>CM068356.1:35498787-35663787 GCA_034769755.1 Odontamblyopus lacepedii | reverse complement strand
CACTGTTTGACTGTATATATCCACACTGTTTGACTCTATATATCCACACTGGTTGACTGTATATATCCACACTGTTTGACTGTATATATCCACACTGTTTGACTGTATACATCCACACTGTTTGACTGTATACATCCACACTGTTTGACTGTATACATCCACACTGTTTGACTGTATATATCCACACTGTTTGACTGTATACATCCACACTGTTTGACTGTATATATCCACACTGTTTGACTCTATATATCCACACTGGTTGACTGTATATGTCCACACTGTTTGACTGTATATATCCACACTGTTTGACTCTATATATCCACACTGTTTGACTGTATACATCCACACTGTTTGACTGTATATATCCACACTGTTTGACTGTATACATCCAAACTGTTTGACTGTATATATCCACACTGTTTGACTGTATATATCCACACTGTTTGACTGTATATATCCACACTGTTTGACTGTATATATCCACACTGTTTGACTCTATATATCCACACTGTTTGACTGTATACATCCACACTGTTTGACTGTATATATCCACACTGTTTGACTGTATATATCCACACTGTTTGACTCTATATATCCACACTGTTTGACTGTATACATCCACACTGTTTGACTGTATATATCCACACTGTTTGACTGTATACATCCACACTGTTTGACTGTATATATCCACACTGTTTGACTGTATATATCCACACTGTTTGACTGTATATATCCACACTGTTTGACTGTATATATCCACACTGTTTGACTGTATATATCCACACTGTTTGACTGTATATATCCACACTGTTTGACTGTATACATCCACACTGTTTGACTGTATACATCCACACTGTTTGACTGTATATATCCACACTGTTTGACTGTATACATCCACACTGTTTGACTGTATATATCCACACTGTTTGACTCTATATATCCACACTGTTTGACTGTATATATCCACACTGTTTGACTGTATATATCCACACTGTTTGACTGTATATATCCACACTGTTTGACTGTATATATCCACACTGTTTGACTGTATATATCCACACTGTTTGACTGTATATATCCACACTGTTTGACTGTATATATCCACACTGTTTGACTGTATATATCCACACTGTTTGACTGTATATATCCACACTGTTTGACTGTATACATCCACACTGTTTGACTGTATATATCCACACTGTTTGACTGTATATATCCACACTGTTTGACTGTATATATCCACACTGTTTGACTGTATACATCCACACTGTTTGACTGTATACATCCACACTGTTTGACTCTATATATCCACACTGTTTGACTGTATATATCCACACTGTTTGACTCTATACATCCACACTGTTTGACTGTATATATCCACACTGTTTGACTGTATATATCCACACTGTTTGACTCTATATATCCACACTGTTTGACTGTATACATCCACACTGTTTGACTGTATATATCCACACTGTTTGACTGTATATATCCACACTGTTTGACTCTATATATCCACACTGTTTGACTGTATACATCCACACTGTTTGACTGTATATATCCACACTGTTTGACTGTATACATCCACACTGTTTGACTGTATATATCCACACTGTTTGACTCTATATATCCACACTGTTTGACTGTATATATCCACACTGTTTGACTCTATATATCCACACTGTTTGACTGTATACATCCACACTGTTTGACTGTATACATCCACACTGTTTGACTGTATACATCCACACTGTTTGACTGTATATATCCACACTGTTTGACTGTATATATCCACACTGTTTGACTGTATATATCCACACTGTTTGACTCTATATATCCACACTGTTTGACTCTATATATCCACACTGTTTGACTGTATATATCCACACTGTTTGACTGTATATATCCACACTGTTTGACTGTATATATCCACACTGTTTGACTGTATATATCCACACTGTTTGACTGTATATATCCACACTGTTTGACTCTATATATCCACACTGTTTGACTCTATATATCCACACTGTTTGACTGTATATATCCACACTGTTTGACTGTATATATCCACACTGTTTGACTCTATATATCCACACTGTTTGACTGTATACATCCACACTGTTTGACTGTATATATCCACACTGTTTGACTCTATATATCCACACTGTTTGACTGTATATATCCACACTGTTTGACTGTATATATCCACACTGTTTGACTCTATACATCCACACTGTTTGACTGTATATATCCACACTGTTTGACTGTATATATCCACACTGTTTGACTCTATATATCCACACTGTTTGACTGTATACATCCACACTGTTTGACTGTATATATCCACACTGTTTGACTGTATACATCCACACTGTTTGACTGTATATATCCACACTGTTTGACTGTATATATCCACACTGTTTGACTGTATATATCCACACTGTTTGACTGTATATATCCACACTGTTTGACTGTATATATCCACACTGTTTGACTGTATACATCCACACTGTTTGACTGTATATATCCACACTGTTTGACTGTATATATCCACACTGTTTGACTGTATATATCCACACTGTTTGACTGTATATATCCACACTGTTTGACTCTATATATCCACACTGTTTGACTGTATATATCCACACTGTTTGACTGTATATATCCACACTGTTTGACTGTATATATCCACACTGTTTGACTGTATATATCCACACTGTTTGACTGTATATATCCACACTGTTTGACTCTATATATCCACACTGTTTGACTCTATATATCCACACTGTTTGACTCTATATATCCACACTGTTTGACTGTATATATCCACACTGTTTGACTGTATATATCCACACTGTTTGACTGTATATATCCACACTGTTTGACTGTATATATCCACACTGTTTGACTGTATATATCCACACTGTTTGACTGTATATATCCACACTGTTTGACTGTATATATCCACACTGTTTGACTGTATATATCCACACTGTTTGACTGTATATATCCACACTGTTTGACTGTATATATCCACACTGTTTGACTGTATATATCCACACTGTTTGACTGTATATATCCACACTGTTTGACTGTATATATCCACACTGTTTGACTGTATATATCCACACTGTTTGACTGTATATATCCACACTGTTTGACTGTATATATCCACACTGTTTGACTGTATATATCCACACTGTTTGACTGTATATATCCACACTGTTTGACTGTATATATCCACACTGTTTGACTGTATATATCCACACTGTTTGACTGTATATATCCACACTGTTTGACTGTATATATCCACGCTCTAAAGTAGAGGCCTGTCCCACATCTTCAGGGGGACTGTTCCAGGTTTGAGCTAAAACCACTAAATCTCCATGTTTAGTCCTTCGTTGGAGGTGCCAGTCCGTCACCGGAATCGGAGGCCACTGCACCGGCCCCAGAGTGGTCTGAGGTGGTCTGAGGTGGACTGAGGTGGTCTGAGGTGGTCTGAGGTGGTCTGAGGTGGACTGAGGTGGACTGAGGTGGTCTGAGGTGGTCTGAGGTGGTCTGAGGTGGACTGAGGTGGTCTGAGGTGGTCTGAGGTGGTCTGAGGTGGCCTGAGGTGGTCTGAGGTGGTCTGAGGTGGACTGAGGTGGTCTGAGGTGGTCTGAGGTGGTCAGAGGTGGTCTGAGGTGGTCTGAGGTGGTCTGAGGTGGACTGACGTGGTCTGAGGTGGTCTGAGGTGGTCTGAGGTGGACTGAGGTGGTCTGAGGTGGTCTGAGGTGGACTGAGGTGGTCTGAGGTGGACTGAGGTAGACTGAGGTGGACTGAGGTGGTCTGAGGTGGTCAGAGGTGGTCTGAGGTGGTCTGAGGTGGTCTGAGGTGGTCAGAGGTGGTCAGAGGTGGTCTGAGGTGGACTGAGGTGGACTGAGGTGGTCTGAGGTGGTCAGAGGTGGTCTGAGGTGGTCTGAGGTGGTCTGAGGTGGACTGAGGTGGTCTGAGGTGATCTGAGGTGGTCTGAGGTGGTCTGAGGTGGCCTGAGGTGGACTGAGGTGGTCAGAGGTGGTCTGAGGTGGTCTGAGGTGGTCTGAGGTGGTCAGAGGTGGTCTGAGGTGGTCAGAGGTGGTCTGAGGTGGTCTGAGGTGGTCTGAGGTGGTCTGAGGTGGACTGAGGTGGTCTGAGGTGGTCTGAGGTGGTCTGAGGTGGACTGAGGTGGACTGAGGTGGTCTGAGGTGGTCTGAGGTGGACTGAGGTGGTCTGAGGTGGTCTGAGGTGGACTGAGGTGGTCTGAGGTGGTCTGAGGTGGTCTGAGGTGGACCGGGCCACTGGGCATTAGTCCTGGCCTGGCTGCAGATCTTATTGATTTGATGTGGCTGTTCAAGTTCAAGTCTGAGTCCATTATTACATGACTCTTATTTCTAACCTGATCTGAAGGATTTAGAGACACTGGAGGCGTCGCTGACACTGTCTCTTCAGTCTCTTCAGGACTTCAGTCTTGTCTGAGTTTAGCTGGAGTTGTTTTACATCCACATTACTCATTACTCATCATTTAAATGCAACTCTGCGTGAAAGTATTCAAAGTAGAGATGCACTGAGCTTTTTTTGTTCCCATACCGATGACAATACTTTGCCTTTATGTATCTGCCGACACCTAATATCGACTGATACCAGTGCAGAGACTGAAAATACACAAACAGCACATGTTAAAATAATCATCCAAATGTGTTTCTTGGGTTATTCGATCAACCAAAATGTTCAATATCAGCGGTGATATCCAGTATCAGTATTCTTTCGGTGCATCCCTAAATCTAGGTATTCAGAAAACAATACTCTGATTGGACCATGTATTAGCACACGTTACAAAATACATGTTAATGCAGGTACTCAGTATTCTGTAACTAAAACATTTTCAAAGTATTCTTCCCCTCACTGTCTGTACACAGTGACTATAGGACTTTCCTCATCAGGCCAGGAGATGAATTCTGTTAGAACTGCTTAAATACAACTTGAGAAGCTTTATCTGTAGCCTTCTCAAGAGGTGTCAAGGCAAGTTTCCTTTCACGCTCATGTCTGCTCATCTAAGGTGCTCCCACTGGTACAAGCGTGACAATTGTACAATACAGCGTGTTAATTCATTTGCATAAGATGCCATCATAAGTTATATTATTTAATTTAATTTGGTTTGGTACTGTTGTTTTCAGGAGATTTAATGAGAATATCAGCCCTCAGGTAGATTATGTGCACCTCACATGCTCAGAGACCTTTAAACAAGAGCCACAGTTTCAGTAGTTACAACCGCTGGCTCACCAGCTGCACAAGCTACTTTTTTATTGTACATTTGTGATTGTCTTATTAATGTATGTTCTAATATGACTGTATGTATGATAAGCACAGCGCCAGTATCAATCAATCAATTAAACTTTATTTATAAAGAACTTTTCATATAAAAAAATGCAACACAAAGTGCTTTACGGTGATTAAAAAGGTTGGTTTAAAGTTCCTTTAATGCTCTACCTGCAGTTTGCCTGAGTTAGTATTATTTTATATGGTTAATGTCTCCCTCTTGTGGTGACTTTGAGTTAGTGCGTTTATATTTACATAGGGGTAATGTGCTAAATAGATTTTTTAAGCTTCTTACAACTTTATAACATTCCCTCATCAAAAACATGCCAAAAGAGGTTCTAGATGTCATCCATGAGTAATTTAGTGATCTCTCCCAGGCCCTATTCAAACCCATGACTAATTTTGAATAGGTCAAATATCTCTACGTCACAGGTCACCCATCAGTGTCCTGAGCAGGTGAAAGAGCGTCAGCTGCGTGTGGAGAATCTGACCATCCTTAACCAGTAGACATCAACGGAGACGTGACGTGACCGCACAGCTGTTTAATAATAATAATAAAAAACTACAACACCCACAAAAATAAGCAGTGGTCAGTGTGCTGTCCTGCTCCAGTCTTCATGCACATCTGAGCAGGAATGAGCCCAGTGTTTGTACCTGAGACGCTGCTGCTGTTCAGTCTGAAAGTTCTTCAGTAAAACTCCCAGAACAATGTGACCATGAACATCCCCAACAGCTCCTGATGTGTCCACACACACAACACAGTCTACAGGGTATTCTGCTCACTCACCATCTACTGTCCTCTGTCCTCTGTCCTCTGTCCTCTGTCCTCTGTCCTCTGTCCTCTACTCTGTCCTCTGTCCTCTGTCCTCTGTCCTCTGTCCTCTGTCCTCTGTCCTCTACTCTGTCCTCTGTCCTCTGTCCTCTGTCCTCTACTCTGTCCTCTACTCTGTCCTCTGTCCTCTGTCCTCTGTCCTCTGCTCTGTCCTCTACTCTGTCCTCTGTCCTCTACTCTGTCCTCTACTCTGTCCTCTGTCCTCTACTCTGTCCTCTGTCCTCTGTCCTCTGTCCTCTGTCCTCTACTCTGTCCTCTGTCCTCTACTCTGTCCTCTGTCCTCTGTCCTCTGTCCTCTACTCTGTCCTCTGTCCTCTGTCCTCTACTCTGTCCTCTGTCCTCTGTCCTCTACTCTGTCCTCTGTCCTCTGTCCTCTGTCCTCTACTCTGTCCTCTGTCCTCTGTCCTCTACTCTGTCCTCTGTCCTCTGTCCTCTGTCCTCTGTCCTCTACTCTGTCCTCTGTCCTCTACTCTGTCCTCTGTCCTCTACTCTGTCCTCTGTCCTCTGTCCTCTACTCTGTCCTCTGTCCTCTACTCTGTCCTCTACTCTGTCCTCTGCTCTGTCCTCTACTCTGTCCTCTGTCCTCTGTCCTCTGCTCTGTCCTCTACTCTGTCCTCTACTCTGTCCTCTGCTCTGTCCTCTGTCCTCTGCTCTGTCCTCTGTCCTCTGTCCCCTGGCCTGCTCCGGTCCCTCCCCTGCAGCACCACCATTGCCTCCTGTCTCTGGCCCACACTCTCCCAGCAGCTCCATGACTGCACTGACCTCACCACCTTCAAGAAAAATCGGCCCGTCTTTTTAGAACGGCTTTTCTCCATCATCACAGCTTCTGTCTTTCCTGTATTATTTGTCTGTTGCTCTGACTGTTCTAATATGTGTTCTGGAATGCATCTTTGAGTGTCTGGAAAAGTGATACAGAAATAAAATGTATGATCATGAAGTCCCTCTCAAGTAAAATGAGTCACAACGAGCTCGCATCAGCCATGGTTTTTCATCCCTCTCATGTTTTTGTTGAAGCTCACTCTCCTGAACAATGCCATGAAAGCTCAGACTGTGAGTTTTCTTGAGTTTTCGGACTATCATAACACTTTTTGGCTGTGTTTGCTAATATGTGCATTGTGTCACCATGGTAACTGCTGAACATTCTTCCATATGAAGTGTGATGTCATTGCAAAGTATTAATGGCTAATGGTTAATGGAGGGTTAATGGTTTTCAGATTGTAGAATGAGATGTCACACTCCCAGATGAGGCAGAGACAGTTTTCCTGTTGCATTGTATTTTACTATGAAATAAAAGGGAACTCACACATGTAGAACCTGAACATGTGGCCTGTTAGTCATCATCATGTTAGCTGTCCCATCTGTATCAAATATATAAACGACCTGCAGAAAGTTCATGTCATCTGAAACAGCAGTAGCATCACCTCTGCTGTCTGTGTCCAACCAGCAAGTAACATGATAAACACAATGGTCAACAAAGTAGAAAAAAGGGGGAAAAAATTAAGCAAAATTCTTTTGTGAATTTATAATAGTTCATACAACATAATAAAATAGAATGATGCCTGCATATGTTTTGACTTCACTAGAAAATTAGCTGTAATTACCGGTCAGCACAGCAGGTGGCGCCGTTAGACCATTCTCTGACCCACACAAATAATGAGCATCAGCATTTGCGGGTCATACATTTGGATATTTCTTTCAAAAACAATGAATATTCCATAGAGTTATAGGCCCCGTCCCTCCATGTGAGATTATGACATGACATTCTAGAAGGTGCGCGCAGCCTGTTGGATAAAAGGGTAAACCTAAAGTCTAGTCGAGTGTTTGAGTAAATGTTACATTTATGTAAATGAAGAAGAATGACAGCTTTCCCCTCGTTTCCCTCCGCAGTGTGGGCTCGTCCCTTCCTCTACAGTAGACTACAGACTGTCTCCAGTCTCTCCTCGGGACCATGGAAGTGTTTTTATTACAGACGCGCGCTCAGGACGCGTCTGTCTCTCGTCAAATGGATTTGCCTGACAATGCCATCCTAATCTAACCTAATATGTAATATACCAGGAGCTGGAGGGATGGCACTGTCAGGCAACATGATCGTGTCTCGCTTGGAATGCACCAGTCCCGCCCATCGCCCAGCCCACGCCGCAGGTGAGTCCCGGTGCGTCTCATACAAACACGGAAGTTTTGGAACCGACGCGCCGCTCCTTGGCTACTCTTCTTTCCGGGGAGATTACCTCGTTTCCCCCCGGCTTTGGGCTCCGTTCTTCGGTGTGCCCTCTGACAGAGAACCGGCTGTGGGCCCCGTTTTCCTCTCTGACAGAGTCCCGGCGCTATGTCCTCGCCCGCAGAGCTCCAGCTCAGTCCCTCGGCCGGGGAAGAGCCACAGGACGGTGCCCTGAAGTCGTCCACAGTGAACCGCGTGCTGATGGAGTTCCTGATGTTCCTGGGCCGGAGCGTTCTGCTCCTCTACCCCGTGTACCTGACGGGCTTCCTGGGACTAAGCGTGAGCTGGGTGCTGTTGATCATGCTGCTTCTCACCTGGTGGAGCAAGAACCGCGAGTGGAAAGAGGCGCGTATCGACTCCGCGCTCGAGCTACTGGACAACGAGACCCGAGTGATCCACGCGGAGCTCCAGAGCTCCCTGCAGCACGCGTCCTGGGTGAGGGTCTGTTCATGGCACTACAGGGGGAGAGGGGGCATAGGCCATATTCAACTGAGAGTTTAAGAGACGTGACTGCTGAAAGGTCCACAGGGATGAGACCAGGTCTAACCCAGGTATTCAGCCCGTTCTAGACCAGGACTACCAGACCTGCTACTGCACTAAGTCCAAACCAGCTCCAGGTAGGCTACTTAGAACTAAACCAGGTCTTAAATCAGGACTCCTCTCATCTGCGCCCTGCCCACGTCTGTGCTGTCGCCATGGTGACACTGACTCATTTGCATAAACAGGTTAAACGGGTGTGCGCTAAACGTACTATTTGGGATCTGATCTCACTCCTCACCACTCCTAGAATGGACTCAGTGACAAACTTCTAATAAACACAAAGATGAACCAATGTGCCAAAGGAGCAGTTCACACTCCCAACACTGTGAGAGTTATTTAAGCCATTTCAAAGTCATTCAGGGTTATGTCACAGAGGAAGGAGAGTGAATATATGATGCAGAGAAGGGAGAGTGGTGAAAAAAGTGGTCAAATCCTGAAATAAGTGTTTTGTATTTCAGGTTCATTTTCCTGAGGTGGAGAAAGTGGACTGGGTCAATAAGGTATTGTGATATTTTTGAGCCTATATTTGTATAATCTTGTATCTGGATTTGTGATGGCTCTGGTGATGTCATTATGTGTGACATGGCTTCTGCTTTTGTTTTATTATTTGCATGATTAAAGAAATACATACATTCAGTGATGATGGATAACATGAGTATCTCCAAAAGCCTGCACCTTTTAAACACTGATCATATATATATATATATATATATATATATATATATATATATATATATATATATATATATATATATATATATATATATATAAAAAAGACAGAATTGTGATTTGTCACCAGCCTCACTTCTGAAACAAGGATCAGGCCCGGATGTTTTGCATAATTCAGGTCAAAGCCATAAACCTGACATAAATCAGGTCTAAAGCAGATCTAAACTCCAGTGAATGTTTTATAAGAAGGTACAGTTCTATTTGTATTTGTGTGTATTTATTGTAGGGACACTGCATAGTAAAAGACGAACATGTACTTGTAAATATGCAGGATTGTAGCTAAAGCTAATTTCCATCCTTTGTCCCATGCTGGACCAATGGCAGCCACATCACCTGTGCATATGATGTAGTATCAGTGTAAGTATGTAGTGTAAGAAGTAGCAGCAGTAGTAGTAAATATACAGCAGTACTAGTCTAGTGATGTGGTCTCTGTGGTTTCTCAGGTTCTGGAACAGGCCTGGCCCTTTTTTGGAATGTTTATGGAGAAATTATTAAGAAACAACATTGAGCCTGCCGTCCGACAGTCCAACCCCGCTCTGAAGACCTTCACCTTCACCAAGGTGCACTTCGGACACGTGGTAAGTAACATATAATTAGCACGTTGTGGTGGTTTAAAAGGAAAAAATCCCGGAGGCGAGAAGACGTTTCGTGAAATTTATTTCAGGTGATACAAAACGATTACAAAGTATTAAGTACTGTGCACTGAACTATAACATAGAAAACACTTAAAGAGAACAGACAGTGGAGAGCGGGAGAGAAGGGCCCTGGGAATCGAATCTGGAGCCCCGAACTAGATGGACTTACATGCATACAGGCATACACACATGCATACACACACACATGCATACACACACACACATGCATACACACATACACACACACATGCATACACACATGTGTATGCATGTGTGTGTGTATGTGTGCACAAAACTCCAAAAAACCCAGGGTCCTGGGAAAAAGAAGAAACCTCGGGGAGAATTACAGTGAAGGAGAGATCCACTCCCATGGACGGACAGGCTATAGATGTCCAGGCCCGTGGGCCAGTTCGGTATGACCACAGCTACCCAGGTGGGGAAGGAGCTGGGGAGGAGGAGGAGGAGCCGGGCGAGGAGGAGGAGAGGGGTCCAGCTGCCATCAGGCGTCTGAAAGAGTTACACTCCACAGGGGGAGTGGGACAGGGGACAACATGTGAATAGCAATGAACAAACGACAGATGAGAACATAGTAAGTGATGCTGATGAGAAAATAGGAGGAAACAGAGGACAGTGCTCAGGTCGCCACACTTCCCCCAGCTTGTTATCTCCTGCAGCAGCTTATCTTAGTGACATCAACTAAGTAACCTGGTCATAAGCTATTCCGAAGAGGAAGGTTTTAAGCCTGGTCTTAATAAAGAGACTGTGGAGCCTGTTTAACATCAACAGGGAGTTGATTCCATACACACACACATGCATACACACATACACACACACATGCAGACACACACACATACACACACATAAACACACACATACACATACACACATACACACACACGTTCATGCATACACACATACACACATACATGCATACACACACACATACACACATACATGCATACACACATACATACACACACGCATACACACATACACACACATACACATACATACACACACACATGCATACACACATACATACACACACATGCATACACACATACATACATACACACATACACATACATACACACACATATATACACACACATGCATACACACATACATACACACACACATACATACACACATACACATACATACACACACACACATACATACACACACATGCATACACAGATACATACACACATACACATACATACACACACATACATACACACATGCATACACACATGTATACGCACATACACACACATACATACACACACATACATACACACACATGCATACACACATACACATACATACACACACATACATACACACATGCATACACACATGTATACGCACATACACACACATACATACACACACATACATACACACACATGCATACACACATACGCATACATACACACACATACATACACACATGCATACACACATGTATACGCACATACACACACATACATACACACACATGCATACACACATACATACACACATGCATACACACACACATACACACATACATGCATACACACATACATACACACACGCATACACACATACACACACATACACACATACATACACACATGCATACACACATACATACATACACACATACACATACATACACACACATATATACACACACATGCATACACAGATACATACACACATACACATACATACACACACATACATACACACATGCATACACACATGTATACGCACATACACACACATACATACACACACATACATACACACACATGCATACACACATACATACACACATACACATACATACACACACATACATACACACATGCATACACACATGTATACGCACATACATACACACACATACATACACACATGCATACACACATGTATACGCACATACACACACATACATACACACACATACATACACACACATGCATACACACATACACATACATACACACACATACATACACACATGCATACACAGATACATACACACATACACATACATACACACATGCATACTCACATACATACACACATGCATACACACATACACACACATGCATACACACACACATGCATACTCACATACATACACACATGCATACACACATACATACACACATGCATACGCACATACACACACATGCATACACACACACATGCTTACACACGTACAGGTGAAGTGTTTTATATGTTTCAGCCTCTGAAGATCACTGGGATGAAGGCATACACACATGAGGTGGATCAGAGAGAGGTGATTCTGGATCTTAATATCAGGTGAGAATAAATCATAAGTCAGTCTAAAATAAGTGGAACATTGTGCATAAAATACTCACAGATGAAATTAAAGGGGTCATATGATTCTATTTCTGATTTATGTTGTAATGTGGTTTCCTTCCTCACACATGTTTAACAACACAAACCCTGCAGATTAAAGCTGAGTTCTTCTCTCAAACCGAAAACACCACCTTGTGATGTCATGTGGTAATACAGGAAGTGTTCCATTGTGTTTTTAAACTCCACACACCTTCTTAGAATTATTTGGACAATTTCAGCACTGGAATTGCCAGTCTCTACTCAGCAAAAGCTAAAAGGTAACTGTTAGCTTGAACACTCCCACTTGACACTTCACATCATGAAGTAGAAAAGAGCATTTTGAGCTTTGGAGATGTAGACAGACTAATAATAAAAGGTTGCTCAAACATGTCCGACTGAAGCAAAACACAACTCCAGGTCTGCTTTTAAGGAGGCATTAAACATGGCTTGAGGCTCACAAGAGTCAGTTTTGCATAATCTTTTAATAATCATTGAATGTGCATATTTAGAGTTATTGATCTGAAAGTTGAAAGCATTGGACGTAACTCAATATGTCCTGGCTCCTTGTCTACAGTGTTGACCTTGCACTTTTGAGGTATTTCAGGTTTTACAGCAGCAGCTGCAAGCTTCAGATGCAGATAGTATCTTTAATTTGAGCTTAAATGATCAGGGTAAAGGTTAGGGTTTAGGTTAAATTTAGACAAGTACAAGTAGTGACTATGGTTAATGTTAGAATCATCCATCCATCTTCTCCCGCTTAATCCGGCTGGGTCGCGGGGGCAGTTTGCTGCCCAATACTCATAGCACCTGACCCCCTATGAACCCCTCTGCAGGTGGTGAGCCCACAGGAGTGTTAGAATCAGTCTCCAGGAAATGAATGGAAGTCAATGCAATGTCCCCAAGAAATCATGAAAACCTTGTGTGTTAGTGTCATGATACCAACATTTCAAACTCATTTTCAATGCTAATGAATAGCCTTGGCACTCAATATCAGTTCCGATACCGCTATGATAATAAAAAAAAGTTTTCAGATTTTCATTCATTTTGTCTCCTTGTGGAGAAATTTGGCTCAGTTCAGGGGTCATGGAAACAACTGGACAATGTACAATCATTTTATGGAGTGGAGTACAATCAAGTTTTTGTACCAAAGGAACCCTGTATGTCCAGACTGCAGGAGCTCATGTGTGTTAGTAACCCTCATTCTTTAGACAATAGTACATGATTTTCCACATTAAGTGGTAGGACTTTCTTTCTGTTCCCATGTGCTCTTATATATGTGTCCTCCCTCAGTGGTGCAGGTAGGTTCCACAGTGCTCCATGGGTGTGTACTGGTCTATGTGCTCTTATACTTGGTCTGAAACAGCTCAACATCATTCTAAAGACATTCAGGAAAGGTTCATTTCTGTGTTGGGACTTTTATAGTATCGATACCTGCTCAAATGAGCATCTAATTTTGATATAAACGTTTAATATTGATTAGTATCTGATTTCCGATCCTTTAGACAAGCCTAATTGTGTGTGTGTTTTGTGTGTGTGTGCAGTTGGTCTGGAGACGTGGACATTGACGCAGATGTGAAGCCTCCCATCACCGCTGGAATCAAAGGGCTCAAAGTAAGTCTCTAACAGTGATGGTGATTAATTGGATCCTCATTTCGGCTGATTTGGGCACTTTCCTCCTGTTTATGACTTTATTAATCCTTAACTGTAATGGTTCAGTCATTGTTTTTCAGTCATTCTGAGATCCAGGTTCCACTTTAATGCAGCATAACATACTGAAGGACACACTGTACTTTTACTGTACATGTGTAAGTGCAATGTACTGCAACATGTACACACATGTTTTACATAAAACTCCAGTCTGTCTCCTGCTCTCCTCACCTCCTCTCAAACTAACTACCACCCAACACTCCAACCCTCCTGCTCCTGACACTGAACCCAGGTGGAACCCAGGCACTGAAGATGAAGATATCCTCATAACCTCAAGAATATTAAATCAGACCTATGCTGTTGTTGTGGAAAAAACGTATTTACCGGTAGATATTGAAGAAAAAAAATATTAAATTTGCAAAGCCCTATGAGTTTTTGGAATAGAGACAAAGATTTATTCTTGTTCCAGCATATGGACAGGACCTGGACCTCTCAGCTTCTCCTCCAGTGACATGTACCTCCAACAAGAGTATCTCCCCCAGAGCATCGGAGCTCAGAGGATTTATACAGAAAGACAAGTTACATACAGCAAAGCAGAGTGACTTTTATTCACAGATCTGTACTAACCTAATCACTCAACTTAACTTACATTTGAGGACAGCTTCCTCAGGGTGAAGACAGTTGTGTCTGCTGAGCTTTTGCATATGTTAGTGACTGGTCTTTCTCAGGTAGAAATCACATTCATTTACACAAAGACAGATTGAGAGAAATCTTTCAACACACTGTAAACAGGACTTTTCAGAGCTCTCATCCATGTTCTAGTAGTTTTGTCTCTTTGACCTCTGAACTTGTATTTGGAGTGATTTATTCTCCTGGACTGAAGACGTCAGTGTTTTCAGCTCCACTGTGACGTCTGCACTTCCTTCTCCAGTCTGATGTTCTTCATGGTGATACTCGTGGGACTGGGGGGGGGGCCCACAGGAGGGCCCACAGGAGGGGCCACAGGAGGGCCCACAGGAGGGGCCACAGGAGGGCCCACAGGAGGGGCCACAGGAGGGGCCACAGGAGGGCCCACAGGAGGGCCCACAGGAGGGCCCACAGGAGGGGCCACAGTAGGGCCCACAGGAGGGGCCACAGGAGGGACCCACAGGATGGACCCACAGGAGGGGCCCACAGGAGGGCCCACAGGAGGGGCCACAGGAGGGGCCCACAGCTTGCGGCGCTTTGTTGTCATGACGTTTACAGCGACTTCAGCTCACATTGGACACCACAGTTTTCTAACCCAGAACTCAGAGCACTTGTTTCTATTATTAAGTTGTTTTAGATCAATCTTATGATTTAAAATGTCCATTATTTCTGTAACATAACATAAAGACGGGGGTCAGAGATTAGAGATATAGAGAGCACACTTGCACTAAAGGCCTGGTTTAACATCAGATAGAAATGAACAGTTGAATTGTAATCTCCTTGACTAGAGATGATTTGTTTGAGCCTAAAGTGCACTGAGTGATTCTGCGTCCCGTTTTCAGCTACAGGGGATGATACGCGTGATTCTGGAGCCCCTGATTGACCAGGTTCCTTTAGTGGGCGGAGTCACCTTCTTCTTCATCAGGCGCCCTGTAAGTTTCATCGCAGTTCCACTTTGTTTTTAAAGTGCACATGACAGATGTATCATAGTTTTATATCAATTAAGTGACAGTTTGTGGAGAAAAAAAGCAAAAAGAAAAGCACAAAAAACAGGAAGTAGCTCTGAGTTGTTACACAGAATCCCTCTGCCTGTGCCAACAGGAAAACTCCATCCAAAATGCTGAGACAATTTACAATTTATGTTTGTGATGTCATGTAGTGGTAGTTTTCAAGTTACCTTTAGTTCAGTAGAGATGGGTAGAGTAGAACAATTCCAGGGTTGAAATTATCCAAATGATTCTAGTGAAGGTGTTTGGAGTTTAAAAACACAGTGGAGCACTTCCTGTATAGGCCAGTGCATCACTTTGTTTTGGTTTCAGACTCTGCAGATCAACTGGACTGGAACCACCAACCTCCTGGACAGCCCAGCCTTCAGGTACAGCTCATGTAGACTGTGTTAGCTGTGGTCACTCTCTCGTCTGCACACAGTATAAGTCACACCAGCCAAAAAATGCACAATGAAGAAGAAAAAAACAAAGTGGCACTGGACAATAAGTGGGGGGAAATTTATTTGATCAAACCAGACTCCATCCATCCATCTTCTCCCGCTTAATCCGGCTGGGTCACGGGGGCATTTGCTGCCTGATCCCCTATGAACCCCTCTGCAGGTGGTGAGCCCACAGGAGGGTGGACGTCATGGTGTTAGTTCACATCATGTTGATGTTAGTTCAGGTGCTGCATGTTTTGGGTTGATGGGGGAATGCGGAGTACCCAGAGAAAACCTATCCAGACACAGGGAGAACATGCAAATTCCACACAGAAAGGCCCGGGCGACCCAGGGATCGAACCCGCAACCTTCTCGCTGTGAGGCCTGAGCGTTGCCACTCAGCCACCGTGCCGCCCAAACCAAACTCCAGGAACAGACATTTCATGTTGAAAGGGAAGTTTTAGTAATAACAGTAGAACAGAGAAGAACAGGCTGAACATGTGTCACATGTGAACAGTTCTTCACAACAGAAACAACAGAACAAGTTTACCAAACTCTCCATCTCACTGCAAATCACTAAATCCACTGAATTCTTCATCCTCAGTGTCACTTCTGAGCAACTCCACCAACTCCATTTAAATCCAGCTTTTCACTTCAGTTTGAGTTTTCTCCACTTTTCTCCATCAAACACAAGTTTCTCATTCACTCCAAACTTTCTTTCTGCTGCTCGATCACTGTTTTCAGCTGCAGATTTCACTTCTTGCAGCAGGACAGTGGCTCTTTCTGCAGGAGACGTGCAGTAGAGTGAGAAGTGACAGTGGTGCAGGAGGAAGAGCCTGAGGCGCAGCAGATACTGGCACACAAGCCTAGAGCGCCCCCTCGTGGCCTCAGTGTGAAAATAACCAACATGTGAAATTATAGATTTTATACATAAGTCGCACCTCAGTATAAGTAGGAACCAAAACATGAAAAAAAGTGTGAATTATAGTCAGAAAAATACGGTATATTAAAAAAGCGGCCACAATCACAACTGAACCTGGGTCCCCAGAGCCTTCACCTACAGACAGGAGAACATATCCAAGTGTGTCTCATTCTCAGTTTATGGACAGGCTTCATCTGAAAGCTCAGAACCTCCACAATTCCCTCTCTGAGCTGCAGAGGCTGCACTAGCACTGACTCATGACCGGTGCAGGTGCTGGAGTTTAGGGAGAGACCATTCAGATCAGAGACATTTTAGGCTTAAACACACTGGATTTCAGCACTGAAACTGGCAACCCAAATGAGTCACCTGAGACTCATGCTGCTGTGCAGTTGGATAATCATCTTGAGCTAAAACACCAAAGTATACAGTGGTCCCTGTGGGGGTTACGTTCTAAAAATAAGGTGAAATTCGTGATGTAGTCCGTTTTATTTTTTATACGCCCGTTGTGTAAGACGGGACGTATTATGGTATGGCGCTGTCCGTCCATCTGTCCGTCCGTCCGTCTGTGGACACTTCAAAGCTTTGAAGTCTTTGAAGCTTTGTCTTCATGAAAGATCTGAACTCTCTTCTCAAATGTTCTGCTGCTGAAAGCGAGAACAACCCACATTCTCTGCTTCTTTGAGCTTTGACACATTAAAGCTTTGTAGTGTCTTTAAGTTCTGTTGCTGCAATCTGATTGGTGGAATTCCGATTCTAGAATTCTATATACAATAATTCAAAGTACGGGAGTATTTTGCCCCGCTGGCGGAGCTCTTTTTGCAGTTAATAGATGCTTTTGTTTAAATGAGTGTGCATCTACTCCTCAGTGGAATTGTCATGAGGAGGAGGGTGGGGTGGAGCAAAGTCGGCCATGTTGGGAAGGTCAAACACCACACAGCAGCTCAGGGCATAACGAGGGATCTCCATGTCCCGCACCTGAGTCCAAACTCCGGTCCTTGCATCAAAACATTCACAAGCAGAACAAAGGGTGCCCCTTTTTACCCCACCTACAACATATAGCTGATTGTCAACAACCTCGATGCCAAAGTTGCTGCGCCCGGTCCACATGTTGGGTAGGGGGCGCCACGTGTTGGTTGCGGGGTTATAGGCTTCAACAGTGTTCAAACAGGAATATCTATTAAGCCCACCAACAGCGTAGATTTCATTGGCATAGGCGATGACACTGAGCCCACAGCGCATGGTGGACATATCCGCTATCATGGTCCACTGATCGGTTAGTGGGTTGTAAGTCTCAGCTGATGCCAGGTGATGATCACCATTATAACCTCCACAAATGTAGATCTTTCCATTGTACACTGTGCTGCTGGCACCGCCCCTCTTTTCGTTCATAGGTGAAATCATGGTCCACTGATTGGTCACTGGCAAGTACCTTTCGGCTGTCTTCAGCGTGTCCCGTTCATTGTCCCCGCCTATCGCGTAGATCAAACCATCCAGCAAAGTCACACTAATGAACCACCTACGTGAATGCATGGGTGCTAATTCTTGCCACGTGTGAATTGCCAGGTCGTACTTGCAGGTAGTGTTGAGCTCGTGATTGCCGTCAAACCCTCCAATCACGTACACAGATCCATTAAGGAACACTGTGCCATGATTGGCTCTTGGAGTCCAGTCATCATTAGCCACACCCACCCAGCGATCGGTGCGGTTGTCATAGACTTCAATTCTGTTGGTTGTTCTGTCTTGGCTATAGCCACCAATAACCATAAGCACCGCACTGGGCAGCCTTGGAGTGGCTAGACGAGTGGGGGGCAGGGAGGCATTGTACCTCCTAGCTCTTTCATCCAACATCACCTTTATGATCTTCTCCTCCACAATCTTCCAGTTATGAATGTAGTGGGACAGGTTATATCTAATCATGCACTGAGTGAAGTAATCAACAGGGATCAGACCCAGACGGACTTTTAGTAGGAGGTCGGCCAAGTAGTGGTTCCTTTCCTCAGGAGCATGTACAATCCATCTGATGACTGCCACTAACACGGTGGTCTCCTCCTTCACGTTCAGCCGATCATCATCAATGACTGAACACAGGTCTTTGCTGGAGAGCTGGAAGAACTCTTCAGAGCTGGTCACCACCTCTTCGAAATGCTTCAGGATGTATAAGAAGGCTTGTTTCCTCAGCTGGGGGTAGTAGTACTTGTTTGAGATACCCCATACAGTGATGCAGTTACTGGGGGACATTTGCTCCTTCATGACCTGACAGCAGACTTCGGTAATGCCGCTCACATCTAAGTTGTCAGCAGCTATAAAGAGCTCCTGGAGGTTTTCCTGGGTGATGTGCACCACCCCGGTGTAGCAGTAGTCCAGGATAATCTTCATGATATCAGCTGACACAATGGAGATCTCAAACACCTGGCAGTCAGGGCTGGACCAGTTAGTGAAGAGGCTTTTGAAGTATGTGCTGCAGCTACACAGAACCAGTTTGTGTGCTGGGAATTGCACGCCGGCCACGTTGAGCAAAGCATCGCACAACTTCTGCTCCCTCCTCAATTCCTCGAACACAGTGTTCATGTTTGGTTTTGTATTTGAAAATGGATATCTTTGCACAGAGACATGTCTGTTTCTCTTGCTAACTGTGATCGTTTCCATCTCTGTCTTTTTATCTTCCATCTCTGTCCTTTTATGTTACGTCCCGTAGATCTGAACTCTCTTCTCAAATGTTCTGCTGCTGAAAGCGAGAACAACCCACATTCTCTGCTTCTTTGAGCTTTGACACATTAAAGCTTTGTAGTGTCTTTAAGTTCTGTTGCTGCAATCTGATTGGTGGAATTCCAATTCTAGAATGTGATGATGTCATACTCATACTCCTACTGCAAGAGCCAGATTTCCCTATTGATTATCCGTCCGTCTGTCTGTCCGTCTGTCCGTCTGTCTGTGGACAATTTCTTTTCCGCGCTCTAACTCGACAACCGTCTCACCTAGGAATGTCAAACTTCCAAACTGCACCAACAATTCATCTTTAACTAGATTTGACAAATTCTAACTTAATTCTATATACAATAATTCAAAGTACGGGCGTATTTTGCCCCGCTGGCGGAGCTCTTGTTATTCTTCTAAACAGACATGCACCTTTGATTACACAGAACACAATGTGTGGGTTCTCCCTTAGCCAATCAGAACACAGAACACAATGTGTGGGTTCTCCCTTAGCCAATCAGAACACAGAACACAATGTGTGGGTTCTCCCTTAGCCAATCAGAACACAGAACACAATGTGCTTTCATACACTGTAAAAAGAAAAAGCATGCAAAATTGCACTAAAAAAGCTATGAAACAGCGAGGCAGTGAAAGGTGAACCGCGTTATAGTGAGGGACGACTGTAATATAAAAATAGTATTTGGTTGGCACATGTTTACCTGATGTGTGTGGACACAGTTGGGTCATGTTTCTGAATGTGCAGCTCTCTGTCAGAGGAGACAATCATGGACATTATCGCCTCCATCATGGTGCTGCCCAACAGGATGTGCTTCCCACTCATTGACCAGGTCAAAGTTGACCAGATGAGGTTCCCCATGCCCCGGGTAAGTACAGGTAATCCTCTGCATCATCTGACCTCCTGTGCTCCTCTGACCCTCACCTCCTCTGCTCTCTCCTCGTCTGATCCCGTCTCTTCCTCCTCTCCTCCTCTCCTATCTCCCCTTCCTGCTCTCCTCTCAGGGGGTGGTCCGTGTTCACCTGCTGGAGGCCAAGGAGCTCATGGCTAAAGACACGTACATGATGGGGCTGGTGAAGGGGAAGTCGGACCCTTATGCCACGCTCCGAGTCGGAAACAGACACTTCAAGAGCAAAACCATCAAGGAAAACCTGAACCCCGAATGGAACGAGGTCTACGAGGTCAGGCTTACACTCTGGCTTTAGTCCTTGCTTTAGTCCTTGCTTTAGTCCTGGTTTAGTCTTTGGTTTAGTCCTGGTTTAGTCCTGGTTCAGTCCTGGTTCACTGAAGTGGGCGGGGCTGCTGAGCTCCTCTGAGGGTTGAGTGCACTCACTGCTGCCCCCTGCTGTGCTCAGTTTGTGGTGCACGAGGCGCCGGGGCAGGAGCTGGAGGTGGAGCTGTTTGACGAAGACACCGACAAAGACGACTTCCTCGGGCGGTGAGCAGACCTCCCTCTCCCCAGACTCCTCCCTCTCCCCAGACTCCTCCCTCTCCCCAGACTCCTCCCTCTCACTGACTCCTCCTTCTCCCCAGACTCCTCCTTCTCCCCAGACTCCTCCCTCTCCCCAGACTCCTCCCTCTCCCCAGACTCCTCCCTCTCCCCAGACTCCTCCCTCTCCCCAGACTCCTCCCTCTCACTGACTCCTCCCTCTCCCCAGACTCCTCCCTCTCCCCAGACTCTTCCCTCTCCCCAGACTCCTCCCTCTCCCCAGACTCCTCCCTCTCACTGACTCCTCCCTCTCCCCCAGACTCCTCCCTCTCCCCAGACTCCTCCCTCTCCCCCAGACTCTTCCCTCTCCCCAGACTCCTCCCTCTCACTGACTCCTCCCTCTCCGCAGACTCCTCCCTCTCCCCCAGACTCCTCCCTCTCCCCAGACTCTTCCCTCTCACTGACTCCTCCCTTTACCCTGACTCCTCCTGCCTCTCCCCAGACACCAATTCCTGCTCCTTCCACTCCCCACACTCCGCCTCCTTTCCCCAGACTCCTCCTCCCTCTCACCAGGCTCTTCCTCCCTCTCACCAGACTCCTCCTCCCTCTCACCAGACTCCTCCTCCCTCTCACCAGACTCCTCCTCCCTCTCACCAGACTCCTCCTCCCTCTCAGATCAGTTTGACTGATGTACCTGCTGTACCTGATTTTTTGTCTAAAACATTTTGTAGTGGTTATTCCTCACTTACCTTATGAGTCCAGAGCATCCTAATGAT
Source organism: Odontamblyopus lacepedii (assembly GCA_034769755.1). Taxonomy (NCBI): domain Eukaryota; kingdom Metazoa; phylum Chordata; class Actinopteri; order Gobiiformes; family Gobiidae; genus Odontamblyopus; species Odontamblyopus lacepedii. Next base: position 35,641,541 of record CM068356.1, on the reverse strand, counting down.
TCACCACAATGAGTTTATAAGCACTTTTCACAACTCTCAGAGACCAGAGCGACTTTTGCTGTCACCATAAAGCCAACAACACTTGGATTTACATGAAGTGCAGGGCATGTCCGGTACATCCTTTGAGTGGATTACTTACAGATTGCCTGTGATACTCCAGTGCACAGTTTGTACTTGACCAAAGCATTGTCATTTCAAGTGGGTTCAGCGATAACACTCATCTAAAGACCTGGAAACTGCTCCAGACATTTTTCTCAAATACATCAGGTACCATCAGATGCAAGGATTTAAAGTATTCCTAATTTTGTGTTGAGCCCAAATGATGCTTGATGTGAGTCCTTTATACAGAGTCAGACGTTAAAGGTGTACTATGTAACTTCTCAAGTGGAGGGTCTGCCATCTGCTTGTCTCCATTTAGATATTCTTGTTGTTTTGTCTGGAATATCCCGGTATTGCATTAAACATATCCATCTTTACTCAATAACATGGGGTTTTCTAAAAACTAAAAACTTGCATTCTTCCTGTGAGTGAGCTTGCCCGTCCACAGATCTGACATGTAACTTGGCCCTATGGCGTCACCTGCTAAGGATAGGCAAGTGTAATGTCATACTGTGGAACATTCCAGACAACATCTCCATGGGGAGAAGCAGGTGACAGACGCTCCAGCAGAAAAGTTACATGGTGAAAGTTGAAGTGTATTTACTGTGTGAGTGCAGGTACAATCTGGACCTGGGGGAGGTAAAGAAGAACAAAGTCATGGACCAGGTAAACTGCTGCTTCAGAGCTCCTCAGTGCACTTGGTTTCTCTTTATTTATCTGTGCATTTCTTTGTTTTTACTTCTTGTTTATTTGTATCTGTTGTTGTAGCTTTTCACACTAGAAGGCGCTCAGACCGGGAAACTCCGCCTCAAAATGCAGTGGCTTTCTCTGCACGCTGACCCCCATCTGCTCAAAGAGGTACAACAACTCTACAGCTGTGTCGAGTCTGCTCCAACTCATATTTACAACTGTTTAACCCAGAGACACTGAGGACGGGTCAAATGCAGGTTTAACCAGAGAGACTGAGGACAGGTCAAACGCAGGTTTAACCAGACACTGAGGATGGGTCAAACACAGGTTTAACCAGACACTGAGGACGGGTCAAAGGCAGGTTTAACCAGAGACACTGAGGATGGGTCAAACACAGGTTTAACCAGACACTGAGGACGGGTCAAAGGCAGGTTTAACCAGAGACACTGAGGATGGGTCAAACACAGGTTTAACCAGACACTGAGGACGGGTCAAAGGCAGGTTTAACCAGAGACACTAAGGATGGGTCAAACGCAGGTTTAACCAGAGACACTGAGGACGTGTCAAACGCAGGTTTAACCAGACACTGAGGACGGGTCAAAGGCAGGTTTAACCAGACATTGAGGATGGGTCAAAAGCAGGTTTAACCAGAGACACTGAGGACAGGTCAAAGGCAGGTTTAACCAGAGACACTGAGGACGGGTCAAACACAGGTTTAACCAGACACTGAGGACGGGTCAAACGCAGGTTTAACCAGAGACACTGAGGACAGGTCAAAGGCAGGTTTAACCAGAGACACTGAGGACGGGTCAAAGGCAGGTTTAACCAGACATTGAGGATGGGTCAAAGGCAGGTTTAACCAGAGACACTGAGGACGGGTCAAAGGCAGGTTTAACCAGAGACACTGAGGACGGGTCAAAGGCAGGTTTAACCAGAGACACTGAGGACGGGTCAAACGCAGGTTTAACCAGAGACACTGAGGACGGGTCAAATGCAGGTTTAACCAGAGACACTGAGGACGGGTCAAACACAGGTTTAACCAGAGACACTGAGGACGGGTCAAACGCAGGTTTAACCAGAGACACTGAGGACGGGTCAAACGCAGGTTTAACCAGAGGCACTGAGGATGGGTCAAACACAGGTTTAACCAGAGACACTGAGGACGGGTCAAACGCAGGTTTAACCAGAGACACTGAGGACGGGTCAAATGCAGGTTTAACCAGAGACACTGAGGACGGGTCAAACACAGGTTTAACCAGAGACACTGAGGACGGGTCAAATGCAGGTTTAACCCAGAGACACTGAGGATGGGTCAAATGCAGAGGACACATTGTTCTATGTTTCAGACGGATGATGGTTTGGCCTGTGCCATGCTGGCGGTTTACCTGGACAATGCTTCAGGTCTCCCGGTGAGTTTAAACATATTTAACATTTGGTAGAAGCTCAGGTTGGGTGAAGTGCTTATGAAAACTACAGGAAGTCGCTCTGAGATGTAAACCAGAATCCCTCTGCTTATGTCATCAACACGGAAAAATCCATCCAAAATGTCTGCACAGGAAAGGAGTTTTAAAGACAGTTTAAACCTCCATTTGACTAAAAAAAGTAGTTGTTTATTTCTAATCTAATTTATAGGCTATTCATAACTTTCCACTTCCCATCGTGTAATTTAGCCATGTTTTGGCCTTTGTTTACATTATGGTTGCTAGGTAACAGTTATGGAATTACCTCTATGAATAACACATCTGCTGCCCATGTCTAACCAGGAAGTCAAATTATAAATTATATGATGAAGTTTACCATGTTTTAGTGAAATGAGAGTTCTAAGTGACCAGTCGTATGCACGAGTCCTGTGAGGAGGGACTTAAGCTAAACACACAGGGACTGGGCTTTAAACCTTTGTCCTGCTCCAGTTTAACTCCGACATGGTGGCAGCAGGGGCTCAGTGGTAAAAGTGTCTCCCTCAAACCCATAGATTTTAGGTTTGATCCCAGATCAGTTCATGCTCATGCTGCTGTTGTGCCCTTTGGCTCGACACCTGACAACTTGACTTGGTTTTAGGGCAGCTGTGGCTGCACCGTCACAGTGTGTGGAGTGAATGATGATACATGAGGCGCTTTGAGAGTCCTGACCAGTGAGCCATGGTGTTACAGTGTATAAGTGGACATAGCTAACCCGCTAGCCGCCACATTCCAAACAGGAAGTGAGTATGGATTCGGCTCCATCGATTCTAGCTCCTTTTCACTTTTTATTGAAAAACCATCGTTCCGTCCTCTGTAACTGCTACCGTCAGACTCTACATGATCCCAGGGTTTGTGATGTCGTCTTGTTTGTGCAGGCTGTGGTGGTTGTAGAGTTAGATGTGAGCACATGATGCACAGAAGTCTGGAGAACGCCCTGAACAGCCCCTGGGACTTAATGCTGTTACAAATAACAATTGGGCCTTTTAAATAGACTAATGGCCCCACTTTATGATGTTACTTCTTCCATTTATTGACACATTGCAGATGATGTCCTCAACATTCCATGGGAGTGTGATGCTAACTGTAGGCACTGCTCTGTCCATATCTCTGTTGATTGGAGAGCTGTGTGTGTGACAAGTGCTTTTTTAAGCTTTTTATTTAGTTTAACATGACATGTGATTTTTAATATAAACCTGGATGTCTGTGCAGAAAGACCACAGTGAGTTCAGCCAACCTCAGAAACACGGCAAGCATGTCAAAGAGGCACGGGTAAGATCTGTCACCCCTCATGTTCACTCTTTTACACTGTGAGCACACTGTTGGATCTCAGCTTTACACACCTGTGGGGAGCACAACTCCGAAACACTAGAAACCCTAGCCTTTGCTTAGCCATGTACAAGGTTATACACACAGGTGGACATTACTTAGCTACACCTACTTGAGTCATTTTTTAAAATTCTCTTCTAGCAGCATACTTTTACTTCTACTTGAGTAATATACTGTGCAGTGTAACAGTACTCTTACATAAGTAAAAGTTATGTTTCCTCTTCCCACTGTAAGTGAGTCTAAAGTGACAAAAGCTTCATGTGACAATCTGAAATTATTTGAACATTTGTGTTTCTTGCAGCTCCTTTCAGATTTAGTTTCTCGTTTTTCTGTCTGTGCTTTGAAAACACCAGATTTTGTGCAATATTTAATGTTTTATCCTTCACATTACATTACATTAACTTCAAATTATAAATCAGATGTACTTTAGTTGTACTGTCACATGGTAAAACTGTTGAACACACCCAGAGCTGGTCCAGTGAAACACATCAGGACAAACCGGTGTGACAAAAATAACACACACACCCAAATCTGATTATGATCGGATTTCGGGACATTTGAGATTATGTCAAGGTCCCATATGACAATATTTTCTGACCTCTGTTCTAATGTGGTTTCCTCATCATAAACAGACCTGGAGTTGTGTTTTGTTTCATTTCATATGTTTAACACAAACCTGCACATTTAGGCTCTCAAACAGAACACATTCTGTTCCAACTTGTGATGTCATGTGGGAATACAGGAAGTGCTCCAGTGTGTTTTTGAATCCATACAACCCTGAAAGTGCCCGTCTCTATTGAACTAAAGGTAAAAGGAGCTGGTAGTGTGAAAACTATAGCTTCATGACATCACAAGGTGGCCTGTAGATAGACTAATAATAAAGGCTTACTGAAGTATGTATGAATGAAACATAAATGAAAATATAGCCGCAAGTGGCGATGATCAGCCCTCGCGTGCGCCTACACTGTATCCCGCAAACGGCGTGCCCCACAAACAGCGTGCCCCACAAACAGCGTGCCCTACACTCAACGTGCCCCACAAACGGCATGCCCCACAAACGGCGTGCCCTACACTCAACGTGCCCTGCACATCGCACCATGCAAACACTGCACCCCACACTAACCCTTATAACTGTAAACCCCAACCACACTTTTCATATGCTTTTTTGCTACTGCAGCAGCAGTAGTAGCAGCAGTAGTAGCAGCAGTAGCAGTAGTAGCAGCAGCAGCAGTAGCAGTAGCAGTAGCAGAATCAGAACCAGTGTGTGATGTAGTAATATTTTTTCAAATCTCTCTAATCTGGTATTTTTCTTTTGTATTCCTGAAAACTCCTGACTAAAAGTGGTTTTAGAGGACTGAGGGTTAGATGATGGCGTCTGCAGTATGCGTGGTCCTTTACTGCCCCCTGCTGACCCTTGCGTCCCTCTCATCACCTGCTCTGCTTTGTTTTGCTTTGGAGCCGCTGCCTCAGATTTGCACACCGCCTCTGCTTCCTTCTCCGCACCAATCGGATCACAACAAAAGCCAACATCACTTCTCATCTCATTTGCATTAAATATTTGCATCAACTAATTATGCTTTTTAGATGATCAGAATTCTTTTGGTATTTCTCTGTCTGTTTTTATATGAATGCATTGTTCACTAGTATTTTTTCCTGCATAAAGAGCAGTCTTTGCATGAGCTCCCCCTGTAGGTGTAGTCTTATGTCTGTCACGTACACAGAGATGTACAATAGTTTTGAGAGTTTTTGCCACGCCCCCGTTTTAGTCGATCAGTCGATTGCGAGCACATGTCTTTAGTAAGAATGTCTTCAGTTGACTGCAGACCTGCCTCATTCCCCTCCCTCTGCTCTTGTGCTGCTTTGACCTTGTGTTGCTCGCGTTGCTCCTCATTCTTCCTCTGTACTGTCCAGTCTCTGCTCTTTTGTATATTTACCCTTTGCCTTTTCCTGACATTTTTTTCGTTGCCAAGATCTAAAATCTTAATAAAAAAAAGATGAAAAAGTTTCTTTTTTTAAAATGTTTTTCATTAGCAGTAGTAGCAGTAGTAGTTGTAGTAGTAGCAGTAGTAGTAGCAGTTGTAGCAGTAGCAGTTGCAGTAGTAGCAGTAGTAGTAGCAGTAGTAGTAGCTGCAGTAGTAGCAGTAGCAGTTGCAGTAGTAGCAGCAGTAGTTGCAGTAGTAGTAGCTGCAGTAGTAGCAGTAGTAGTTGCAGTAGTAGCAGTTGTAGCAGTAGTAGTTGTAGTAGTAGTAGCAGTTGCAGTAGTAGCAGTAGTAGTTGCAGTAGCGGTAGCTGCAGTAGTTGAGGCTCAGTTCATATTGAAGCTGCTGTGTTGGTCCTTGTGCAGCTGACAAAGAGAACAGTGAACCCCAACTCGTTTGTGGAGCTGTCTGTGGACAAAGATGTGCAGAAGAGCAAGGTAAAGATCGGTCTTTAGTACATTTGCGTCCTGTTTCCTGTTTTATATTTCAAAGCTTTTGTGGTTTGGTGTGTCTGCCTGCAGGTGGTGTACGCGTCCAAAGACCCCGTGTGGGAGGAGGGCTTCACGTTCTTTGTGCACAACGTTAAAACACAACAGCTACAAGTGCAGGTTAGAACTTCACTACTCACTTTGAGCGCTGGAGTTTAGCCAGAACACATCATCAGCCACAACTGCCCCAGGGCAGGGTGACACAAGTGAGGCTGCCAATCTGCACCATGGCCCCGCCCACCACACACACTCACACACTCACACACACTCCCACGCTCACACACTCACACATTCACACACACTCCCACGCTCACACACTCACACATTCACACACACTCACACACACTCCCACGCTCACACACTCTCACATTCACACACTTTTACCAGGCAGTGTGGGGGAAGTGTCTTGCCACTGAGCCACTGTCCCTTTTCAAATCCTCTGGCCTGAGGCCTCTTTTGTTAAGCGGGGCTGAACCTGGACTGGACTTGGATGGGAGACCACTGGGGACTCCATGTGCCACAGTGGAGAAGCAGTGGCGAAAAGTGTCATTGTGTCTTTAGGCAAGGCACTTACACACCACTTTCATACTAGTCAAAGTAGTTGGAGTGTCGCTGGTGATGGGAGGGCCCGATGGTGCAGATTGGCAGCCTTACTTGTGTCAGTGTGCCCCACGGCAGTTGTTTCTACAATAGTAGAACTGTGGACTGAATGAAGAATACACAGAAGCAAACGTATTATTATTACTGGTAGTATTTATTGTGTGTATTTGCAGGTAAAGGAGCTCTGTAGGACTTGTGGTAGTAATAGTAATAGCAGTACTTGTGTATTATATTATATTGCAGGTGAAGGAGCCAGAGAAGAAGACTCCTCTGGGCGTCTGGACTTTTCCTCTGAGCCGCCTCCTGCAAATCTCCAACATGACCCTGGATCAGCGCTTCCCGCTGGAGAGATCCGGCACTACAAGTCAGATCAAACTCAAGGCCACGCTCAGGGTCAGGGCACAACACACATACATATACACACGCACATACATATACATACACCCACATATATATATATATATATATATATATATATATATATATATATATATATATATATATATATATATATATATATATATATATATATATAAATGTGTTTTTTTTTATTTTATAAAACGGATTTCTCACCTTCCACGGTGGTTGGTCTCTCACCCTCATCAGCTCGGGTCCTCGGGTCCTGGGAGCTTGAGAGTTCTGCGCAGTATCTTTGCTGTTCCTGTACTGCGTTTTTCTGGACTGAGATGTCTGTTGTCCTTCCTGGGATCTGCTGCAACCATTCATCCAGTTTGGGGGTCACGGCCCCGAGTGCTCCGATCACCACAGGCACCACCGATGCTTTCACCTTCCAGGCCCTCTCCAGCTCTTCTTTGAGCCCCTGGTATTTCTCTAGTTTCTCGTGTTCCTTTTTCCTGACATTACCATCGCTCGGTATTGCAGTGTCACCACCACGGCTTTGTTCTCTCACTTATCCAGAACCACGATGTCTGGTTGGTCCATCACCATTCTGTCAGTTTGTATCTGGAAGTCCCACAGGATCTTGGCCCACTCATTCTCCACAACCTTTGGAGGCGTTTCCCACCTTGATCCCGGGGTTTCCAGCCCGTACTCTGCACAGATGTTTCTGTACACTATGCCCGCTACTTGGTTATGTCGCTCCATGTACGCTTTCCTTGCAGCATCTTACACCTGCAGTTATGTGCTGGACTGTCTCAGGCACTTCTTTGCACAACCTACACCTTGGGTCTTGTCTGGTGTGGTAGATCTGGGCCTCTATTGCTCGGGTGCTCAAGGCTCCTGTGCAGCCAGGATGAGTGCCTCCGTGTTGTCCTTCAGACCAGCCCTCTCCAGCCATTGGTAGGATTTCTTGATATCAGCCACTTCAGTTATGTTCCGGTGGTATGCCCCGTGTAGAGGTTTGTCCTGCCATGATGGTCCCTCCAGCACCTCTTCCTCTGCGCCCCACTGTCTGAGACATTCTCTGAGCGTCATCAGTCTGGGCCTTGTCACTGATGTACTTGTGGAGCTTGGATGTTTCATCCTGGACAGTGGTTCCCACACTCACTAGTCCTCGGCCTCCTTCCTTCCGGCTCGTGTACAGTCTCAGGGTGCTGGACTTGGGATGGAACCCTCCTGCAGGTCAGGAGCTTTCGTGTCTTAACATCCGTGGTCTGTATCTCCTCCGGCCAACTTATGATTCCTGCTGGTTCTGATCACTGGCAGGGCGTAGCTGTTTATGGCCTGGGCCTTGTTCTTGCCATTGAGCTTCTTAGGACCTGCCGTACTCTTTGCAGGTATTTGGCTGTCGCCGCTTTCCTTGTTGCCTCATCAAGGAGCCATTTGCCTGTGGGATACTTGTAACTGTCTTCAATGTCTGTTATTGTTCCCTCTGGGAGTGAGACCCCCTCTGTGTGGACTACCTTCCCTCTCTTTGTCACCATCCTACTACATTTCTCGAGCCCGAATGACATTCCAATGTCTGTGCTGTAGATCCTGGTGGTGTGGATCAGTGAGTCGATGTCTCGCTCGCTCTTAGCGTACAGCTTGATGTCATCCATGTAGAGGAGGTGACTGATGGTGGCCTCGTTTCTGAGTCAGTATCCATAGCCATATCCTCCATCCACATCCTGTTCATGTAACCCCTCTGACTAGGAACAGTCAGAGGTTTACTGGAGTATTTCCGTCTTGTTCCAGTAGCCCATTTCTCATCAAGGTGCCCTGGTTCCTCGACACCTGACGCAGACCTTGTTTGGCCAGGCGACGTCTGAGCCAGCATCTCGTAAGTTTTATCGCCTCTCATCATTGTATGATGGGTGGGCAGTAGCGTAAAGGGTCTTGCCCAAGGACCCACACTGGTTTGCACCTAATGCCCTTGGGGAGGATTCGAACCCGGGTCCCCCATGGGAAAATCCAGTGACTAACCCATTGAGCTAACCAGCCGCTATATATATATATATCTTGCGTGTGCCTACACCGTGCCCCGCAAACGATGTGCACTAACAGCGTGCCCCAAAAACGCAGTGCTCAGCAAACACCGTGCCCAGCACATCGCGCCATGCAATCGCCGCGCCCCACACTAACCCAAGTAAACGTAAGCTCCAACCACACTTTTCATATACTTTACAGTCTATTATATTCAGGCCGATATCACGCATTAATGGTTCAAATTTCCCAGGCCAACACATCCTCCATCAGAAAAATTACATAGTGCACCTTTAAATGATTTTGGAGGAGTCTTTGTGCCCCTGGTGGCCAACAGTGAAAAATTCCCCATGTCCATAATGTAGCTCTTTGGTCATAGTCATGCATAGAATTCAATTACCAAATTTGGGACAAATCCGATAATGTTGGCGTTTCATTATACTAGGGGGCGCTATAGTGTAATTTTCCATATGCTTTATAGTGTTTTATATTCAGGCCGAGATCAGCATCAGTGATTCAAATTTCAGCACGATCGGACTAAGTCTGTGCCAACGGGAGCAAATCTTCACATTGAATCTTGTCTAAATTTTGATTGAACTTTGCGGCTTTGCCGCGTGTAAACCGTGACAGTTACCAAAAAATGGAGGTAACGTTTGAAGCTGCACTTCTCTAGATGATGTGCGGTGATTTTCAGCCCTGTGGGTGAAACGCCTTCAGAGGAGTGTGTTCAAAAGCAACATGAACCAAAATGTGGACTCTGCATTTTGAAGATTTCAATCCAAGATGGCCGCCTTCTGCCATAATAATATTGTTTGTTTGTCTTCACGTGATGAATCCTTGTACTGAATTTCGTGGCTCTATGACAAAGTTGAGCTGAGACGGCTCCCATAGGAGTGGGCGGAGCCTAATATTCGAGGTGGCGTATTATCTCCATTTTTTGATCCCCACGCATGAAACCTATATTTTCTCGAATGTCTCATCATTTCTGAACTTTTGGCAAAGTGTTTGGGGGAGCACATTTTATTTCAATCTGTAGGGGGCACTAATGCACCAAATTAAATAGTTTCACATTCAGTAGCTTTAGGAGTTTAAGAACTGTGTCAAATTTCATTGAAATCAGAGTTTGTTTGAGCAAATAGGAGCAATTTGTAAATTTCCAAAACTTGTGTTCATTATTTGTGGCTTCACTGCTCAGAGACGTCAGACGGATTTGGATGTGGATATTTTTTGACGTTCCGCCCCTGGAGATAATGTGGACCAAATTTGAGGCCGTTCGGGTGAGCGCTCTGGGAGGAGTGCGTTTCAGCTTTGCAAACTTTAAGCCAAAATGGCCGCCTTCTGGTGTGTCAGGGGGCGTGGCCATCGTAATATTTTTTACTCGTCTTATCATGATCGACTTCTGTGATAAATTTCATGATTCTATGTGTACATTTTTTTGGGTGCCATTCGTATTCCCTATTTTTTGTCTCGTTAGGGGGCGCTGATGAGCCATTTTATTTATTTTTTGAAAATGGAAATAGCCAAAAGTTAGAGAGTGAGAGTCTTTAACACGTGGCCAAATTTCGTGATTTTTCGTCATTGTTCACTTTGTGAAAAATGGGTGAGTGCGTTAGGAGAAAAATAATAATAATATTCTGATATGAGAACAATGTTCCGCTTTTTTTGGCCGACAAACTATACATTTTCAGAAACCTCTGGCGCATTGCTACATCATGGCGAGGGTCCCTGGTCACTACGGGTGAGTCACGTCATGTCATTTTAGCCTGTAATGTAACTAATAGGCCCTTCACCAGCCTCTGGCGCTCGGGCCTAATGAGGACCCTGACAGCAGCATTTACAAAGAGAATAAAAACTGATCTGGAGCCAGTCGATGGAGTCAGATTGCGCTCATGCTCAGTCTCTATTTGGAACACAGTGGCCAGCAGGCTATCTAGGTAATTTATGTATGCAGTCTATCTGGATTTGCAGAGTTTGCATGTACTCCATGCACGATAATCCTCCTGCTCAGTACATTTTACATGGAAGCATGAAACATTCCAGGGTGAATGCACTGTGTAAAATATAATAACAGCACACTTACACTGTTGATGTTTTTGTAGATTCTGACAGAAGAGAAACCTCCTCCAAAGATTGATCCAGCTCAGCTCAAACCCTCCTCTGTGTTGACCAATCACAACCCTCCTCCAGGCTCCGTCCCTCAGACAGCTAGCCCCGCCCCTCCTAATCAGAGCTCCACCCCTCACGCCAGAAAATCCGCCCCCTGGACCCAGTCCCCGGTCCAGGTCCCGGAGTCCGGATCTAAACCCTCGTCCCAGAATCCGAGCTCGGCATCGGGCTTTCAATCGCTACACTCCCCCTCCTCCTCCAGCATAAGGCGCTACGACTCCCAGAGCCTGCTGTCCGACAACTCCATCGCCTCGTCACGCTTTGACCTGGCAGAAGGCGCCAACTACCCCGAGTGAGTGTGACCTCTGAGAGCATCTTCTGTCCACAGGGGACGTCAGCACTGTGATTCCCCAATTTCACAACCAAATTCCCATCCAAACTACATGTGCCTCTGCACAAACCCTGGTCACTTCAGAAACACACACCAACAAACTACAAACATTAGTCAAATCGGCACATGTAACTGTACTAAACCTGACCTGTGCATCTTAAATAGAGTTTATAAAGAAAATTTATTTAAATGCAAATTTTAAGTCAAATTGGGGAATGACAAATACTCTGACCTCTGAGTGCGGCTTATATGATGTAATGTTTAGCATTTTATTGTATATTATTCTTGTTGATTGTCGGTGTGTTGGGAATGAATTGTGCGTGTATTGTTCCGGTTGTAAATGGATTGTGTGTTTGTGTATTGTTCCTGTTGTGAATGGATTGTGTGTTTGTGTATTGTTCCTGTTGTGAATGGATTGTGCGTTTGTGTATTGTTCCTGTTGTAAATGGATTGTGTGTTTGTGTATTGTTCCGGTTGTGAATGGATTGTGTGTTTGTGTATTGTTCCTGTTGTAAATGGATTGTGTGTTTGTGTATTGTTCCGGTTGTAAATGGATTGTGTGTTTGTGTATTGTTCCGGTTGTAAATGGATTGTGTGTTTGTGTATTGTTCCTGTTGTGAATGGATTGTGTGTTTGTGTATTGTTCCTGTTGTGAATGGATTGTGTGTTTGTGTATTGTTCCTGTTGTAAATGGATTGTGTGTTTGTGTATTGTTCCTGTTGTGAATGGATTGTGTGTTTGTGTATTGTTCCTGTTGTGAATGGATTGTGTGTTTGTGTATTGTTCCTGTTGTGAATGGATTGTGTGTTTGTGTATTGTTCCTGTTGTGAATGGATTGTGTGTTTGTGTATTGTTCCTGTTGTGAATGGATTGTGCGTTGTGTATTGTTCCTGTTGTAAATGGATTGTGTGTTTGTGTATTGTTCCTGTTGTGAATGGATTGTGTGTTTGTGTATTGTTCCTGTTGTGAATGGATTGTGCGTTGTGTATTGTTCCTGTTGTAAATGGATTGTGTGTTTGTGTATTGTTCCTGTTGTGAATGGATTGTGTGTTTGTGTATTGTTCCTGTTGTGAATGGATTGTGCGTTGTGTATTGTTCCTGTTGTAAATGGATTGTGTGTTTGTGTATTGTTCCTGTTGTGAATGGATTGTGTGTTTGTGTATTGTTCCTGTTGTGAATGGATTGTGCGTTGTGTATTGTTCCTGTTGTAAATGGATTGTGTGTTTGTGTATTGTTCCTGTTGTGAATGGATTGTGTGTTTGTGTATTGTTCCTGTTGTGAATGGATTGTGCGTTGTGTATTGTTCCGGTTGTGATTGGATTGTGCGTTGTGTATTGTTCCTGTTGTAAATGGATTGTGTGTTTGTGTATTGTTCCTGTTGTGAATGGATTGTGTGTTTGTGTATTGTTCCTGTTGTGAATGGATTGTGTGTTTGTGTATTATTCCTGTTGTAAATGGATTGTGTGTTTGTGTATTATTCCTGTTGTGAATGGATTGTGTGTTTGTGTATTGTTCCTGTTGTGAATGGATTGTGTGTTTGTGTATTGTTCCTGTTGTGAATGGATTGTGTGTTTGTGTATTATTCCTGTTGTAAATGGATTGTGTGTTTGTGTATTATTCCTGTTGTGAATGGATTGTGTGTTTGTGTATTGTTCCTGTTGTGAATGGATTGTGTGTTTGTGTATTGTTCCTGTTGTGAATGGATTGTGTGTTTGTGTATTGTTCCTGTTGTGAATGGATTGTGTGTTTGTGTATTGTTCCTGTTGTGAATGGATTGTGTGTTTGTGTATTATTCCTGTTGTGAATGGATTGTGTGTTTGTGTATTGTTCCTGTTGTGAATGGATTGTGTGTTTGTGTATTATTCCTGTTGTGAATGGATTGTGTGTTTGTGTATTATTCCTGTTGTGAATGGATTGTGTGTTTGTGTATTGTTCCGGTTGTGATTGGATTGTGCGTTGTGTATTGTTCCTGTTGTAAATGGATTGTGTGTTTGTGTATTGTTCCTGTTGTGAATGGATTGTGTGTTTGTGTATTATTCCTGTTGTGAATGGATTGTGTGTTTGTGTATTATTCCTGTTGTGAATGGATTGTGTGTTTGTGTATTGTTCCGGTTGTGAATGGATTGTGTGTTTGTGTATTGTTCCTGTTGTGAATGGATTGTGTGTTTGTGTATTATTCCTGTTGTAAATGGATTGTGTGTTTGTGTATTGTTCCTGTTGTAAATGGATTGTGTGTTTGTGTATTATTCCTGTTGTGAATGGATTGTGTGTTTGTGTATTGTTCCTGTTGTGAATGGATTGTGTGTTTGTGTATTGTTCCTGTTGTGAATGGATTGTGTGTTTGTGTATTGTTCCTGTTGTAAATGGATTGTGTGTTTGTGTATTGTTCCTGTTGTGAATGGATTGTGTGTTTGTGTATTGTTCCTGTTGTGAATGGATTGTGTGTTTGTGTATTATTCCTGTTGTGAATGGATTGTGTGTTTGTGTATTGTTCCTGTTGTGAATGGATTGTGTGTTTGTGTATTGTTCCGGTTGTGATTGGATTGTGTGTTGTGTATTGTTCCTGTTGTAAATGGATTGTGCGTTGTGTATTGTTCCTGTTGTGAATGGATTGTGTGTGCGTTGTCCAGAGCTGTGAGGAACCACGGTGGCTCGTTCGGGGAGATCCGCCTCAATGTGAAATACACCACTCTGAGGAGCAAGCTCATTGTGGTGGTGGACGCCTGCAGGTCAGTTTTCTAACACAGAAACTGTCCTCTTAGTCATTTTACATGAATATTGTGATCTAAACCATACAGTTCTAACATAATGATCCACAGGTGTCATAGGAAGATAGGTTAAAACTATAAAGCAGATACAAGCTCACTATGTCTGATTTAAGGTCACATTCCTGCTGTGTGTGTGTGTGTGTGTGTATTCCCTCAGAGGCCTGTTTCCGTGCAGTGAAAATGGCACAGATTCGTATGTTCGTCTGTATCTGCTCCCGGAGCAAACCTGGACTCACAGAAAGAGAACTCACGTGAAGAGGAGGACACTAAACCCGGTCTTCAATGACAAGTAACTCATCTGCACATGTAGTCCTGGTTTAGTCCTATTTAGTCTTGGTTTAGTCCTGATTTAGTCCTGGGTTAGTTCTTACATTTCCCTCTGGTCTGCAGATTTGAGTTTGATGTCTCTTATGAAGAATCGAAAACTAGGAAACTGGACGTAGCTGTGAAAAATCACAAGATGTTCCACACGCGGGAGAGGAAAGACATCGGCATGGTCAGAGTCTACAGATTTAACCCACTACATGATTTATTAGCACAACACCGTTTGATGAACTTTTGTCCTCAGGTGCTGCTGGATCTGGCTCAGTTGGATATTATGAGAGGCGTCTCAGATTGGTAAGTCCACTCCCGTAGACTGTGTATTTGAATGAACACGGCTGAACCCGCTCCAATTCATTTTCTATTGAAAAATTGTCACCTGCTGCTGTCAGACTCTAGCCTGATTCATCAGCCAGTTTCACTTCGGGGAAACTGTCTGACCTCGCAGCATTAGGATTTGTTCACGACTGTAGGCGGGTACTTTTTTTTTTAACCAATCGCTGCTATTTGGTGGTGACGTATGCAGTGCGCTGGAATGCTTAGTAATTGTCCGTGTTCTGTTGAAACGATGTGATGAAATGTCTCATCAAAATGAGCACCCCACAGTCTAAATTGACAGTGACGTCTATTGATACATGCTCCCCCGTCGAAATAAGCTACCTTAGGTTTTTCCATTTACAGTTGTCTAGATCCAATAAAGTGAACCCCAGTTTGACAACATATTTCTCTGGATCAGAGGCAGCAGGTTTGATGCTGTTTGCACACGGTGATCACACTTTATACCTGAGTTATGTCACGTTTACACTCATTTATATGAATCTGCGTAGTTCATTTGGACAGTCATATTCTGCTCAAATAGAGGAGCACATATCGACAGACCAATTTATCCACTGAATAATGATTCACTGTAGAATCACCATTATTCACTCATTTATATGAATCTGTGCAGAGGAGCTCATTTCCACAGGTCTGTATTTTCTGTCAAATAAGACTCCCGCTGTACAAGAGAAAGAAACAACTAGAAACACCGAAATCTTTAGATTAAATAGTGTTAAATATATAATATCACAGGCTACAGTGTGGATTTCCTATTATAATATAGTGATATTTTATTTAAATGGCGCCTTTTTAAACAAACTTACGTTTTCTACACATGGAAACAAAATAAAATACAGTGTAATGAAACTGATAACTATAAAATCAATTATTAAATCCAAACTATTCATTCATGTAATGTAGTTATTCTGCGGTGAATCTGACATGCACATGTAGATGTTTATACGGTCAGCTGGTCCAAACATACAATAAAACCTTAATTAAAACCACTTTTAAAATGTTCCTAGTTCCTCCACTTCTGCCTCAGGAGCTCAAATCAACAGGACACCGGCACAACCCCAAATCCCGTAGGAAGAAGGGCAATAACGTCTTTCCTCTTGATAAAATTCATAAAACATTCTCTTTGGCTTTAAATCCTCGATGTCGGGAATCGTTGCCGACACAAATGTCTGTCTTCGTCTCCATCCGTCTGGATGCTTTGTTTCCTGTTGTTCTGGACACAAAAGGACCCAGAGGCGCTGGAGTTTGACGTCAGGGCTTCACAGCTCACAGCTGTGCCGGTGCATTGACTACATCTTCCGGGGTTATATATAACTTTATTTAACCAGGGAAATCCCATTGAGATTAAAAACCTCTTTTTCAAGGGAGCCCTGGCCAAGAGGCAGCAAAAAGACAATTACAACACAATTAAAATTACATACAAATGAGTTAAAAACAGGTAGTAAGACAATTTACAACACAATTAAAATGGCATACAGATTAGTTAAAACAGGTACAGTTTATGGAGGCTGTCTCAAGTGCTCTCAGTCTGGATTTAAAGCCATTCAATGAAATAAGTTCTGTTAATTTCCAGTCCTTTTGCAGCTTGTTCCATGTCGAGGGGGCAGAGAAGACAAAAGCCCTTTTTCCCAACTCTGTGCGAACAAACGGAACAGAGAGCAACAACTGATCATTCGCACGCAAACTATAAGAATCAACACTTCTCTGTGTGATTAAGTTACAGATGTAGGAGGGCAGTAGTCCAAGCATGGCCTTGTAGATAAAAGTATAAAAGTGAGTCAATCTCCTAGTGGATAAAGACGGCCATCCTGCTCGGGAATACAGTTCACAGTGGTGGGTCAAGGCCCTGCAATTAGTAACAAACCTCAAAGCAGCATGATACACAGAGTCAATCTTACTCAGACATTGAGCTGAAGCATTCATATACAGCAAGTCACCATAGTCTAAAATGGATAAAAAAGTTGCCGTAACAAGGCACTTTAACCTTAAAAGAAAAACAAAATTTATTTCGAATAAAAACCCAATTTCAATTTGAGTTTCTTCACAAGATTCTCAATGTGGGGTTTAAAAGTCAGGGCATCATCAAGCAAGATACCAAGATATTTGTACAAATGAACCACCTCAATTTCATTTCCCTCAAGAGTGGACACTGTGGGGACATCTTGCAGATTCTTCCTAGAGTTTGTTTAGTTTAGTTTTGTCAGCATTAAGCACTAGTTTTAGCTGCAGAAGTGTGTGCTGCACCACATCAAAAGCTTTCTGCAGAGATTCAACAGCATTAAGAGGAGATGAGCCGAAGCAGTAAATGATTGTGTCATCGGCATAAAAGTGCATGTTAGCACTGGACACATTTTGTCCCAAATCATTAATATACATAATGAATAGGAGAGGTCCTAATATAGAACCCTGTGGCACCCCCTTGTGGAGACTCACAAATTCAGAGCACAGACCATCATATTTGATACATTGGGTCCTGTCACTCAAATAATTAGTGAACCAGGAGACTACATGATCTGACAGACCAAAACTGATAAGCCTTTGCTTTATGACTGTGTGGTCCACAGTGTCAAACGCCTTTGACAGATCAATAAAGAGTGCAGCGCAGTATTGCTTTTATCAAGAGCAACAAGTATATCATTGATCACTTTTGTAGCAGCGGTGATGGTACTGTGCTTTTTCCTGAAGCCTGACTGCAGTTTTGAAAGAAGATCATTAGAATATAGAAACTCTTTAAGTTGATCACAAACAAGGGATTCAAGAATTTTTGACAAACGCACAGATTTGATATATATTGGCCTGTAGTTAGTTAAAACTGCAGGATCACCTCCTTTTAGCAGAGGAACAACAAATGCTGACTTCCAGACTGGAGGAATTTCTTTGTTTTCAATTGATAAATTAAAAAGTATTGTAAGAGGCTGTGCAATACAAAATCAGCAGCCATTTTTCAAAAAAGTAAGGCTCTATCAAATCTGGCCCAGGAGGTTTTCTGTGATTCAGTGTTTTGAGAGCCTTATGAACTTGCTGCACACTAAAAGGTACAAATGTAAAAGGTTCTCCTGAAAACATTTGAGAGTTTGTACACAAGGCAGAGAGGCAAGTCCTGTAGAGTCAAACAAAGACCCAGATGACACAAAATGCTTATTAAAGCTATTTAAGACCTCAGTTCTGTCATAAACTGGGACTGAGTCTTTTAAAACAAAAGTGGGAAGAACCTGGGGGCTTTTGTTCACAGATGAAGACTTAATAACTTTCCAAAATTTCAATGGGTTATTTAGGTTCTCAGTTGTGACCGATAAGTAATATTCTGATTTGGCCTTTTTAATAAGAGATGTGCATTTATTTCTCAGTTGTCTGAAAATAGACCAATCACTGGCAGAATCACTTTTTCTAGCTTTAGCCCATGCCACATTACGCTGATGGATGACATCAGACAATTCTGGGGAGAACCAGGGGTTTTCTCGCCCCTTCACTCTGACTTTCCTTAAAGGAGCATGTTTGTTTACAATTTTCTCAAAGTTTTCCTTAAAAAAGGTCCAAGCAAGTTCAACATCTGGCAACAGGCCTATATGTTCCCATTTAACCAAGGACAAGTCATGATGATAGGCTTGTTCATTAAATTTCTTCAAATTCCTCTTAAAAATAATACGAGGTTTACATTTAGGGATTTTTGTGTCTCTGCAGGCTGCAACTACACAATGGTCACTCAAGTCATTGCAGAAAACACCCAAGGAAGAGAACTTGCGGGGCATTTGTTAGAATTAAATCAATCAAAGTGGACTTTTTAGGGCATTTAATGTTTGGCCTAGTTGGTTGATTGATCAACTGGCTAAAATTTACAGAGTCACAGAAGGATTTAAACTCTTCAGAAGCTGTGTTTAGCCAATCCCAATTAAGGTCTCCTGCCATTATAAGTTCATTGTAGTTTAATTTGGACAGAAGATGCCTTAAGGATGACAATACCTCCTTGGTGGCAGACGGAGGTCTATAACAACCAACAGCAGTTATGGAGAGGGATTTGGCTATTTCCACATTTAAGGCTAAAAACTCCATCTGCTTACAAATAGACTCAGACAAGACGATTGAAGCATCGAATCTTGATTTAACATAGATGGCTACACCACCACCTTTTTTAGGCCTGTCAGTACGATAGACATTGTATCCATTTATATTAATATCATCACTTGTAATATATTTTGTCAGCCATGTTTCAGAGATAAACACAATGTCCACATCTGTTGAACTAACCCAAATTTTGACTGCATCCATTTTAGATAGTAAACTGCGTACATTAAGATGAATAATTTTGAGGCCAGACATTGATTTAAAATCAGCAGGGGTCTGGGTACATTGCAGTTCAGGTCCAGGGTTTGGATGCACATTTCCAGATAAAAGTAAGAGGAGAACAATCATCAATCTTTGCTTCACTTTACATTTTGAAGCAGTATTTCTGAAAGTTGAAGCCAGGCAAATCTTTTTACTGTGCGAAAGTGTAAGGTCATATAGAATAAACACATTTTGAAGTTTAAGTAATTCCCTGGAAACATCTGTCCGGGAGCATAAGACCCAGACCAAATGAATCTGTGGCTTCTTAAAAACAGCATTAAAATCAGTGCCACTATAATACGTGTCCCAGAAACACAACACACTCTCATGGGTACTCACCCGAGGAGCATTGTTTGGTTTCATGTCCCAGGCTGCCAACCACCATATAAAAATAATGAAAAATGTCATTGTCCTCCACTTTCTGCACACTTCTGGAGGATGCAACAGGCCTAAGCTAGTTAGCTCGGCTCCAGGCAGATGCAGCAGGGGCAGGCCTCCCAGCCCAGTCTCCAGGTGGATGCAGCAGGCCCAAGCCAGTTAGCTCGGCTCCAGGCAGATGCAGCAGGGGCAGGCCTCCCAGCCCAGTCTCCAGGTGGACGCAACAGGCTCAAGCCAATTAGCTCGGCTCCAGGAAGATGCAGCAGGGGCAGGCCTCCCAGCCCAGTCTCCAGGTGGATGCAGCAGGCCCAAGCTAGTTAGCTCGGCTCCAGGCAGATGTAGCAGGGGCAGGCCTCACAGCCCAGTCTCCAGCTGGATGCAGCAGGCTCAAGCTAGTTAGCTCTGCTCCAATAGGCAATCAATGCTGCCTGTTGTGGTGCGAGGAGGATGTAGCCTTCAAAGAACATTCACAGTCCATATCTCCCTATACTTGAGACATACTCCATAAAAAGTACCAACTGTCATATGCCAAGAGATAAAAAATTATATAAAATGACTTAAAAATTATGTTAAAAACAGCAAAACACAGATAACTGCTTAACAGACAAAGCACATGCTAAAACATGTGTTTTTATGTTAAAAACAGCAAAACACAGATAACTGCTTAACAGACAAAGCACATGCTGCCATCTTGGGGTTCTTGCAAACCGCTGAGTGTATTCTGATTCCTGACGTAGTCGCTGGAGAGAAATGATAGAGTGGAGACACTAGGGGGCGCCAGCCTGGCTAGTCAGATTTGTAATTTTGGTCGTACTGACCTGCTGTACATGATCCTGGATTTTTTTTATTTTGCTATTTTGTCCCTAAATCAAGATATGAACATTAATATTAGACCAATCAGGTGCCATCTTTCCCTGAGACTGGATTTCCAAATATGGAACTCAGCTCTATATTCGCTGTTATATCCGCTGGCCTGGATGAGCTTCATTTGGAGCTGAACGCTGTGGGACTGTGTGTGTCGCACTCCTTTAATCCACTTCTTTATATACAATCCATGTCCACTGTCCGGTTTCTTCATTTGTTTATGACCTCTCTTATATCTTGTTCTTCCTACAGGTTTGAGCTCACACTTCCAGGGCTGAAGAGACCATAGAAACGGGATGTGAAGAACAGCACATACAGCCTTTTTACAACACATTTATACAATCACAAATATACAATACAATTCAGTCTAAAGCAAATCTAGACCTGGATTTAGTCCTGATCCTTGTTTAGTCCTGATTCATCCTGGGGTAGACCTGGTTTAGTTCTGATTTAATTAGTTCTGGTTTAGGCCCGATTTAGCTCAGGATTTAGACTGAGATTTGTCCTGGATATATACCTGGTTTAGTTCTGAGTTAGACCTGGTTTAGTCCTGGGTTAGACCTGGTTTAGTCCTGGTTTACTCTTTGTTTAATTCTGGGTTAGACCTGGTTTAGTCCTAGGTTAGACCTGGTTTACTCTTTGTTTAGGCCTGGATTATACCTGGTTTAATACTGGATTAGTCCTGGTTTACTCTTTGTTTAGTCCTAGGTTAGACCTGGTTTAGTCCTGGTTTAGTCCTGGTTTAGTCCTGGTTTAGTCCTGGATTAGTCCTGGATTAGTCCTGGATTAGTCCTGGTGTAGTCCTGGTGTAGTCCTGGTGTAGTCCTGGTTTAGTCCTGGTTTAGACCTGGGTTAGTCCTGGTTCAGTCCTGGTTTAGACCTGATTTAGTCCTGGTTATATACAGTTCAATTGTCCAAAATGCTGCTGAATGTCTTTGAGCCTGGATAGTGCCGTTACTGCTGGTTTATGTCTAATTTACTGAACGAATCCCGTTTCGCTCTATTTGAAAACAGAGGAATGCAGATCATGATATTAGTTTGACAAATACTTGTATATGAACTTGTGTATTGTAGCATAAAATCTTCTATGTAAAAATAACTTCATTCTAAACCCTGGTAAACTGTCTTCCATATAATATTTTTTACACATTAAATTGCACTAATTCTAAAAGTCTCTGCTGTAAATATGTTACAAAGCCCATGTATGCTGCTGTTTGATCGAAGTGGATATTTTTGGTAAATTTTGTCTAGTTTTCCTTTATGTTCTTGTGTCTTTCTACGGATTATTTGAACTGTAAACACTGTCAGAATAAACAATCTTAAGAAGTTTGTATGCTGTTTTCTTTTCCTGATACAACTAAAATTTATACTTTTCAGCTGATGTCATCAACATTCCCTGGGGCAAGATGTTAACTGTAGGCATTGCTCGGTCTGAGGCTTTGTTAGAATTTAATTCAAGCTTTATTTCAACACAATCCCTCCCAAATAACATGGCATTCACATGTAGGTAGTTCGCTTCAGGCAACAGTTTTTCAGTTTGCCATTATCACCTTTTTGTTGAAAATCAAACAGGACCATGAACGCTCAGACTGATCATAGGCTTCTGAAAATGTGCTGCTTAAATCCATTTAGTATTTTTATGTGTGCATTGTGTCACCACGGTAACTGATGAACATTCTGCCATAGACAAACATGTAGAACACCCCCAGTGTGATGTCACTGCAAAGTATCAGTAACCGTGGGCCTGAACTGGGAACTGTATGTAATATTTAATTTAGTTAATTTAGTTCTGTTCAGTCCCTGGTTTAGTCCTGGCTTCAGTCTGGTCTTTAGTTCTACCCTAGTTGAGGCGTAAGTAGACTACTCCGGCAGAACTATTTTTGGACCTGATTTTAGTCTTGGTTTCAGACCTGGCTTAGTTTAGTTTTTAGTCCTGGTCTTAGATGTGGTTCAAACCTGGTTTAGTCCTGTCTTAGACCTGATTTAGTTTAATTTGAGTCTTGGTTTTAGTCCTGGTATAGTCATGATTAGGCCCTGGTTTAGACCTGGATTAGTCCAGTTTTAGTCCTGGTTTAGCTCTGGTTTAGTCCTGGTTTAGCTCTTGTTTAGTCCTGGTTTAGTCTTGGTTTAGCTCTGGTTTAGTCCTGGTTTAGCACTGGTTTAGCTCTGGTTTAGTCCTGGTTTAGCTCTGGTTTAGTCCTGGTTTAGTCCTGGTTTAGCCCTTGTTTAGGTCTGGTTTAGACCTGGTTTAGTTCTGGTTTAACTCTGATTTTGTCCTGGTTTAGTTCTGGTTTAGTCCTGGTTCAGTCCTGGTTTAGTCCTGATTTAGTCCTGGTTTAATCCTGGTTTAGCTCTGGTTTAGTCCTGGTTTAGTCCCGGTTTAGTCCCGGTTTAGTCCTGGTTTAGCTCTGGTTTAGTCCTGGTTTAGTCCTGGTTTAGCTCTGGTTTAGTCCTTGTTTAGTCCTGGTTTAGACCTGGTTTAGTTCTGGTTTAACTCTGATTTTGTCCTGGTTTAGTCCTGGTTTAGTCCTGGTTTAGCTCTGGTTTAGCTCTGGTTTAGTCCTGGTTTAGCTCTGGTTTAGTCCTGGTTTAGCTCTGGTTTAGTACTGGTTTAGTCCTAGTTTAGTCCTGGTTTAGTCCTGGTTTAGCCCTTGTTTAGGTCTGGTTTAGACCTGGTTTAGTTCTGGTTTAACTCTGATTTTGTCCTGGTTTAGTCCTGGTTTAGCTCTGGTTTAGCTCTGGTTTAGTCCTGGTTTAGCTCTGGTTTAGTCCTGGTTTAGCTCTGGTTTAGTACTGGTTTAGTCCTGGTTTAGTCCTGGTTTAGCTCTGGTTTATTACTGGTTTAGTCCTGGTTTAGCTCTGGTTTATTACTGGTTTAGTCCTGGTTTAGTCCTGGTTTAGTCCTGTATTTAGAGGTGAGCGGACTTCCTTAGCAACGTCCCTAGCAACGGCCCAACGTCCCGCCGCTGTCAGACTCGACCTTACAGTCCACGGACTCGACACAAAAAAGAACAAGAGCTCTGCCAGCGGGGCAAAATACGCCCGTACTTTGAATTATTGTATATAGAATTCTAGAATCGGAATTCCACCAATCAGATCGCAGCAACAGAACTTAAAGACACTACAAAGCTTTAATGTGTCAAAGCTCAAAGAAGCAGAGAATGTGGGTTGTTCTCGCGTTCAGCAGCAGAACATTTGAGAAGAGAGTTCAGATCTTTCATGAAGACAAAGCTTCAAAGACTTCAAAGGTTTGAAGTGTCCACAGAAGGACGGACGGACGGACAGCGCCAAACCATAATACGTCCCGTCTTACACAACGGGCGTATAAAAACAAAAGCGCCACTAAAACCAGTGTAACCTCCCAAGACATGGCCAGCGCACAGGTAAGACGGCGGGACCTGAGAGCTCATACTGTCCGCTCGGTTTAAGGTTCATTTTAACCACGTCTGCTATCAAATGTGAACGTAAAAGACGAGCTAACGTTCGGATTCTGATATTCTGACTTGAACGATGTAACTAATGCGACGCTTAAGCCGCCGCCGAAACTCGTAATTATTAAGTTTTCCCGGTTTAAAGGTCCTATATTACGCAAAATGGACTCTTGTGAGCTTTAAGTCATGTTCTAATGTTGTTCCCTCCCCTTTTTTCATTCATTCATTTGAGTAACTCTTTATTATTAGTCTGTCTGTATCTCCAAAGCTCACAATGCTCTGTTCCACCTTGTGATGTCATTCAGTGAACAGCTCCATTTCCCTTTGGTTCAGTAGACATGTGCAATTCCAGGGCTGAAACATAAACCGCATATGGACTATGGGCTGAAATAATCCAAATGATTATAGTGAAGGGGTGTGGAGTTTAAAGTTTAAAGTGTGGTAATACACTTCCTATATTACCATATGACATCACAAGGTGGACCAGAGCGTTTTCTGTTTGAGAGGACACAAATCACACAACACAACACCAGGTATGTTTGTGATGAGGAACTATGATGTAGATTACAAAAGACGAGTAATACAGGGCCTTTAATTAGTCTTTTAGTCCTTTTTTGGTCGTGGTTTAGACCTGGTTTAGTCTTGGGTTAGTCCTGGTTTAGTCCTGTTTAGACCTGGGTTAATCCTGGTTTAGTCATGCTTATACCTGGTTTAGTCCTGGTTTAGAGCAGGGTTAGTTCTTATTTAGACCTGGCTTGGTCTTGGTTTAATCCTCTTTTAGACCTGGATTAGTCCTGGTTTAGACCTGGTTTTGTCCTGGGTTAGTCCTGGTTTAGACCTGCTTTAGTCCTGGTTTAGTCCCCAGTTTTAGTTCTGGTTTAGACCTGGTTTAGTCTTTAGTCTCTATGTGTATACGTGTGTCTGTGATGTGTGTCTGTGTATGTGTATACATGTGTGTGTGTGATGTGGGTCTGTGTATGTGTATACATGTGTGTGTGTGTGATGTGCGTCTGTGTATGCATATACATGTGTGTGTGTGTGATGTGTGTCTGTGTATGTGTATACGTGTGTCGGTGATGTGTGTCTGTGTATGTGTGTGCGTGTGTGTCTGTGATGTGTGTCTGTGTATACATGTGTGTGTGTGTGATGTGTGTCTGTGTATACGTGTGTGTGATGTGTGTCTGTATGTGTATGCGTGTGTGTGTGTGATGTGTGTCCGTGTATGTGTATACATGCGTGTGTGTGATGTGTGTCCGTGTATGTGTATACGTGTGTGGGTGTGTGATGTGTGTCCATGTATGTGAATACATGTGTGTGTCTGTGATGTGTGTCTGTGTATGTGTATACATGTGTGTGTGTGATGTGTGTCTGTGTATACGTGTGTGTGATGTGTGTCTGTGTATGTGTATGCGTGTGTGTGTGTGATGTGTGTCCGTGTATGTGTATACATGCGTGTGTGTGATGTGTGTCCGTGTATGTGTATACGTGTGTGTGTGTGTGTGATGTGTGTTCATGTATGTGTAGACATGTGTGTGTGTGTGTGTGATGTGTGTCTGTGTATGTGTATACGTGCGTGTGTGTGTGTGATGTATGTCTGTGTATGTGTATGCGTGTGTGTGTGTGATGTGTGTTCGTCTATGTGTATATGTGTGTGTGTGTGATGTGTGTTCATGTATGTGTATACGTGTGTGTGATGTGTGTTTGTGTATGTGTATACGTGTGTGTGATGTGTGTTTGTGTATGTGTATACGTGTGTGTGATGTGCGTCTGTCTATACGTGTGTGTGTGTGATGCATGTCTGTGTATGTGTATACATGTATGTGTGTGATCTGTGTATGTGTATGTGTATACATGTGTGTGTGATCTGTGTATGTGTATGTGTGTGTGTGTGTGTGATGTGTGTCTGTGTATGTGTATACGTGTGTGTGTGATGTGTGTCTGTGTATGTGTATACGTGTGTGATGTGTGTCCGTGTATGTGTATATGTGTGTGTGTGATGTGTGTCTGTGTATACGTGTGTGTGATGTGTGTCCGTGTATGTGTATACGTGTGTGTGATGTGTGTTTGTGTATGTGTATACGTGTCTGTGATCTGTGTCTGTCTATACGTGTGTGTGTGATCTGTGTATGTGTATATGTGTGTGTGTGTGATGTGTGTCTGTGTATGTGTATACGTGTGTGTGATGTGTGTATGTGTATACGTGTGTGTGTGATGTGTGGCCGTGTATGTGTATACGTGTGTGTGATGTGTGGCCGTGTATGTGTATACGTACGTGTGTGTGTGTGATGTGTGTCCGTGTATGTGTATATGTGTGTGTGTGTGATGTGTGTTCATGTATGTGTATACGTGTGTGTGATGTGTGTTTGTGTATGTGTATACGTGTGTGTGATGTGTGTCTGTCTATACGTGTGTGTGTGTGTGTGATGCATGTCTGTGTATGTGTATATGTGTGTATGTGTATACATGTGTGCGTGTGATGTGTGTCCATGTATGTGTATACTTGTGTGTGATGTGTGTTTGTGTATGTGTATACGTGTGTGTGTGATCTGTGTATGTCTATACGTGTGTGTGTGTGTGTGATGTGTGTCTGTGTATGTGTATACGTGTGTGTGATGTGTGTCTGTGTATGTGTATACGTGTGTGTGTGTGATGTGTGTCTGTGTATGTGTATACGTGTGTGTGTGATGTGTGTCTGTGTATGTGTATATGTGTGTGATGTATGTCTGTGTATGTGTATACATGTGTGTGATGTGTGTCTGTGTATGTGTATACGTGTGTGTGTGTGTGTGTGATGTGTGTCTGTGTATGTGTATACATGTGTGTGTGTGATGTGGGTCTGTGTATGTGTATACATGTGTGTGTGTGTGTGATGTTCGTCTGTGTATGCATACACATGTGTGTGTGTGTGATGTGTGTCTGTGTATGTGTATACGTGTGTCTGTGATGTGTGTCTGTGTATGTGTGTGCGTGTGTGTCTGTGATGTGTGTCCGTGTATGTGTATACGTGTGTGGGTGTGTGATGTGTGTCCATGTATGTGTATACATGTGTGTGTGTGTGATGTGTGTTCATGTATGTGTAGACATGTGTGTGTGTGTGATGTTTGTCTGTGTATGTGTATACATGTGTGTGTGTGTGTGATGTGTGTCTGTGTATACGTGTGTGTGATGTGTGTCTGTATGTGTATACATGCGTGTGTGTGATGTGTGTCTGTGTATGTGTATACGTGCGTGTGTGTGTGATGTATGTCTGTGTATGTGTATGCGTGTGTGTGTGTGATGTGTGTTCGTGTATGTGTATATGTGTGTGTGTGTGATGTGTGTTCATGTATGTGTATACTCCGGCAGAACTATTTTTGGACCTGATTTTAGTCTTGGTTTCAGACCTGGCTTAGTTTAGTTTTTAGTCCTGGTCTTAGATGTGGTTCAAACCTGGTTTAGTCCTGTCTTAGACCTGATTTAGTTTAATTTGAGTCTTGGTTTTAGTCCTGGTATAGTCATGATTAGGCCCTGGTTTAGACCTGGATTAGTCCAGTTTTAGTCCTGGTTTAGCTCTGGTTTAGTCCTGGTTTAGTCCTGGTTTAGCTCTGGTTTAGTCCTGGTTTAGTCCTGGTTTAGCGCTGGTTTAGTCCTGGTTTAGCTCTGGTTTAGTCCTGGTTTAGCTCTAGTTTAGTCTTGGTTTAGGTCTGGTTTAGTCCTGGTTTAGCACTGGTTTAGCTCTGGTTTAGTCCTGGTTTAGCTCTGGTTTAGTCCTGGTTTAGTCCTGGTTTAGCTCTGGTTTAGTCCTGGTTTAGCCCTTGTTTAGGTCTGGTTTAGACCTGGTTTAGTTCTGGTTTAACTCTGATTTTGTCCTGGTTTAGTTCTGGTTTAGTCCTGGTTCAGTCCTGGTTTAGTCCTGATTTAGTCCTAGTTTAATCCTGGTTTAGCTCTATACGTGTGTGTGATGTGTGTTTGTGTATGTGTATACGTGTGTGTGATGTGTGTCTGTGTATGTCTATACGTGTGTGTGTGTGATGTGTGTCTGTGTATGTGTATACGTGTGTGTGTGATGTGTGTCTGTGTATGTGTATACGTGTGTGTGTGATGTGTGTCTGTGTATACGTGTGTGTGATCTGTGTATGTGTATATGTGTGTGTGTGATGTGTGTCTGTGTATGTGTATACGTGTGTGTGATGTGTGTCTGTGTATGTGTATACGTGTGTGTGTGATGTGTGTCTGTGTATGTGTATACGTGTGTGTGATGTGTGTCTGTGTATGTGTATACGTGTGTGTGATGTGTGTCTGTGTATGTGTATACGTGTGTGTGTGATGTGTGTCTGTGTATGTGTATACGTGTGTGTGTGATGTATGTCTGTGTATGTGTATACGTGTGTGTGATGTGTGTTTGTGTATGTGTATACGTGTCTGTGATGTGTGTCTGTCTATACGTGTGTGTGTGTGTGTGATGCGTGTCTGTGTATGTGTATACGTGTGTGTGATCTGTGTATGTGTATATGTGTGTATGTGTATACGTGTGTGTGTGATCTGTGTATGTGTATACTGTATGTGTGTGTGTGTGTAATGTGTGTATGTGTATATGTGTGTGTGATGTGTGTTTGTGTATGTGTATACGTGTGTGTGTGATGTGTGTGATATGTGTCTGTGTATGTGTGATGTGTGTCTGTGTATGTGTATACATGTGTGTGTGTGATGTGTGTCTGTGTATGTGTATACATGTGTGTGTGTGATGTGTGTCTGTGTATGTGTATACGTGTGTGTGATGTGTGTCTGTGTATGTGTATACGTGTGTGTGTGATCTGTGTATGTGTATACGTGTGTGTGTGTGTGTGTGTCCATGTATGTGTATACGTGTGTGTGATGTGTGTTTGTGTATGTGTATACGTGTCTGTGATCTGTGTCTGTCTATACGTGTGTGTGTGTGTGATGTGTGTCTGTGTATGTGTATACGTGTGTGTGATGTGTGTCTGTGTATGTGTATACGTGTGTGTGTGTGATGTGGGTCTGTGTATGTGTATATGTGTGTGTGTGTGTGTGTGTGTGTGATGTGTGTGTGTGATCTGTGTATGTGTATACGTGTGTGTGTGATCTGTGTATGTGTATACGTGTGTGTGTGATCTGTGTATGTGTATACGTGTGTGTGTGATCTGTGTATGTGTATACGTGTGTGTGTGATCTGTGTATGTGTATACGTGTGTGTGTTCTCTCTTTGTGTGATGATGTAGTAAGTGTCTCTTTTTCCAGAGGCCGAGTTATGTCCAGAAGAGATCAAAGATCAGTGACACTCCATCGTACCGCCTCTACGTGGACTTACAGGTACAAGTGTGCCACATTCCACCACCGCCTCAAGCTCACAAGAGCTCTGTTTTTGTCTGTCATTTTCTTATTTTCTTGTAAATCATAATTCCAAAGTACCTTCATCCTTGCAAGTTTTCATGTCCTTATAGTTTTTTCAGAATATTTTATTTTACTTATAATTTCTTGCCCCCCTTTTTATTCTTTTGAGCGTGCATAACTCTCATGTCTTCCCTTCTTTTTATTATCATATTCATTTATTAAATTTAATATTATTGATTTACATTTCATTACTTAAAATTACCATATTTAGGCCCGAGCACCTCGGCGGTGTAGGGCCTATTGTGACTGTTCAGCAGTGTGAAGCACTGCTGCACTGCCACAAACAGAGCGCAAAGCGCTCTCCCCTTTCCAAGCACACTGGCATCATCATGTCACTGACTGGTGCCCGCTGACCTGGCACAGTGGCATCGCCATGGCCACGGCAGCGGCATAATTGTAATCGTTCAGCCAAAAACGTAGGGCGCCCGCGAAAACAGAGCGCGATGCGCTCTCCCCCTTATCAAACACTCAATGCCACTCATCAGTGACACTCATGGCATCCAGTAGTACAGACTGGCACTGCCCATTGCCGCGACAGCGGTATAATTGTAATCGTAATTGTAATCGTTAACTCGGGCACAAATGTGCACTGGGTATGTGAGAAACCAAAGAGGCATTGACAATTGACCCCACGGGTGCGTTACTGGACGCGAGTGCTTTCCAATGATATGTATATGTGCCCCCATTCCTGGCGCTATATTGTTATTGTTCTGTTTTTTTTTCTTATTATTATTATTTTTCTAACCACTTTTTCACAGTTCGGCAACTTCCCGCCGACGAAAACTCATAAAATTCAAGAACGCCAAAGTAGGAATTTACAAATACTCCACATCCAAAAACTCAAAAAAATGGCACGACAGCGCCCCCTGCAAAATCAAAATACATTGCACCTATGGCTATACCCGAAAAATGAACTTTGTCGTAGACAAACGAAATTCGATGGTGGATGGGTCTTGTCGTTCCAAACAAAAAAAATATTACGCGGTTGCTAGGCAACCAACAGGAAGTCGGCCATATTGGAATGATCGGGCGATATGGCAAATATATGCAAATTTCGGGTATGCTTTTGCGGCTCGCCATCAAACTTCAAAGAGCGATAAGTTGTACAAATGTTGGCAGATTTCATTCAAACTTTAAGCGTTGGTGGACGCCCCGACCCTGAACAGAATGATATAAGAAAATCTCAAATGGGCGCGATAGCGTCCCTTAGGGAGACTGCATGGAACAGCAAAAATTTACTTTGTCAAAGACATATAAAATTTGGTACATATGTTCGTGACAGGGTCTCGATCAAAAAAGTCAATGCCCCAAGCCTTTTTCCATCGTGTTGCCAAGGCAACATGCCAAACATCTGTCCTCGCAAATAGGACAGGTGACAAAAACTTTGGCTTAGCCAAACCAAATTTGGTACACAGGTGCATCATGGGAATAGGAACAAAAAAGTATATTATGTGGTTGCTGGGCAACAAACAGAAAGTTGGCCATATTGGATAGACCGTGTAACCTGGTGGCAAAGGTGCATTTTCATGTCCTCGTACTTTAGCAAACTCGTCCTAGGGTTTTTGACGTAGCCTCACCAGAATCATTCTGTGTCATCTCGACGAGTGGGACATTAAAAGTTGTTAAAAGCTTTTTAAAAGATCAAACGATGTTGCCGTGACAACCGCCCAAATTTCGAGTACGTTTTTGCGGCTCGCTAATAATATATTGATAATGTATAATATTATAATTTGCACAAACTTTGGACGATTTCACTCAAACTTTAATTGTTGGTGCACGGCAACAATGAACAGATTTATATATGAAAATCTCAAATGGGCACTATAGCGCCCCCTAGGGAATTTGTATGGAACAATAAAATTTTACTTTATCGTAGACATATAAAATTTGGTACACACATTCGTGACAGGATCTTGATGAAAAAAGTCAATGACGCCCCCAGGCTATTTCTCATCATGTTGCCATGGCAACAGGCCAAATATCTGCCATTGCCAATGTGATGTCCTGAGAAAAACTTTGACTTCGCCAAACAAAATTTGGTACACAGATGCATTATGGGATATGAACAAAAAAGTATAGTGTGACCACACCCCCTCCCATATCGGCAGTCCACCATCTTGGATTTAAAAAAACAAAATCAACACATACAACAATTGAGAAAAATGGCAGGTTTAAGGTTAAGGTGAGGTGTTAGGATTAGAGTTAGGGTGGGGTTAAGTGCTAGAGGTTGGGGCTGGGGTTAATATTATGTTAGGGTGAGGATTAAAGTTAGGGATGGTTAAGTCTAGTGTTAGGGTTAGGCCTGGGGTTGGGGCTGGGGTTAGATTATGGTTAGAGTTAGGAGTTCAGGTAGGGTGAGGGGTTAGTGTAAGGAGTTAGGATTTATTTAGGAGTTAGGGTAGGGTTTAGGTGCGTTTGTGGGGCACGGCATGTGCAGAGCGCAGCGTGGCTGGGGCGGAGCATAGGCACGAGCGAGGGCCGATCATCGCCACTTGCGGCTATATTGTTTTTTGTTATTATATTCCTTTAGCAGTTTTATATTTTTAATTTGAATTTCATAATTTTAAATAACTTTATATTATACGTTTTAATTTAAATTGAACATTATTTTAAAGGGGTATGTAGGTAAAATAAAATATAAAATACAATAATTTAGAAAACAAAGCAACATAAAAGAAAACATGACAGAACCCGAATGAAAAGAGAACAAATAAAACAAAAGAATAAATTTAAATAAAAAAAAAGAATAAACTATGAAAATAAAATCCAATAAAAATAAAAAAAGAATAAAAAGCACAAAAACAAAGGCAATATCATAACAACCATATCCTTACTATTGTCACTTTATCATCGCTATCCTTATTGTTATTCTCATCAACCATAGCACAATATTTATAACAATACTACCAGCACTATTATCATTAATCAGTAACTATTCATAATCAATTACTATTCATAATAACAATATCAAGAGGCACTTTCGCTGAATATAGGAGCTTTTAACTCATTCTTTGATTCTTTTTGTTCAGAGTAAAATGCCGTGGCACAAGATGCCCCAGGACCTGTTTTCTCCTCCCTCTGACCACACATCCCAGAGTGAGTATTTTAGGATCTCATCTGTGTACGGCTGTGACTCTTGATCTAATGAATGTTTTATTTTACAGAAGTGGTTTTAGGAAAGGGGTCCACCAAAATCAGCTTCAAAGAAAGGCGAAGGAAGCTGCTGGAGAGAAGTCTGGTCCATCGCGGAGGAATCAGGTCCCATTTACTTTGTCACTTCCGCAGTGGGTAATTAGTGTGACCATAGCCCCATTCACACATGCAGCCCCGGGAATTTACCAGCATTGAACGCAGACGTTTTAATCTGGCACTTTCTTGGGTTGGTACCTGGTAAAATGACCAAGAATATGCAGGGGAGGTTTGATGTGTGAATAAAGCCAGATGCCCTGCAGGTTAGGGGTGAACTGAGCAGACCTGAGAACGTTCTGGACTGGTGCATGTGTCAAGCATGGATGTATAACAAGAACTGGATGACACTAGGGATGCACCGGAAAAACCGATACGAGTATGAGTACAACCATTTATGTACTTGCCGATACCGAGTACCAATACAGATACTTTACCAATCTTACAAATGCACAAAAATATATATTTAATAAACCAGGAAAAATACAACCATGATATTCCCTCTCTACACACCAGGCTGTCTCCCTAAGAATGTTCAATTCAATTCAATTCAAGTGTATTTCTATAGCACATTTAAAAACAACTTCAGTTGACCAAAGTGCTTCACATAAAGGATGACAAACATATACATATGCAACACAATGTGAGGACTAAAAAAAACAACATAATAAACTGACTAACTAGTATTAAATGCCAGGGAAAAGAGATGAGTTTTCAATCTAGTCTTGAACTGCGTTACAGACTGAGAGGATCTGACAGAAGAGGAAGGCTGTTCAACAGTCTGGGCGCTGCCACAGAAAAGCCTCTGTCTCCCCTCGTCTTGAGCCGAGTTTTGGGCACGACCAACAGGAGCTGGTCTGCTGATCTCAGGGCTCTGGGCAGAGTGTAGGGCTCCAGTAATTCCCTCAAATAGACTGGACCCAAAGAGTGTAAACATTTAAACACAATTAATAACATTTTAAATTGCACCCGATAGAAGACAGGAGCCAGTGCAGGTCACACAGCACAGGTGTGATGTGCCTTAGTATTAGTGAGCAGATGAGCTGCAGCGTTCTGGACATGTTGTAGGCGCTGCAGGGAGCTCTGGTCCAGCCCCACATACAGAGAATTGCAATAGTCCAGACGCGAAGTTACAAAAGCATGAACAGCTTTTTCAAAATCTGCCCGAGAGAGGTAGTGCTTTATTTTAGCAAGTAACCTCAAATGAAAGAAACTGGACTTTATCACGCTTATGTGCTTGTCCATTTTAAACATGGAGTCCACAATTACCCCAAGATTCCTCACTGCAGGGAGACAGTAGGAGGACAGGGACCAATCTCACTGTCCTGTCCAAGCAGTGGATTAGCTTGCCCAAACACAACAATTTCAGTTTTACTTTGATTTAAGTTTAGGAAGTTTGCATTCAGCCAAGTCTGTACCTCCCTGAGACAGTCCTGCAGAGCTTTGATCATGCTCTGGTTGTTATTTGCGTTCACTGGCAGATATATTTGAATATCATCTGCAAAACAGTGAAAAGTGACATTGTGCTTTCTAAAAACATCACCCAAAGGGAGCATATACAGAGCAAAGAGGGCTGGCGCTAATGTAGAACCCTGGGGTACATCGTACTCTAAGGGAGACACAGAGGAGGAGTACTGTCCTAAGTTTACAGAGAAGATCCTGTCTGACAGATAAGATTGAAACCAGCAGAGTGCTGTACCCTTAATGCCCACATGTGTCTCCAGGTGGTACAGAAGGATGCTGTAATCCACAGTGTCAAAGGCAGCTGATAGGTCTAAAAGCTAAAGAACTGCAGATTTCCCAGAGTCAACAGTTAAAACAGGTCATTAAAAACTTTTAAAAGAACTGTTTCAGTGCTGTGCTGGGATTTAAAACCAGAGTGGAATTTTTCACCAATGTCGTTAAAATTAAGGTAAGCCTGCATTTGGTCATAAGCAACCTTCTCTAAAATCTTAGACAGAAAGGGCAATTTAGAGATAGGTCTGAAGTTAGACAGAACATTAGGGTCGAGATTAGGCTTTTTGATGAGTGGTTGGACCACAGCATGTTTCAGGGCAGTGGCAAAATGACCAGACATGAGAGACGAGTTCACAACATTAACAATATAAGATCCAATAGAATCAAAAACATCCTTGAACAGACAACTTGGAATAATATCTAGAGGACATAAGGAAGGTTTTAGCTGTTGAACATGTTTTTTCAAGTCTGAAAGAGACACTGGCTCAAAACAGTCAAATACTGAATTATAAACTGTTGAAGCTACAAGGTCCACAGCAGAAGGCAATGACATTCTAAGAGCAGAAACTTTATCCCTAAAGAACGATAGAAAGTTTTCAGAGGGTGTAGATGAGGGCACAACAACAGTTGTCATACATGGAATTAACAGAGACTTCAAAGTACAAAAAAGCATCTGGGGTTTGTGACAGTTTGTTGACACCATGTTTGATATAAAACAACATTTAGCAGCTTTAACTACCCTCTGATATTCTGATAACAACTCTGTACAAATGGTATTGAAGCGAGAGATCAAGCCATCCAGCGTGGTGTTTTGCCAGTCATCTTGGTTTATAGTTACCGATGCACTGAACATGCCAGAAAACAAAGAGACAGTCATAGAGTTCATTGTGCGCGCTGGGGCGCACGGACTAACCACACTTTGGGGCAGCGTTATAGAGAACATCACGGCAAAATGGTCCGAAAAATGCGTTTCGCAAATCTCCATTAGATTAACATTAAGACCAAAAAACAATACCAAGTCCAGTGTGTGTCCTTTTTCGTGTGTTGAGCCCAACACCGACTGAGTTAAGTTAAACGAATCGATCAAATTTAAAAAGTCTTTCGCCAGAGGTCTGGATTCACAGCAGACATGAATATTTAAATCCCTGACAATTAAAAAAAGTATGCCAGTCAAAAGAGCTGTGAAGACCTGGATAAAATCTTTATTGAACTTTGGAGGGCGATACCCCAAAGCACACAGAACCGGGGAGTCAAGGCTTAATGTGAAAGTCTGAAGCTCAAAACTCGAAATCGGGTCTATCGGAACCTGCCGACAGACCTGTCTGGATTTGTACACTATTGCTAATCCCCCACCTCTACCAGAAGTCCGAGGAGAGTTCAGAAAGAAACAGTCAGGTGGTAAAAGTTCTGAAAATGGGAAAGAATCACCAGCTTGGAGCCATGTCTCTGTGAGCAACATAAAATCCAGATTCCGTGAAGTGAAGAGATTATTCAGGAGGAAGGTATTATTAGCTAGCGATCTAGCATTCAAAAGGCCCAAGCGGAGAGTCACATCCTCGGGACTCCGCGTAGAGCAGCGGCGCAGCGACCGAAGGCATCCCAACTCCACACCGCGCCGTTTGGACAGACGCTTGAGGAGCGGCGCTACTAGCGGCAGGTGACGCAGGCCGGTGTCCAGGCGCACTGGAGTCACAGGTTGAATCCACCGCTATCCGCGTGATCTCCGAAATGCTGGGTCTCCAGGCGTGCCAAGAAGAGGAACAACCCCAGAATTAGCTCTCCAGTAAGCCCTCACTCTCACTAATATGTCTCCACGTTTTCTGCGAATCCTGGGTCCTTCAATCCTGGGCTTCCTCCGTGTGGAGACAGGTGAGCGCAGCAGGTAGGCCGGGACGATGCCAAATGAGGAGGGAGTCTGGATGCTTGATCCTCAAAATTGTAATCAAGAAATAGTTCATGAGAGCGTTTTAGGTCAAGAAGTGCCTGGCGATCAAAGACTAGTAGACCAGAGATTTCTTGGCACAAAATACAGAGTAATGACACAACAAACAGCAATTTTTAGTAGAGCAGGTAGACAGCTGCCGGTACATGCTGGCGCCATCTTGCCCCCCTGATGTTGAACTTTTCTTTCATTTTATCTTTGAATCTTGATTATAATGTGTTTAATGTAGCTTTGCACAAATTTGTTTACGTTTTACAGAAACAAAACTTAAAACCGTATGGCTCATTTGCATACAGTATATGTGCTTGTGCTGATGTGGTTCAGCTTCTGTGGGACTAAAGGACACGACACAGTGGAATATGAGTGTTCTTTCTGTAACAGAGGATGTGCTGCTGATGGTGAGTCTGTTCTGTGCTTATGTCGCGTTGGAGATGGTTTTCAGAGATCAGACGAGTGCAGCAGCTCTTTCACT
Organism: Odontamblyopus lacepedii; assembly: GCA_034769755.1. Lineage (NCBI taxonomy): Eukaryota > Metazoa > Chordata > Actinopteri > Gobiiformes > Gobiidae > Odontamblyopus > Odontamblyopus lacepedii. The sequence continues at coordinate 35,604,889 of CM068356.1, read as the reverse complement.
GATGTTGCTACAGTCGCTTTATTTCTGTTGCTCTGGTTTCTCATAACCGGGATCCTGAACCATAATACTGCAGAATGTGTTGTGTATTAGTGGTATTGGTGCGTGGTATCGGCAAATGTTTAATGAGTATGAGTACAAGTATGTCATGGAAGTATCGAGCCAATACCCAATACCAGTATCGGTATCGGTGCATCCCTAGGTGGCACTCCCCTTTGTCCTGGTGCCAGATTGACTAGTGGTCACTGCAGGTACTACAGCTCCCGGGAGGCCCAGAAACAGTTCAAACTGCCCATGTTCTAACAGGGCATCCAGACCTTTCTCAAAGACTTAGCCTAAGCCCCTCTCTGTGTCCACTCCAATGAGCACAGGCCAATGAAAACAACACAAGTATCTTTGGTTCTTCCAGATTTTATTATACTTCCATGGTGTGAAGGGGGGTTACTGAGGGTCACTGGGATTTATGTGCATATGGGTCTTGAGAGGAGGAAGGATGAATTATTTATGTTCCTAAATTGTAAATAGGCCTTTATTCTTGTGTTTGATTTCAGCCAGAGTTCAGCTGATGAGCAGAGTCATTCGCTGGAGACGGATGAGCAGGTAAAAGGCACTGTGATAACTAAGAGGATGTTGACTTATTGTGAGTGATGCTTGGTCTTTGTTTCAGTTCTTGGCTGGGATGAGGCTGGAGCAGGTTCCAGAGATGCATGAGGACATGCTCCACAACATCTTGAGCCGGCTCCCCACACATTTACATGAACAGCCCAGTACAGAGCTGCTCAAGGCTGAGGTGCTAGAGGAGTACTCCATCGCCGGCACCAAAGCCATGGGTAAAATCCTACTATAGACACACACGCACGCACACACACACACACACACACACACACACACACACACACATGATTGAAGATTCCCTGTAAAGCAGAGCACTTCACATGAGTGAGATACTTCCAATAACACAATAAGAACACTACAAACCAACATGAGCAGAGTAAAGTCAGTTGGTGGAACTGGGCCGGTAAGTTAAAGTGACAGATTAGACTCATTTCACTAAAGCAGAGTTAACATCACTGTTTTTTATAATGGTGAAGTTGATAATAGAGCTGTTCGTGTTTAGTTGTTTAGTTGATTAATGTGTTGATGTTGATGATGCTTTAGTATGAATGTGATATGTGTGTGTTTTGGTGTGTGTGAGTTGGTGGTGCAGATGAGCCTCACTGTGGCTACAGAAGTAACTCACCACCACTGAGTGTAGAGTGAAAGAAGATGTTCAAGTTCAAAGTTTATTATCAGTTCTTCATACAAAGATCATACAAAGAATCAAAATTGTGTTTCTCACTATCCCATGCGTAATAAACAAATAATAAATGGTAAATAGTGCACGGCACATGACAGTCTTTTTTGGTGGTCAGGAGGAGTCTGAGTCCAAGTGTTCTTTGGGGAGTTCTGTTCTTGGGAAGACCATATTCTTGTTTCCTGCAGCCTGGTGGATAGAGAGGGGAGAGAGTTCAGCATCCTAACAGCCTGGTGGATGAAGCTGTTAAGAGTCTGGTGGTGTGGAAACAGAGGCTCCTGTACCTCCTCCTGAAGGGCAGGAGGCTGAACAGATTGTGTGTGGGATGATTTGCATTACACACAATTGCGCTTGCTTTGTGGGTGAGGCAGGTGATGTGTATGGTGAGGTGGGTGGTGTGTACGGTGAGGTGGGTGGTGTATGCAGTGAGGTGGGTGGTGTATACGGTGAGGTGGGTGGTGTATGCAGTGAGGTGGGTGGTGTATACGGTGAGGTGGGTGGTGTATACGGTGAGGTGGGTGGTCTATATGGTGAGGTGGGTGGTGTATACGGTGAGGTGGGTGGTGTATCCGGTGAGGTGGGTGGTGTATGCAGTGAGGTGGGTGGTCTATATGGTGAGGTGGGTGGTGTATACGGTGAGGTGGGTGGTGTATATGGTGAGGTGGGTGGTGTATATGGTGAGGTGGGTGGTGTATATGGTGAGGCAAGTGGTGTATACAGTGAGGTGGGTGGTGTATATGGTGAGGTGGGTGGTGTATATGGTGAGGCAGGTGGTGTATACAGTGAGGTGGGTGGTGTATATGGTAAGGTGAGTGGTGTATATGGTAAGGTGGGTGGTGTATATGGTGAGGCGGGTGGTGTACATGGTGAGGCGGGTGGTGTATACGGTGAGGCAGGTGGTGTATATGGTGAGGTGGGTGGTGTATATGGTGAGGTGGGTGGTCTATATGGTGAGGTGGGTGGTGTATATGGTGAGGTGGGTGGTGTATATGGTGAGGTGGGTGGTGTATGCAGTGAGGTGGGCGGTGTATCCGGTGAGGTGGGTGGTGTATACGGTGAGGTGGGTGGTGTATATGGTGAGGTGGGTGGTGTATGCAGTGAGGTGGGTGGTGTATACGGTGAGGTGGGTGGTGTATATGGTGAGGTGGGTGGTGTATGCAGTGAGGTGGGTGGTGTATGCAGTGAGGTGGGTGGTGTATACAGTGAGGTGGGTGGTGTATCCGGTGAGATGGGTGGTGTATGCAGTGAGGTGGGTGGTGTATGCAGTGAGGTGGGTGGTCTATATGGTGAGGTGGGTGGTGTATATGGTGAGGTGGGTGGTGTATGCAGTGAGGTGGGTGGTGTATACGGTGAGGTGGGTGGTGTATATGGTGAGGTGGGTGGTGTATGCAGTGAGGTGGGTGGTGTATGCAGTGAGGTGGGTGGTGTATACAGTGAGGTGGGTGGTGTATCCGGTGAGGTGGGTGGTGTATGCAGTGAGGTGGGTGGTTTTTGCAGTGAGGTGGGTGGTGTATATGGTGAGGTGGGTGGTGTATGCAGTGAGGTGGGTGGTGTATGCAGTGAGGTGGGTGGTGTATGCAGTGAGGTGGGTGGTGTATGCAGTGAGGTGGGTGGTGTATGCAGTGAGGTGGGTAGTGCATGCAGTGAGGTGGGTGGTGTATATGGTGAGGTGGGTGGTGTATATGGTGAGGTGGGTGGTGTATGCAGTGAGGTGGGTGGTGTATGCAGTGAGGTGGGTGGTGTATATGGTGAGGTGGGTGGTGTATGCAGTGAGGTGGGTGGTGTATGCAGTGAGGTGGGTGGTGTATACGGTGAGGTGGGTGGTGTATATGGTGAGGTGGGTGGTGTATGCAGTGAGGTGGGTGGTGTATGCAGTGAGGTGGGTGGTGTATATGGTGAGGTGGGTGGTGTATGCAGTGAGGTGGGTGGTGTATATGGTGAGGTGGGTGGTGTATATGGTGAGGTGGGTGGTGTATGCAGTGAGGTGGGTGGTGTATATGGTGAGGTGGGTGGTGTATGCAGTGAGGTGGGTGGTGTATGCAGTGAGGTGGGTGGTGTATATGGTGAGGTGGGTGGTGTATGCAGTGAGGTGGGTGGTGTATATGGTGAGGTGGGTGGTGTATATGGTGAGGTGGGTGGTGTATATGGTGAGGTGGGTGGTGTATGCAGTGAGGTGGGTGGTGTATGCAGTGAGGTGGGTGGTGTATATGGTGAGGTGGGTGGTGTATGCAGTGAGGTGGGTGGTGTATGCAGTGAGGTGGGTGCTGTATCCGGTGAGGTGGGTGGTGTATGCAGTGAGGTGGGTGGTGTATACGGTGAGGTGGGTGGTGTATACAGTGAGGTGGGTGGTGTATCCGGTGAGGTGGGTGGTGTATGCAGTGAGGTGGGTGGTGTATACGGTGAGGTGGGTGGTGTATGCAGTGAGGTGGGTGGTGTATGCAGTGAGGTGGGTGGTGTATGCAGTGAGGTGGGTGGTGTATACGGTGAGGTGGGTGGTGTATATGGTGAGGTGGGTGGTGTATGCAGTGAGGTGGGTGGTGTATGCAGTGAGGTGGGTGGTGTATACGGTGAGGTGGGTGGTGTATACAGTGAGGTGGGTGGTGTATCCGGTGAGGTGGGTGGTGTATGCAGTGAGGTGGGTGGTGTATGCAGTGAGGTGGGTGGTGTATATGGTGAGGTGGGTGGTGTATATGGTGAGGTGGGTGGTGTATGCAGTGAGGTGGGTGGTGTATGCAGTGAGGTGGGTGGTGTATATGGTGAGGTGGGTGGTGTATGCAGTGAGGTGGGTGGTGTATATGGTGAGGTGGGTGGTGTATGCAGTGAGGTGGGTGGTGTATCCGGTGAGGTGGGTGGTGTATGCAGTGAGGTGGGTGGTGTATGCAGTGAGGTGGGTGGTGTATGCAGTGAGGTGGGTGGTGTATGCAGTGAGGTGGGTGGTGTATATGGTGAGGTGGGTGGTGTATATGGTGAGGTGGGTGGTGTATGCAGTGAGGTGGGTGGTGTATGCAGTGAGGTGGGTGGTGTATATGGTGAGGTGGGTGGTGTATGCAGTGAGGTGGGTGGTGTATATGGTGAGGTGGGTGGTGTATATGGTGAGGTGGGTGGTGTATGCAGTGAGGTGGGTGGTGTATGCAGTGAGGTGGGTGGTGTATATGGTGAGGTGGGTGGTGTATGCAGTGAGGTGGGTGGTGTATGCAGTGAGGTGGGTGGTGTATCCGGTGAGGTGGGTGGTGTATGCAGTGAGGTGGGTGGTGTATACGGTGAGGTGGGTGGTGTATACGGTGAGGTGGGTGGTGTATACGGTGAGGCGGGTGGTGTGTATGGTGAGGTGGGTGTGTGTACGGTGAGGTGGGTGGTGTATGCAGTGAGGTGGGTGGTGTATACGGTGAGGTGGGTGGTGTATATGGTGAGGTGGGTGGTGTGTACGGTGAGGTGGGTGGTGTGTATGGTGAGGTGGGTGGTGTATGCAGTGAGGTGGGTGGTGTATGCAGTGAGGTGGGTGGTGTATGCAGTGAGGTGGGTGGTGTATATGGTGAGGTGGGTGGTGTATGCAGTGAGGTGGGTGGTGTATATGGTGAGGTGGGTGGTGTATGCAGTGAGGTGGGTGTGTGTACGGTGAGGTGGGTGGTGTATATGGTGAGGTGGGTGGTGTGTATGGTGAGGTGGGTGTGTGTACGGTGAGGTGGGTGGTGTATACGGTGAGGTGGGTGGTGTATGCAGTGAGGTGGGTGGTGTATATGGTGAGGTGGGTGGTGTATGCAGTGAGGTGGGTGGTGTATGCAGTGAGGTGGGTGGTGTATGCAGTGAGGTGGGTGGTGTATACGGTGAGGTGGGTGGTGTACATGTCTTGCAGGGGGGCAGTGGTGCACCAATAATCTTTATTCGTACACAGTAGTTCTGATTAGACTCATGTCACTTCACTGATGTAAAACTCTGATAAATCCTGACCACAGCTGCTCCACCAAACCAAGTCAGAATCAGAAAAGTATGAAATCCTTTAAATATGGAGTAATGATTGAGACTAATACTCTTTCATGTATTTTGCAGTGAACTTTGTCATAAAGGGGGTGCAGGACGGTGACAGTGACACAAACAGAGAGATGCCCTCCCACAGACAAGAGTGAGTCCACAGCACTGGCCCATCACTGCACAGGCCGCTCATTACAACCTATTCTTATGGTGTTATGTGTGAATGCTCCAGGATCATGGTGCTCCCAAAGCCGTGGCACAAGTCTTTCCTCCACAACAGAACCAGGATCAGGGACTCTCTGCACTGCTCCAGCCCCCCCATGATCGGCATGCTGGAGCTGTGGCACCACCACCCCGTGTGAGTCTCTATTAATACAGCTCATGTCATCTAACCACAAACAACTGGTTTAGCTGCAACTACAACTGGGGAGCTGATTTGTGCCGTGTGAGTGTGTCACGCAGAAAATAACAGTCACAAGCTACTTAGGGTTAGCCAACAGTTTTAGTTAGTTTCTTTCATCTTTTTTGTTGAAAATCAGACTAAACAGGGCCATGAACATTCAGACTGATCACAGGATCCTGAAAATGTGCTCAATTGTTTTACTAAAACAAACTTAAGCTCATTATATTTAGAATTTAGATAAAAATGATGCAGTTTTTTCCCAGGTTGGCACTACTCACAATGTACTTCCTGTTTATAAATCATGACATCACTGTATGGGATTCCATAACTGTTACAGAGAAACTGTGTGGTACACTGACAGGACTCCTCAGAAATTATGGTTTCATAAATAAAATGATAAGAAAATGCTCTACATATTCCTGATTTATGGTGAAATGTTCCACAGTAACCACAGTGACACAATACACATGTTAGCAGACTGGGCCTGTAATTAATATAAGTGTGTGGTCCAGTTTAGGTGTTCAACAAACCGTGAGAGGGGCTGTTGTTTAATGCTAAAACAACTGTAATGTTATGTGAGAGAGACTTATTTAACCCTATAACGCCAAACGTATCATATTTGATACATGCCCTCCACATGAGCAGTGTGACATTTTTTTCCCTGAAAAACCTGATGTATACAATCAAATACATGCAGTGCACAAATAATCCAACAGTGGGTGTGATTCACTGATTAGAGGGTGCTCCAGTGACAATACAAGATTGCCATAAATAATAATATATGGAAAATGATATTTGAATTTTTTTGTTTGTTTGTTTAGAGGGACCAATAAAGGCTCCAAGTTCAAAGAATTGGAATTTTCTGCCAATTATTTAATGGTGTGGGCTTTACAGGGTTAACTGCACAAACCATCTCACCTGTTGTAGTTCCACCAAGAATATTGTTTATGGTCAGTGTGTTAAACCTAAGCTCAAAGCCTAACTTTTGTAACAGGGATTTAGACAGAGAAGAGCCTATAGTTTCACCCCCGGGGAATGTTGACCACATCAGCTGCAAAAGTATCAGTGTACTTATGAAACCAGAGCATCAGCACTTGTCTGATTGGGATGTAATGAGAGTTTCAGCTGTAGCCTCCACTATGGACTGTTTTTATACGCCCGTTGTGTAAGACGGGACGTATTATGGTATGGCGCTGTCCGTCCGTCTGTCCGTTTGTCCGTCCGTCCGTCTGTTCGTCTGTCCGTCCGTCTGTCCGTGGACACTTCAAACCTTTGAAGTCTTTGAAGCTTTGTCTTCATGAAAGATCTGAACTCTCTTCTCAAATGTTCTGCTGCTGAACGCGAGAACAACCCACATTCTCTGCTTCTTTGAGCTTTGACACATTAAAGCTTTGTAGTGTCTTTAAGTTCTGTTGCTGCAATCTGATTGGTGGAATTCCGATTCTAGAATTCTATATACAATAATTCAAAGTACGGGAGTATTTTGCCCCGCTGGCAGAGCTCTTGTTCTTTTTTGTGTCGAGTCCGTGGACTGTAAGGTCGAGTCTGACAGCGGCGGGATGTTGGGCCGTTGCTAGGGACGTTGCTAAGGAAGCAGAGCTCTTGTTCTTTTTAGTTTTCACCACAATAGCCAAAGTGAGACTAAACCCAGAGTGGCACTAGTCCATAAAGGCAGCTCACCTGAATGCTCTGCTCTTTTTCTCAGGGTGAAGCGTCAGCGCCTGGTTGCAGTGAGTTACTTCCACAATCGTAAAGAATCCATGGAGCTGCAAGAGTTTAGGAAGATTGTCGGAGAAGACATGGAACAGTCCACCAAAGTTCTGCTCGAAATGTCAGTCCACCATCTCACATTTTCTTCACGATTTAAAGGGCCCATATTACTCTTATTTTCTGACCTGAAGTCTGTTTCATTTCATTCACACCTGGTTAACCCATAAATCCTGCATATTTTAGGCTGAGACTGAGATATTCTAGACTGTTCCACCTTGTGATGTCATGTGGTAATACAGGAAGTGCTCCACTGTATTTTTAAACTCCACACACTTTCACGAAAATCATTTGGATGATTTTAGCCCTGGAATTGCCCATTTCTACTGTACAAGAGGTAAAAGATAAACTTGATGACATCACAAGGAGCAACACAGCATTTTGAGCGTTGGAGATGTAGGCAGAGCATTAATGCAGGATTACTCAAACTGTGTGAATGAAACAAAACACAACTCCAGGTCTGTTTTTGATGAGTTACCAACATTCTAACATGGCTTAAAACCCACAAGTCAATGTTGTGTAATATGGGACCATTTAACCAAGATGATTGATCGCTCTGTCCCTGTCAAACCCAGCTGGCTGTCAGAGGTGCAGTCCATCTTCTACAGCGGAGCCAAGAAGAAGCAGGTTCCAGACGACAGCAGCTCGTCCAGGTTTAGGTCCTTCTTTAACTGTGCGGCCACACTCATGACCATACAGCTGCAGGAGCTAGTGCTGGTGTCTATGGGAGACTACACCCAGATGATCACACAGCACCCGGTGAGCCTCTGCTAGGACATGGAGCTTTACTTATAATTAGGGCTGCAAGATCAGTCACAATTGAAACACAATTTGAATGGACACAGTTACTAAAAGTTGCAGTTTGTGAAGTTCCATCATTTCCTCCACAAACAACAAACACTCCTGTCTTATTTATGGCAAAAGGAGAAGTTCAATTTGTCAAGTGGACAGGAGTTTATGTGGCCTAATATGTTCATCCAAGCTGCAAAACATATTCGACCAAATAACTTCTCCTTTTGCCTCCTGTCTTATTGTGCATGAAGTTTAGATCTGTACAAACATGTTCTGCAATGTGATTCTCGTATTAGTTTGTCATTTCTTCTGGATGCGTTTAAATGTGAACTTTAAACTCAATCCTTTTATTAAAACATCAGTTTATACATAAATCTAATCACAATCACAATGCTTGTCAGAAAAATGGCCATTCGATATTTTTCCTGAAGTGTGCAGCCCTAGTTGTCATGGCAACAGCAGTAATAATAATAACAGTATCGAGAGGAAAGGTTTCAGAAGTAAACTCGGACTGAATCGAGACCTTTAGACTTCCATCCAAAAGTCATTTCCAGTCAGATGTTATGGGCCCTTTGTCACAAACAGAGCTTCCTCCGGCTCTCTTTTGAACAAACCCTTCTCCCATCTTAAAATAACACCTTGATTTTGAAAAACAGTGGCTAACTTTACACGCTCACCGAAATCTGTTTAGAATCTGATTTCGGAAGATTTTAAATGATTTGATGACATGTAAACGGCAAACTCTGATGCGAGTGATCAGAGGGACTATGATGAGAAAGAAATAAGACGATTTTTATTAAAGGCATTGTCAAGGCGTTTCAAAAGTATTCACAATTTTGTTGCCTCCACAAAATATTGTAATGAATCTGATACGGTGAGATGCATATGGTGAACATAGTGTACTGAGAGATTTGGACCTGTCACATTTGAACTCCCTTTCCATTTGTTTGGTCAGCCATCGGAGCGAGCCTTCGAGCACCCGGGCTTTGTGCTGCACCTGGTTTTGGTGGACAATGAGATCAAGTTTGATCCTGAGTTTGAGATGTTTGAGGAGGTTCTTCTGAGCGTGTTTGACCTAATGCTGCGATCTGCTGCTGTGGTGCCCAGAGTGGAGACCAAGCTCTACAGCAACTGGGTAAGTGAGGAAGGAGCTGTCAGGGAGACACAAGGAGCAAGGGTTTATATCGAAATACAAGAGCTGAAAAAAACAAAACAAAAAAAATACAAAAAACAAAAAAACAAAAAGTTGAGTGTTGAGTATTGTAGACTGTGTAAAAACATGTTTTATCTCCATATGTTTGCTTCAGCTCCTAAATATAGAATCACAAAAAAGCTCCAGTTACTTTTGTTAGGAAATGCCAAGTGAGCATTAATGGAGATTTTAGCTTTTCATCACAAGGGATGTAACAGTTACTGTGGTATCATATCATCAAATATCTCAGTAATATTGTGGGCTCTCACAGTATATCCAATCACAATTTAATGATTCAGACCAAAGTCATTTGAAGGCATTTTAAAAGGAAAAAGTACTGTGAGATGTGTCACATCTGTTTCATCCCTGTGAGTACATCCTGTTAGGTCCAGCATTTAGTTGTGTTTAGCTCGTCTTGTATGGAGGATGACAAATATGTTTAAAATATGCTTTTCTAATTGTCCATGTGGATCAGCAGGGTTTGTGTAGTGTAGCTCACAGTGATGACATGTGTCTTGTCTGTCAGCCGGCGCCTCCTGGTGGCAGCAGCACTCTGAGGCCTGTGATACTGGCTGAGGTCCTGGAGGCCCATCGTGAGCAGGTGGTCCGAGTCCTCAGAGAAGAGAGCCTCAAACCCAGAGCGTACCTCAGACACTTTGATCAGTATGCCTCTTTAGTGGGCACCCAGTCGCAGGACGATGTCCTACACTTCCTGTCAGAGCCACACAGCTTCCAGGAGATCATGGTGGAGGTGGTGCAGTATCAGCAGCTCATAAAGCAGATCCAGTACACGCCGTATCAGGTAATACTGAGCTTTGGTATTAAAGCACATCTATGCATGTTTCAGCAGTCTCATTGACTGATCAATCCCTGTTTTCACCACCACCGGCATACAAGCACTGCTCTCTAGTTATTTTCTTCTCCACTTTGATTTTCTTAATTAGTGATACACGCAATATTTGTCAGCGTTGCAGTCATATTGGTACAAATGTAAAATAATCCGCTGCTTGCTAGCGTGTTCTGCAGGTATCCATAGAAAGCGCAGACCCTTTGTTGTGATGATGTTTTACGGTGACATCAGCTCCCACTGAGCACCACAGTTTTCTTACATGGGAATCAGTGGACTTCTTTCTTTTATTAAGTTGCTGGAGGTGGGCCAAAGCATAGCACGGCCGCCCATACACGCGCACAGGCACAACTTCACCAGACAAGCACCACACACACACACACACACACACGAAACAAAGTCTGCTTCAAAACATGCGGTCAATCTGCCCCCACCCCTGACAAGGACCGCGGACAGCGACAGAAAAACACGACATACCTTCCTCAGTTTCCTTCTTTAGACCTGGTGTGATTGCAGGTGGAGCGTTTGGGGCTGTTTGAGGTTCAGTCTCAGAAACTGATCCAAAGTCTGACCAAGAGAGCTCAGGATCTGCAGCACAAACTGATCGAGAGGATGTTACAGGACCACCAGAACATCAACAAACAGTAAGTCCTCTGCTTACTCACTTACTGACACTCTGCAGCAACTCTTTCGTGTTCAGATCATCTAAAAACCTGGGTATACTAATGTGTGCATTGTGTCACCATGGTAATGGCTAAACATTCCGTCATAGAAATTCATGCAGAACATCCCCAGCATGAAGTCACTGCAGAGTATCAATAGACATGTATATTCTATTGCTATGTTAACCCTTCAGTAGATTAGAACAGCACACAGTGGAGCCTTTTGCCATGAAGGAGCGTTTCACTGCTGTGGATCTGAACTTGTGTCCTTCAGATTGTGTGCAGAGTTTGAGAAGATCACAGAGGCGGCCCTGAGCACTCCTCCAGACACTCACAAGCTCATGGAACTCAAGGTTGTGCATTCACATTTATTTATGGAAAGTTTTTACCCAGCTTTTAGCCCTACTCTTGTTTTTAGAGTTAGTGTGTATTACAACCTATTTTGATTCTCTGATTTTTACTTAATGTACTGGGATAATACCTGTTGTAAATATAAATCATTTTGCTCTAATCAATGAGCAGTTTGTGAGGAAAAGGAAAATATGATGAAAATTTTAGGAAGTAGAGAATTCCACATTGATAATTACACACTAAGAAGAACTCTGCCCAAAAGTTTTGCACAATCAGCACACAAAATATTTTCTGATACTTATCAGAACAACAATATTTCAACAAAATAAGTGTGTTCTTTTGTCAGATACATTAGAGAGGTTTTGGCCCAATGTACAACATAGGGACGTAACACTTATGGAATTCCCTAGTGTGATGTCATAATTTACAAACAGGAAGTACAATTTTAAGGGGTCTTTGGTACTGTATGTGGTCCCTGTGTAACCTGACCTCTCCTGTGCTATGGTCAGGCCTATATGAACAAGGTGCAGTCCACAGAGATGCCACAGCTGTGTCAGAGGCTCATGGACTCAAACACACAGCTGTGTTTCCTGGTGGACTTTGTGACGCTCTCTCCTCTGCACATGAGGCTCAACGCAGAGACCATGGGCTGGCTGGAGCGCATGCCCTCTGTGTTCAGGCAGCACCGGCAGATCATAGCCAAGACAACCGAGCTCTACCAGCACGCACTCAAGGTCAGAGCCACAGCTGCCCGGGACAATCCCCACCTCTCTCAAATTTCCCATTCATTTTTCTTATAGACTTTCCAAAACTGTGAAAGCTAAGAGACTAACCATCTCTGTGGTAACTAATGACCACAAGACCTATCATTTTATGAAAATCTGTTTCTGAAACGCTGAGTTATGATACATTTTGCTGAATTTTGCATTTTAAACATGCATTTTGGGTTTGAAACAACCACATTATGGATATTAGTTAGCACACGATGTCTTTGAGCAATTAATATTTGATTTTTTTTTTTTTAAAGTGTATGGGAAAAATGAATGGAGAAATTTACCTCTGGAACCAGTGGGTTAGAGTATTTATCTCCATTATCGCCATAGAGAAATATAGTGTATGCATTTCATTTGACCCATCCGACAGTGTCTCTGGGTTAAACCTGCATTTGACTCATACCTCAGTGTCTCTGGGTTAAACCTGTCAGGAAAAGTACAACTCACCTCCAGATCTTGAGCTGGTCTTGGTCAGGACTACCGTGTCTGCAGGTCCAGACATGCTCCATAGTAACAAGGACCTGAATAGTGAGGAGCAGTAACTGCAGTGTTTTTCTCACCTTTTATGTGTTTTGCAGACGTCCTGTGAGCATTTTGTGGAGCAGCTGGAGAGTTATGCTGCTCAAGTGGAAGAGTTTGACACTTTTGGAAACTTGGAGGAACTTGATAAATACTTGAAGGAGGCAAAAAGTCTGCACCAAAAGCTGGACTTGGCACTGGAGAAGGTACCACTGCTTTAGAGACAATAGCAGGAAGCAGTTTACAGGTCATCCGCAGTTCTACATTTAAAAAAGTAAACCAGCAGAGGTGATAGACTAGCCAAAAATTGTACCCAAGTAAGAGTCACGTTACTTCAACATCAAGTAGATGTACAAAGTAGTGGTCCCAGAAATTATTCAAATAAGAGTAAAACGTACTACACTACCAGGAAGAGTATAATAGTATAATAGTATAATATAAATACATGATTTATAATTTGAAGTTAAAGTAATATGAAGGACAAAACATTACATAGTCACAAAATCTGGTATTTTTAAAGGACAGACTCAAAATTTAGACAAACTAAATCATCTTAAGGAGCTGCAAGAAACAGAAATGTTCACATGATTTCATATTGTCAGCAAAAAGCTTTAGTCACTTGTAGACTTACTCACAGTAACCACTTTTGCTCAAGTAAGACTACAGTTCAGTTAAAAAAATATTGTCAAGTAGGAGTAAAGTATGCAGCTTGAAAAGTACAATTTATTTTAAAAAGTTACTCAAGTAAATGTAACTGAATACGACCCACATCTAAACCAGTGTTTCCCAGCCACTCCAGTACTTGGAATGAAACAATAGACTACTACTCAAGTTAACACAGAAAATAGAAAACACATGCTTTTGAATCCTGAACTTTCTATAAAGAGACACATGCATTACAAAACATAAATACAGTGTGCATGTTTCACTTGTAGATCGATGAGTTTAACCGTGAGGAGGAGGCGTTTGGGTGGCCCGTCTCTCAGTATCCTCAGAGGAAGAAGGTCCAGGACAAACTCACTCCGTTCCTCAGACTTTATGAAACAGCGTCTGAATTCTTGAAGCATCACGACAAGTGGCTGAACGGGCCCATGTCTGAGGTCAACCCGGACAAGGCAAGGACTCTGCACTGCAAACACACAACTTACAGCACACTTATATTCTATTATTATGTATTTGACAAAGATTAGATTTATTTCATACTGATACCTGCTGTATGTAATGCTTTGTGACATGGCTAACTTTCTCAATTCAACAACAACAACAAAATATAGCTGCAAACGGAAATGATTGGCCCTCACCTGCACTTATGCCCCACCTATGTCACCTATACCTCTTACCCTAATCCTCTAACCCTAATCCTCTAACCCTAATCCTCTAACCCTAATCTTCTAACCCTAATCCTCTAACCCTAATCCTCTAACCCTAATCCCCTAACCCTAATCCTCTAACCCTAATCCTCTAACCCTAATCCCCTAACCCTAATCTTCTAACCCTAATCCTCTAACCCTAATCCTCTAACCCTAATCCTCTAACCCTAATCCTCTAACCCTAATCCTCTAACCCTAATCTTCTAACCCTAATCCTCTAACCCTAATCCTCTAACCCTAATCCTCTAACCCTAATCCCCTAACCCTAATCCTCTAACCCTAATCCTCTAACCCTAATCCTCTAACCCTAATCCTCTAACCCTAATCCACTAACCCTAATCCTCTAACCCTAATCCTCTAACCCTAATCCTCTAACCCTAATCCCCTAACCCTAATCCTCTAACCCTAATCCTCTAACCCTAATCCTCTAACCCTAATCCTCTAACCCTAATCCTCTAACCCTAATCCTCTAACCCTAATCCTCTAACCCTAATCCTCTAACCCTAATCCTCTAACCCTAATCCTCTAACCCTAATCCTCTAACCCTAATCCTCTAACCCTAATCCTCTAACCCTAATCCTCTAACCCTAATCCTCTAACCCTAATCCTCTAACCCTAATCCTCTAACCCTAATCCTCTAACCCTAATCCTCTAACCCTAATCCCCTAACCCTAATCCTCTAACCCTAATCCTCTAACCCTAATCCTCTAACCCTAATCCCCTAACCCTCTAACCCTAATCCTTTTACCCTAATCCTCTAACCCTAATCCTCTAACCCTAATCCTCTAACCCTAATCCTTTAACCCTATCTTGACTTTATCATTGCTACGGCTACGCTGTAAAAATATGGCATGGGTGTCATTGACCCCAACCTCCTAACCCTACTCTAATCCCCTAACCCCACCCTAACCATGACTTTGACCCCAATCCCTAATCCTTAGGCCCTAACCCTAGCCCTAACCATAGCCCTAGACCTAAACCTGACCCTATTCTCCTCACCCTTAATCCTTCACCCTAACCTAATCCTAGACCTAGCCCTAACCCCAACCCCTAACCCTAATCCTCTAACCCTAATCCCCTAACCCTAATCCTTGAACCATGACCCTGACCCTATCCTCCTCACCCTTAATCCTCTAACCCTAACCTAACCCTAGACCTCTAACCCCAACCCCTAACCGTCACCATGACCCTAACCGCTTGTAAAACCCTATAACCTTGAACCATGACCCTGACCCTATCCTCCTCACCCTTAATCCTTCACCCTAACCCCACCCTAGACCATGACTTTGACCCCAATCCCTAATCCTTAGGCACCATGACCCTAGCCCTTACCTAACCCTACCCTAACCTTGAACCATGACCCTGACCCTATCCTCCTCACCCTTAATCCTTCACCCTAACCTAATCCTAGACCTAGCCCTAACCCCAACCCCTAACCGTCACCATGACCCTAACCGCCCGAACCTAACCCTACCCTAACCTTGAACCATGACCCTGACCCTATCCTCCTCACCCTTAATCCTTCACCCTAACCTAACCCTAGACCTAGCCCTAACCCCAAGCCTTAACCGTAACCATGACCCTAACCGTCTAACCCTAACCCCGAACCTAACCCTACCCTAACATCAAACCATGACCCTGATCCTAACCTCCTAACCTGAACCCTAGCCCCTAGCCCCTAACCCCTAACCCCTAACCTAAGCCTACACCTAATCCCCCTAACAGTGTGTTTCTGCAGCGATGGAGAGTAGAGCTTGACATCTGCTGCTGCTTTGTGTCTCCAGGTGGAGGGCGATGTGGGGAACTACTGGAGGACTCTGTACAAACTGGAGAAGGGCTTCACAAATGTGCCCAAAGCTCTGCACATCGCCTCCAATGTGAAGACCACAGTGGAGGAGTTCAAGGAGCACATCCCCATGGTCCAGGTCAGACTGCTTTTCCTTAGCACAGCAATATTTTCTTTGTACGGCAACACTGAACCATTTTTAAATGTGTTGTGGGCAAATATGAATTGAAATGACAAAGAACCATATCCTGTGGCTACCTGTAATAGGCATTCAAATAGAACAGAGAAAATAGAACAGAGAAAGTGACAATGTATTTATTTATCAAAATATACCTTGAAATAGTCAAAGATCAATTGCCAACAATATTCTTCATAATGATGCATTTATTCTGCCCTCTGATAAGCGGGCAGAGAGCTGGTTTGCAGCTACACTCCAAATAACAGAACAATGAGGAGACATTCTTCACAGCTGTGCATTGTGTTCATAGTGTTCTGTTCAATGTAGAGATGAACTGATCCAGCTTTTTCTGTTCCCATACTGATGTCGATACCTTGGCTTTAAGTATCTGTGATACCCAATATCAACCAATACTAGGATAGAGACCAAAAATAACATTTATTTCCATTAAACACAAGCAGCGTAAGGTAAAAATGATCCAAGTGTTTTGTTTTGTAACTACAGAAGAGCTTTATAAAAATATGAGTTTAAGTTTATGAGAGGTTCAAAGGTGTCACAGGTGTGTATCTTCACAGGTGCTGTGTAACCCTGGTCTGCAGGAGAGACACTGGTCAGCCATGTCTGATGTGGCCGGGATCCCTCTGAACCCTACCTCACAACAGGCCAATTTGTCGCACTTCCTGTCCCTCAAACTGGAGCAGTTCCTGGGCAGCTTTGAGGGCATCAGCGAGGCGGCCAGTAAAGAGCACAGTCTGGAGAAGGCCATGGAGAAGATGAAATCTGAGTGGGGGGACATAGAGTTCCACCTGCTGGCCTACAGAGAGACAGGCACCAGTATCCTGTCCTCTGTGGAGGACATCCAGATGCTCCTGGACGACCACGTGGTCAAGACGCAAACCATGAAAGGCTCGCCATTCATCAAACCCTTCGAGGCAGAGATCAGGTGTGTGCTCCATTACACATTATTATGTTATATGCACAAGGGAGTGCATTATGCCATGAATATGATGGCTATTGCCCTCTGTCATTACAGCAGTAACACAAAGTATAGAACAAAATACCAAATAATTGTTTTAATGGGGAAAAGTCCTCACAAAATCTTCTATTGAGGAAGGAATCATAACTAAAGCCCTATTCGCACGGGATAAGTATAACCTGGGGATGTCTGGTAATTTGCAAATTACCGCCCCACCTCTGTGTTACTCACAGCGCATTCGCACAGGATCAGCGAAGTCTGTAAATTACTCTATTTTACTGAAATTACGACCGGATATGTCGTAACATCACATCCGTTTCTATGTCTTTCGCGCTGCTAAGTAAGTAAATTTATAAAGTCTGCTAAATTTAAAAAAATAAAAAAGTTCCTTACCGCATGCAGCTACACATGTCATCCAGGTCAACATCCTGCGAGAATTTCCCTTTTTGCGGATCGGTTTCCATGTAGAGGCTATGCTGTGTTATAATTTGCCCCTAAAAAGCTCAAAACTGCTAATCAAAATTTCTACCGCTGCCTCCATTACTCAAGACGGAAGGAGATATAAAAGGCGCACAAAGCAATATAAAATGCGTGCAATATATAGAGAAAAGTCCGCGGAAATAAAAGGAATAGACAGAAAAGACGTGCAATTACAACAACAAACACTGACATGCAGATTCGCATGGGACTAGTATTATCACCGGATGTCTGTGTTTGGTGAAATATAGTAGGTAATTTGCGGCAGAACTTTTACAAATTACAGACATGGCGCATTCGCACGGGATTAAGATCTCGTCCTCCGCAATTATTACAAATCACCAAAGGTCCACAGGTAAAACTAATCCCGTGCGAATAGGGCTTAACACTGTAATGGTTTTGTGTGCAGGGAGTGGGAGGGGAACCTGCTGCTGCTACAGGAGATCCTGGATGAGTGGCTGAAGGTTCAGTCCACGTGGCTTTACCTGGAGCCCATCTTCAGCTCTCCTGACATCATAATGCAGATGCCCGAGGAAAAACGAAAGTTCACCGCTGTGGAAAACACCTGGAGAGAGATCATGAAGCACGTGGCTCTGGTGAGGGCTAGGACACTCAGACTATACAATCACATTTAAAACAATATGAGACAGAATATTTGGGGCTTTTGTCAATCATGTGTACAGCATGAATATTTCAATAATTCTAAGAAAATAAAATTAGAGAAGGAAGTGCATCTACTGGTGGAGGTGAAAACGGGGTTAGATCAAAGCAATGCCATCTTAAATACAGGAGAATAAAGATGACTCAAACATGTATGAATCACTCCAAATACACCTTCAGAGGGTCAATGAGAAGAAACTGCTATAACATGGTTCAAAGGTTTGAAGGTTTGAAGTCCATTTTCCAGAATTCAAGACAAAGACACAATTTGCCATCTGAAATCCACTACAATGTGTGATTTAGTCATGTAAAAACACATAATTGCATCAAAACACATTAGAATATAGTCTTATAGTAACTGCGGTCAGTGTAGCCTAGTCAGTGTAAGTTTTACACATCACTGTGAGAAGAAAACCATCAGTTAAAATAGAATGTAATGCCGGCAGTGTCCACTTGGGGCTGCTCTTGCTCCACCTTCGTCTGTCTGTGTTTCTTTGTTCTTCGTTCACTACAGCGATCTTCTGCTGAGGACTCACAGACTGTGCCATTCAAAGACAGTAAACACAGGATTTCCCACAGCACAGAGCCGCTATAGTCCTCCACAACAGAGAAACGTATACAACTGCTGCCATTCAAATGTGTGTGTGTGTGTGTGTGTGTGTGTGTGTACGTGCATGTACGTGCGTGTACGTGCGTGTACGTGTGTGTACGTGTGTGTGTGGAGGGCAGAGATTGGGTTTTTGCGTCAGTGGAAAAAGTAGTTTCAGTTTTATCGTTTATTTTCTTTAGCAAAACCGTTTATTGTGACAGGCGTAGGCAGAGCCAGTGCTCCTCATGAGTATTTCCATTAGAAATATCCAAAATCTCAAAACTCATGCACAAAAGAGTAATCCTCCCGTTACAGGTACCAGCTCAAGAGCTGATATTTTTATGTATTTACTGTTCAGCAAAGAAGATGACTGATGAAACACGTCTGAGAGCAGCATACTTCTTCACACATATAAATGTTAATGGTGGTTTACACATTCTGGAATGTGCGGGGGGCAAGAGACTGTTTCTCTTATTGATTATTGTATGACACATCCAAAAGGTACATTTACAGATGTTGAAAGTGATTATGTCTATTAGTGACTAATTAATGACTAATTAATGACTGTTAATTAAATACTGTCATCTCTGCTGCTCTTTCCATGTGTGCAGGACCATCATGTGTTGGCTGTAATCTCCATAGACAAGATGTTGGAGAAGTTGAAACAGTCCAATGCTTTTCTGGAGATGATTCTGAAAGGTCTGAACAATTATCTGGAGAAGAAACGTCTGTATTTTCCACGTTTCTTTTTCCTGTCCAATGAGGAGCTGCTGGAGATCCTGTCAGAGACCAAGGACCCCACACGGTAACTGCCACTATGTGTATATATATATATATATATACTGTATAATACATGATACAAGATACATGATACATGGTTCATTGTGTGTGGTTAGAATCACCCTTTGACCTCAGCACAGCTCATTATCTTACCCCCTGTACCGTTGAGGAGTCAGCAGGGGGCAGTACTGTTGCACTAAAGCCTTTCTAATTCAGTACAGTTGGTCTGAAGTTAGTGACAGCATTCATTATCCAACAGTATCTGCAGATAAACCACACACATTTGATCTGTTCTGTCAAGGCTCTTAAACAGTTAGAGGATTTTATTTGGATATATTTGATATGGGACAAAACACAAACGACATTCTAAAAAAGAAAATGTTCTAAAATGTCTCCTCCCCACTCTCTCCTCTCCACTCTCTCTCCTCCTCCTTCTTTTCCTCCTCCTCCTCCTCCTCCTCCTCCTATCCTCTGCCCCCCTCCTCCTCCTATCCTCTGCCCCCTCCTCCTCCTTCTTTTCCTCCTCCTCCTTCTCCTCCTCCTATCCTCTGCCCCCTCCTCCTCCTTCTTTTCCTCCTCCTCCTTCTCCTCCTCCTCCTCCTATGCTCTGCCCCCTCCTCCTTCTTTTCCTCCTCCTTCTTTTCCTCCTCCTCCTCCTCCTCCTATCCTCTGCCCCCTCCTCCTTCTTTTCCTCCTCCTTCTTTTCCTCCTCCTCCTCCTCCTCCTCCTATCCTCTGCCCCCCTCCTCCTTCTTTTCCTCCTCCTTCTTTTCCTCCTCCTCCTTCTCCTCCTCCTCCTCCTCCTTCTCCTCCTCCTCCTCCTCCTCCTCCTCCTCCTCCTCCTTCTTTTCCTCCTCCTCCATCTCCTCCTCCTATCCTTTGCCTCCTCCTCCTCCTCCTACCCCATGCCCCCCTCCTCCTCCTATCCGCTCCTCCCCCTTCCGCCCCTCCTCCTCCTCTCTCTCTCCTCCTATAATCTGCTCTCTCTCCTCCCCTCCTTCTCCTCTCTTTCTTTCTATCCTCTGCTCTCTCCCCCCTTCTCCTCCTCCTCCTGTTCTCTCTCTTGCCTCTCCTCTCCTGCAGTGTGCAGCCCCATCTGAAGAAGTGCTTTGAGGGCATAGCCAGTGTGGTGTTCACTGATGTTCTGGACATCACTCACATGAAGAGTTCTGAGGGGGAGGTGGTTCAGCTGCTCGAGCCCATCTCCACGTCCAAAGCTCGTGGACAGGTGCAGAAGTGGCTGCTGGAGCTGGAGACCAGTATGATCGCTTCCCTGCAGAAGGTTCTACTCGCAACATTAGCACTCAGTTCAATTCAATTCAATTCAATTTATTTTTGTAGCGCCCAAAATCACAACAACAGTTGCCTCTAAGGGCGTTCCAAGATTTGG
The DNA here is from genome assembly GCA_034769755.1 of Odontamblyopus lacepedii. Taxonomy (NCBI): domain Eukaryota; kingdom Metazoa; phylum Chordata; class Actinopteri; order Gobiiformes; family Gobiidae; genus Odontamblyopus; species Odontamblyopus lacepedii. The sequence continues at coordinate 35,584,118 of CM068356.1, read as the reverse complement.
ATGAGTAAAACATACACACAGACATATCAACACAGGAATAAACAACATTCATGTAAAGCAGCAAATGAAACATTGTCCAGTCATCCCCTGTCCTTAGACCCTCCTTCTCAGCAAGGAAAAACTCCAAAAAACCCAGGGTCCTGGGAAAAAGAAGAAACCTCGGGGAGAACTACAGTGAAGGAGAGATCCACTCCCATGGACGGACAGGCTATAGATGTCCAGGCCCGTGGGCCAGTTCAGTATGGCCACAGCTACCCAGGTGGGGAAGGAGCCGGGGAGGAGGAGGAGCCGGGCGAGGAGGAGGAGCTGGGGAGGAGGAACCGGGCGAGGAGGAGGAGGCCGGGCGAGGAGGAGGAGCCGGGGAGGAGGGGAGGCCGGGCGAGGAGGAGGAGCTGGGGAGGAGGAGCCGGGCGAGGAGGAGGAGGCCGGGCGAGGAGGAGGAGCCGGGGAGGAGGGGAGGCCGGGCGAGGAGGAGGAGCCGGGGAGGAGGGGAGGCCGGGCGAGGAGGGGAGGCCGGGCGAGGAGGAGGAGCCGGGCGAGGAGGAGGAGCCGGGCGAGGAGGAGGAGACCGGAGACTCAGTGGCCAGTAGCTCAACTAAATATGGACGAGAAACAATCATATTAAAAACTAATCTATACCACTGTCAACATAATCCAGAAGAGCAGATTTAAACCACAAAAACGATTCTGAAATTTACACTATGGTTCATTCATTCATCCTTTTACAGATTATTGTATATCCCAAAAATAACCAAAAATGTGCCAGCAGCGCAAAGAAAAAGTGCACACGATAGATGTTGACCAAAAACTACTGTTCCAGCTTTCATATAGTGAACCATAAAGATAAAGATATAGTATACAGTATTTACAGCGACAGGCAGGCAATAGTAGGGCAATGTACTGCTTTTAATGGAAATCACACTTATTGCTCTAGTCAGTTACAATAAAGGTAAATCAAAAATAAGCATCACCTGCATTTCAATTCTGAGCCACAAACTAACCAAATTATTATTTGTCAACTCAAAGGGCCATGTCGAAATGATTACATATGTCTGATTTTTATTATTTTCCCCAAATTTTGACATTTAACTTAATTACAAACTCACCTACAGCCCTTTTTAAATATAAACTTATATGAGAGCAGTGTAGTCCCATTTTATGCAGTTGTCTCTTCACATTAAAAATAAAGCTTTCTGTGTATTCTTCAGGCAGCCGGTGTTCTTATATTTACTGCAGCATTGATGTACTCTCATAATTCATGTGTGAATAGTGATGAATGTGTGTTGAATACACAAAGTGATGGTTCAGAGTAGAAGTAACAAGCTAAACATAGGCACTTATTTATTGGGCTGCACCAGGGGGTAGAACCCAATGTCTTATTTATAGGTGGTAAATGATTTCTGAATAATTTATGACTTGAAAAGGTGAACTGTTGTTTTCTAAATAACAAGCCCACAGCAGTCTCTCAGCACCGAGCTGCCTGAAAATACTTTATTCAAAAGAAAACGCTTTTACAATTGGAAATTGCACTGAAAAAGGTTTCGAAAATAAAAAAGGAAATGGTATTTTTTCCACACACAGAGAATGTCAGTATTAGCTTTTGTGAGTTGTTTTTTTTTTTTTTTTAAAATAAGAACAATTCGTCGCACAATGGTAAATATTATTTTTGCAGCAGAAGAATAAAGAGTGAAATAAAAAATCCAACAACACCCTTCTTCTAGGTCAGCACAACTCTAGGACAGTGTGGAGTCTTGCTCTCTTTAGGACAGTGTGGAGTCTTGCTCTCTTTAGGACAGTGTGGAGTCTTGCTCTCTTTAGGACAGTGTGGAGTCTTGCTCTCTTTAGGACAGTGTGGAGTCTTGCTCTCTTTAGGACAGTGTGGAGTCTTGTTCTCTTTAGGACAGTGTGGAGTCTTGTTCTCTTTAGGACAGTGTGGAGTCTTGCTCTCTTTAGGACAGTGTGGAGTCTTGTTCTCTTTAGGACAGTGTGGAGTCTTGTTCTCTTTAGGACAGTGTGGAGTCTTGTTCTCTTTAGGACAGTGTGGAGTCTTGTTCTCTTTAGGACAGTGTGGAGTCTTGTTCTCTTTAGGACAGTGTGGAGTCTTGCTCTCTTTAGGACAGTGTGGAGTCTTGCTCTCTTTAGGACAGTGTGGAGTCTTGCTCTCTTTAGGACAGTGTGGAGTCTTGCTCTCTTTAGGACAGTGTGGAGTCTTGCTCTCTTTAGGACAGTGTGGAGTCTTGCTCTCTTTAGGACAGTGTGGAGTCTTGCTCTCTTTAGGACAGTGTGGAGTCTTGTTCTCTTTAGGACAGTGTGGAGTCTTGCTCTCGTTAGGACACTGATCAGTCATCATCTCTTTAGGACAGTGTGGAGTCATGTTCTCTTTAGGACAGTGACGAGTCTTGATCACTTTAGTACAGTGATGAGTCTTGCTCTCTTTAGGACAGTGTGGAGTCTTGCTCTCTTTAGGACAGTGTGGAGTCTTGCTCTCTTTAGGACAGTGTGGAGTCTTGTTCTCTTTAGGACAGTGTGGAGTCTTGCTCTCTTTAGGACAGTGTGGAGTCTTGCTCTCTTTAGGACAGTGTGGAGTCTTGTTCTCTTTAGGACAGTGTGGAGTCTTGCTCTCTTTAGGACAGTGTGGAGTCTTGCTCTCTTTAGGACAGTGTGGAGTCTTGCTCTCTTTAGGACAGTGTGGAGTCTTGCTCTCTTTAGGACAGTGTGGAGTCTTGCTCTCTTTAGGACAGTGAGGAGTCTTGCTCTCTTTAGGACAGTGTGGAGTCTTGCTCTCTTTAGGACAGTGTGGAGTCTTGCTCTCTTTAGGACAGTGTGGAGTCTTGCTCTCTTTAGGACAGTGTGGAGTCTTGCTCTCTTTAGGACAGTGTGGAGTCTTGTTCTCTTTAGGACAGTGTGGAGTCTTGTTCTCTTTAGGACAGTGTGGAGTCTTGCTCTCTTTAGGACAGTGTGGAGTCTTGCTCTCTTTAGGACAGTGTGGAGTCTTGTTCTCTTTAGGACAGTGTGGAGTCTTGCTCTCTTTAGGACAGTGTGGAGTCTTGTTCTCTTTAGGACAGTGTGGAGTCTTGCTCTCTTTAGGACAGTGTGGAGTCTTGTTCTCTTTAGGACAGTGTGGAGTCTTGCTCTCTTTAGGACAGTGTGGAGTCTTGCTCTCTTTAGGACAGTGTGGAGTCTTGCTCTCTTTAGGACAGTGTGGAGTCTTGCTCTCTTTAGGACAGTGTGGAGTCTTGTTCTCTTTAGGACAGTGTGGAGTCTTGTTCTCTTTAGGACAGTGTGGAGTCTTGCTCTCTTTAGGACAGTGTGGAGTCTTGCTCTCTTTAGGACAGTGTGGAGTCTTGCTCTCTTTAGGACAGTGTGGAGTCTTGCTCTCTTTAGGACAGTGTGGAGTCTTGCTCTCTTTAGGACAGTGTGGAGTCTTGCTCTCTTTAGGACAGTGTGGAGTCTTGCTCTCTTTAGGACAGTGTGGAGTCTTGTTCTCTTTAGGACAGTGTGGAGTCTTGCTCTCTTTAGGACAGTGTGGAGTCTTGCTCTCTTTAGGACAGTGTGGAGTCTTGCTCTCTTTAGGACAGTGTGGAGTCTTGCTCTCTTTAGGACAGTGTGGAGTCTTGTTCTCTTTAGGACAGTGTGGAGTCTTGCTCTCTTTAGGACAGTGTGGAGTCTTGTTCTCTTTAGGACAGTGTGGAGTCTTGTTCTCTTTAGGACAGTGTGGAGTCTTGCTCTCTTTAGGACAGTGTGGAGTCTTGCTCTCTTTAGGACAGTGTGGAGTCTTGCTCTCTTTAGGACAGTGTGGAGTCTTGTTCTCTTTAGGACAGTGTGGAGTCTTGCTCTCTTTAGGACAGTGTGGAGTCTTGCTCTCTTTAGGACAGTGTGGAGTCTTGTTCTCTTTAGGACAGTGTGGAGTCTTGTTCTCTTTAGGACAGTGTGGAGTCTTGCTCTCTTTAGGACAGTGTGGAGTCTTGCTCTCTTTAGGACAGTGTGGAGTCTTGCTCTCTTTAGGACAGTGTGGAGTCTTGCTCTCTTTAGGACAGTGTGGAGTCTTGCTCTCTTTAGGACAGTGTGGAGTCTTGTTCTCTTTAGGACAGTGTGGAGTCTTGCTCTCTTTAGGACAGTGTGGAGTCTTGCTCTCTTTAGGACAGTGTGGAGTCTTGCTCTCTTTAGGACAGTGTGGAGTCTTGCTCTCTTTAGGACAGTGTGGAGTCTTGCTCTCTTTAGGACAGTGTGGAGTCTTGCTCTCTTAAGGACAGAGATGAGTCCTGATCTCTTTAGGACAGTGTGGAGTCTTGCTCTCTTTAGGACAGTGTGGAGTCTTGTTCTCTTTAGGACAGTGTGGAGTCTTGCTCTCTTTAGGACAGTGTGGAGTCTTGCTCTCTTTAGGACAGTGTGGAGTCTTGCTCTCTTTAGGACAGTGTGGAGTCTTGCTCTCTTTAGGACAGTGTGGAGTCTTGCTCTCTTTAGGACAGTGTGGAGTCTTGTTCTCTTTAGGACAGTGTGGAGTCTTGCTCTCTTTAGGACAGTGTGGAGTCTTGTTCTCTTTAGGACAGTGTGGAGTCTTGCTCTCTTTAGGACAGTGTGGAGTCTTGTTCTCTTTAGGACAGTGTGGAGTCTTGCTCTCTTTAGGACAGTGTGGAGTCTTGCTCTCTTTAGGACAGTGTGGAGTCTTGCTCTCTTTAGGACAGTGTGGAGTCTTGTTCTCTTTAGGACAGTGTGGAGTCTTGCTCTCTTTAGGACAGTGTGGAGTCTTGCTCTCTTTAGGACAGTGTGGAGTCTTGCTCTCTTTAGGACAGTGTGGAGTCTTGCTCTCTTTAGGACAGTGTGGAGTCTTGCTCTCTTTAGGACAGTGTGGAGTCTTGCTCTCTTTAGGACAGTGTGGAGTCTTGCTCTCTTTAGGACAGTGTGGAGTCTTGTTCTCTTTAGGACAGTGTGGAGTCTTGTTCTCTTTAGGACAGTGTGGAGTCTTGCTCTCTTTAGGACAGTGTGGAGTCTTGCTCTCTTTAGGACAGTGTGGAGTCTTGTTCTCTTTAGGACAGTGTGGAGTCTTGCTCTCTTTAGGACAGTGTGGAGTCTTGCTCTCTTTAGGACAGTGTGGAGTCTTGCTCTCTTTAGGACAGTGTGGAGTCTTGTTCTCTTTAGGACAGTGTGGAGTCTTGTTCTCTTTAGGACAGTGTGGAGTCTTGTTCTCTTTAGGACAGTGTGGAGTCTTGTTCTCTTTAGGACAGTGTGGAGTCTTGTTCTCTTTAGGACAGTGTGGAGTCTTGCTCTCTTTAGGACAGTGTGGAGTCTTGTTCTCTTTAGGACAGTGTGGAGTCTTGTTCTCTTTAGGACAGTGTGGAGTCTTGCTCTCTTTAGGACAGTGTGGAGTCTTGCTCTCTTTAGGACAGTGTGGAGTCTTGTTCTCTTTAGGACAGTGTGGAGTCTTGCTCTCTTTAGGACAGTGTGGAGTCTCAGTTAGGACAGTGTGGAGTCTTGCTCTCTTTAGGACAGTGTGGAGTCTTGTTCTCTTTAGGACAGTGTGGAGTCTTGCTCTCTTTAGGACAGTGTGGAGTCTTGCTCTCTTTAGGACAGTGTGGAGTCTTGCTCTCTTTAGGACAGTGTGGAGTCTTGTTCTCTTTAGGACAGTGTGGAGTCTTGTTCTCTTTAGGACAGTGTGGAGTCTTGTTCTCTTTAGGACAGTGTGGAGTCTTGCTCTCTTTAGGACAGTGTGGAGTCTTGCTCTCTTTAGGACAGTGTGGAGTCTTGCTCTCTTTAGGACAGTGTGGAGTCTTGCTCTCTTTAGGACAGTGTGGAGTCTTGCTCTCTTTAGGACAGTGTGGAGTCTTGTTCTCTTTAGGACAGTGTGGAGTCTTGCTCTCTTTAGGACAGTGTGGAGTCTTGTTCTCTTTAGGACAGTGTGGAGTCTTGCTCTCTTTAGGACAGTGTGGAGTCTTGTTCTCTTTAGGACAGTGTGGAGTCTTGCTCTCTTTAGGACAGTGTGGAGTCTTGCTCTCTTTAGGACAGTGTGGAGTCTTGCTCTCTTTAGGACAGTGTGGAGTCTTGCTCTCTTTAGGACAGTGTGGAGTCTTGTTCTCTTTAGGACAGTGTGGAGTCTTGCTCTCTTTAGGACAGTGTGGAGTCTTGCTCTCTTTAGGACAGTGTGGAGTCTTGCTCTCTTTAGGACAGTGTGGAGTCTTGCTCTCTTTAGGACAGTGTGGAGTCTTGCTCTCTTTAGGACAGTGTGGAGTCTTGCTCTCTTTAGGACAGTGTGGAGTCTTGCTCTCTTTAGGACAGTGTGGAGTCTTGTTCTCTTTAGGACAGTGTGGAGTCTTGCTCTCTTTAGGACAGTGTGGAGTCTTGCTCTCTTTAGGACAGTGTGGAGTCTTGCTCTCTTTAGGACAGTGTGGAGTCTTGTTCTCTTTAGGACAGTGTGGAGTCTTGCTCTCTTTAGGACAGTGTGGAGTCTTGCTCTCTTTAGGACAGTGTGGAGTCTTGCTCTCTTTAGGACAGTGTGGAGTCTTGTTCTCTTTAGGACAGTGTGGAGTCTTGCTCTCTTTAGGACAGTGTGGAGTCTTGCTCTCTTTAGGACAGTGTGGAGTCTTGCTCTCTTTAGGACAGTGTGGAGTCTTGTTCTCTTTAGGACAGTGTGGAGTCTTGCTCTCTTTAGGACAGTGTGGAGTCTTGCTCTCTTTAGGACAGTGTGGAGTCTTGCTCTCTTTAGGACAGTGTGGAGTCTTGCTCTCTTTAGGACAGTGTGGAGTCTTGTTCTCTTTAGGACAGTGTGGAGTCTTGCTCTCTTTAGGACAGTGTGGAGTCTTGCTCTCTTTAGGACAGTGTGGAGTCTTGTTCTCTTTAGGACAGTGTGGAGTCTTGTTCTCTTTAGGACAGTGTGGAGTCTTGCTCTCTTTAGGACAGTGTGGAGTCTTGTTCTCTTTAGGACAGTGTGGAGTCTTGCTCTCTTTAGGACAGTGTGGAGTCTTGTTCTCTTTAGGACAGTGTGGAGTCTTGCTCTCTTTAGGACAGTGTGGAGTCTTGCTCTCTTTAGGACAGTGTGGAGTCTTGTTCTCTTTAGGACAGTGTGGAGTCTTGTTCTCTTTAGGACAGTGTGGAGTCTTGCTCTCTTTAGGACAGTGTGGAGTCTTGTTCTCTTTAGGACAGTGATGAGTCTTGCTCTCTTTAGGACAGTGTGGAGTCTTGTTCTCTTTAGGACAGTGTGGAGTCTTGCTCTCTTTAGGACAGTGTGGAGTCTTGCTCTCTTTAGGACAGTGTGGAGTCTTGCTCTCTTTAGGACAGTGTGGAGTCTTGTTCTCTTTAGGACAGTGTGGAGTCTTGCTCTCTTTAGGACAGTGTGGAGTCTTGCTCTCTTTAGGACAGTGTGGAGTCTTGCTCTCTTTAGGACAGTGTGGAGTCTTGCTCTCTTTAGGACAGTGTGGAGTCTTGTTCTCTTTAGGACAGTGTGGAGTCTTGCTCTCTTTAGGACAGTGTGGAGTCTTGCTCTCTTTAGGACAGTGTGGAGTCTTGCTCTCTTTAGGACAGTGTGGAGTCTTGTTCTCTTTAGGACAGTGTGGAGTCTTGCTCTCTTTAGGACAGTGTGGAGTCTTGTTCTCTTTAGGACAGTGTGGAGTCTTGTTCTCTTTAGGACAGTGTGGAGTCTTGTTCTCTTTAGGACAGTGTGGAGTCTTGTTCTCTTTAGGACAGTGTGGAGTCTTGCTCTCTTTAGGACAGTGTGGAGTCTTGTTCTCTTTAGGACAGTGTGGAGTCTTGCTCTCTTTAGGACAGTGTGGAGTCTTGCTCTCTTTAGGACAGTGTGGAGTCTTGCTCTCTTTAGGACAGTGTGGAGTCTTGTTCTCTTTAGGACAGTGTGGAGTCTTGCTCTCTTTAGGACAGTGTGGAGTCTTGCTCTCTTTAGGACAGTGTGGAGTCTTGCTCTCTTTAGGACAGTGTGGAGTCTTGCTCTCTTTAGGACAGTGTGGAGTCTTGCTCTCTTTAGGACAGTGTGGAGTCTTGTTCTCTTTAGGACAGTGTGGAGTCTTGCTCTCTTTAGGACAGTGTGGAGTCTTGTTCTCTTTAGGACAGTGTGGAGTCTTGTTCTCTTTAGGACAGTGTGGAGTCTTGCTCTCTTTAGGACAGTGTGGAGTCTTGCTCTCTTTAGGACAGTGTGGAGTCTTGCTCTCTTTAGGACAGTGTGGAGTCTTGCTCTCTTTAGGACAGTGTGGAGTCTTGTTCTCTTTAGGACAGTGTGGAGTCTTGCTCTCTTTAGGACAGTGTGGAGTCTTGCTCTCTTTAGGACAGTGTGGAGTCTTGCTCTCTTTAGGACAGTGTGGAGTCTTGCTCTCTTTAGGACAGTGTTGAGTCTTGCTCTCTTTAGGACAGTGTGGAGTCTTGTTCTCTTTAGGACAGTGTGGAGTCTTGCTCTCTTTAGGACAGTGTGGAGTCTTGCTCTCTTTAGGACAGTGTGGAGTCTTGCTCTCTTTAGGACAGTGTGGAGTCTTGTTCTCTTTAGGACAGTGTGGAGTCTCAGTTAGGACAGTGTGGAGTCTTGCTCTCTTTAGGACAGTGTGGAGTCTCAGTTAGGACAGTGTGGAGTCTTGCTCTCTTTAGGACAGTGTGGAGTCTTGTTCTCTTTAGGACAGTGTGGAGTCTTGCTCTCTTTAGGACAGTGTGGAGTCTTGCTCTCTTTAGGACAGTGTGGAGTCTTGTTCTCTTTAGGACAGTGTGGAGTCTTGCTCTCTTTAGGACAGTGTGGAGTCTTGCTCTCTTTAGGACAGTGTGGAGTCTTGCTCTCTTTAGGACAGTGTGGAGTCTTGTTCTCTTTAGGACAGTGTGGAGTCTTGCTCTCTTTAGGACAGTGTGGAGTCTTGTTCTCTTTAGGACAGTGTGGAGTCTTGTTCTCTTTAGGACAGTGTGGAGTCTTGCTCTCTTTAGGACAGTGTGGAGTCTTGCTCTCTTTAGGACAGTGTGGAGTCTTGTTCTCTTTAGGACAGTGTGGAGTCTTGCTCTCTTTAGGACAGTGTGGAGTCTCAGTTAGGACAGTGTGGAGTCTTGTTCTCTTTAGGACAGTGTGGAGTCTTGCTCTCTTTAGGACAGTGTGGAGTCTTGCTCTCTTTAAGACAGTGTGGAGTCTTGCTCTCTTTAAGACAGTGTGGAGTCTTGTTCTCTTTAAGACAGTGGGGAGTCTTCCTCAGAGCAGGAACTTCAGTGACACTGGGCTCTGGATGGCTGCCGAACACATTGTCCAAATGCAAACCCTTTTCTTAGCTGTAAAACATTTCTAAAGATGAATCCTTCATAAATCCTGTGGTAATAAACATGTGTTTTGGTTTTCCAGGTGATTGGGCAGGCGATCGTGGCCTATCCCAAAGACCAGAGAATCAACTGGGTCAGAGCCTGGCCCGGTCAGACCGTCCTGTGTGTGTCTCAGGTCTACTGGACACAGTACATCCACGACGCCATCAAGTCTGGACACCAGGTCAGTCTAAAGTAGGCTTGTCAAAAGTACTGAAAATCAGATACTAATCAACTAGTATCAAAATTAGATTCTCATTTGAGCAGGTATCAATACTAAAATATCTTATTCACTGGACAGAAATGAACCTTTCCTGAAAAGCTTTCGAATGATCTTGAGCCAGGACAAGTATAAGAGCTCAGAGACTAGTATAGGCCCATGGAGCACTATGGAACCTACCTGCACCACTGAGGATTACACACATACGACACATGAGAACAGAAAAGAAAGTTCTACCATTTAATTCTGAAAATCACATTCCATTGTCTAAATATTTATTCATTTTTTTTTAATCATCATCACGGTATCAGAATTGGTACTCAGTATCGAGTTTGAAGTAATAGTCTAACATCAGAACACCAGGTCACAATTTGAATTGAAAAGCTTTATCTACTAAAAAGTGTATGTAGTTCACATCCCGCAAACCAAGCTCTGGTTCACTAGACAAAAATCCTACAGGGGTATAGGAGGGTGGGAGGACATCTGACACACATCCTGTATGATATATTGTCAGCATAGCTTCTTGATATGATATCTCCCCCACACAGGCCTGTGAAGTTAATGCACCTTTTGCGTTCCTGCAATGATGAGTTTCAGTAACAACTGATGATATTTTTTTTATATTATATTTTCATATTTTTTTGTGCATTCATAAACGATTTTTGCAACAGCAAATAATTTCCACCTTCATGCAGGCCTAACTGAGGCGACTTTTAACATGACTGAACATCAGTCAGCCGATCCAAATCAACAGAACCTGCTTAACTTTTGTATCTGCACCAAAACTCTCGCTGACGACACCTGATGCTGAAATCGTCTGGGCCTTAGATTAAGCGCTACCTCTGTTCCTCGTATCTCTAATTGCGAAATGTGCTGATGTTCCTCTTCAACACTGTGGGCCGTCCTCATCCCAAGTTCTCATCATGAACTCATAAAACAGAAGCATATAGCCTAGAACTTTGTGCACAACTCACTGCGCATCAGCCCGGAGCAGAAGCTCTGAGTTTGGGTCACAGTGGTAAAGACTCAGGAGCTTCACCACAGAGCGCAGATCCTCAAAATGGGATTGGGGGTCCAGTCCTTGGTCTTGTACCTCTGAGCGCGTTGGTCTGATCAATCTGGAGGCTCTGCCCTCCATGTCCTGGTTCCAGATGGGAACGAGCAAGACCAGTGAACAATGGACTGGGTCTGAGCGGGTCCATGCAGTCCTCTGTGCGCTGGTTCCATGTGGGGAAAGCGAGAATGCGCAGTGGAATATAGATCTGGGTGGGTTGCTCTGGTCCTCTGTGCTCGAGGACTGTGGCTGGGTCCGAGGGGTTGCAAAGCATCTGGACAGAAGTGCGAATATTATATCTTGTTCTGAGCGTTCCGTCCTCTGCGTGCTGGTTCTTCCTGGGAAAGTGCCTGTCTGGCCGAGGCACCGAACCACTCCTCGCTCCAGCTCCTCTGAGCCCGCCCTGAACCAGAGCTGCTCCCGCTGGGTACATGATGTTGTGGCAGAGGTGCAGTCTCAGAACCCGACCAGGTGAAACTGAACTTTAAATCATCAGGATCATATTTCCTACGTTTTTTGCTGGATCTGTCTCCTCCTCGCTGCTGATTTCTGTTGAGATGGAATGAGAAAACTATGCATTTTACAGATAATATACACACACACACAATTACCAACATCAGTACTGCTGCAGATGTGTACACATGTGGAGCTTTTTTTTTTTTTTTTTTCTTGTGTGTCGTGCCTCCCCAGTGACTCTTCGGCATCTCACCTATTGAAAACCTATTGGGAGGCAGGCCTCACCTATTGAAAACCTCTGCTTTATGGCTCAGAATGCTGTTTTAGTGTCCTCCTTCCCTATGAAACATACATACATTTGTTCACATTGAGTTTATTTTAAGCAGAAATGAGCACACAGGGACATGTGTCTGTGCCTGAGGATCTTTCACCATTAGGACCAGAATCCCAAGGCAGAGCTGTGTTTATGTCTAAACCTCCATATCTGTTTTATCCTGTGCCCATTACATAATGCAGCTCAGTGACAGCGCTCAGCCTCTCAGCATTTGTCTTCATTACTGCTGCAGTCGGTGGATCAAACTCTTTTTACTGGTCTGGCGTTACCATGGCGACGACATCCTCCTCTGCAGCATCCTCCTGCCTCCCCCTGTTCCCATGGCAACTGCCTTTCTCCCCATTTTCTGTGTACCCCCATACCCCCACACTAACAAGTTTGACGGGTCCTGTGAATTGCAGCCAGATTACTTGTCAAATCTGAAATTTCAGATAAAAAAATATAATACGTTTGCTAAAAATGGTTTTATCTTTAAAACTAGATATTAAACCTGAAATGGGTGCCAAATAACATTATGATGTTCAGATAATACAGTAATAGCAGTAGTCCTCCTGCTGTCTGCATCTCTCCTCTGCCTCTTTAGACCAGTGCTGTGCTCTTGTGTTCACAAATGCACCGTATTGTTCTTGTAGCTCACTGTCCTGTTTGTGAAATGAATGAGCTGTTTTGTATAGAATTATCATCTGCCCCCTGCTGCCCCCTGCACACACACGTCATAACCCTGCACTATAACATGCTCCGGTCTCTTGAAAAGCTTTAGCGTTTTTCTGTGCTGTAAATCAGAACCACCAGCTGCTGTGTGACATTTATGAACTGAATTAAATGAAAGCTGGTGATAATCCCATTACACTGCTGATTCACTCACCTCATGTTGTCAAAAGGCCAGTCGTAAATATGCAGAATAAGCGTGCAGCTAACACCTGTGAAAAGACGTGACTTACTGCCACATGAGGCGTTCAGCCTGTAAGTGGTCCAGACGGGACTTTATCAGGGCACCATAAAGATCAAGTGTGTCTAGAGTGTGTGTGTGTTCTAAAAATAGATCCAGAGGCTGACATTTTTGCCCCCATCTCAATTAAACTCCACAGGAATGCAGAGTGGAATGTCATTTCAAATGTATTGGCAGCATTACAGTCACTTTTATAAGACCCTAACAGCCTTACATGAGAATCTACTTTTCAGCTGACATCATCAACATTCTGTGGAGGAACGGGGACTGCTCTGTCTGAAACTATGTTACTCTACTCTACAACAGCTGTACCAAGCTGACATTAACCAACTATTTTTCAGTATGTCACTCTCGCCTTTTTGTTAGAAATCAAACACCTTAAACTCTTGACATATATTCATTTTGCACTAAGATACAACTTCACTGGACAGAAGAGTGTAGGTAGGACATTCAGCACATTGTCGGAGCTGTGGATCATTCTGATGATGCTCAGGCCGACACAGAGGGCCCTCTTGTATTATGTTTGTGTCGCTCTTCTCAGGTGTAATTGTCATGTGTCTGTTGTATTGCCTCTCCAGGCTCTGGAGGCCTACCTGCAGGAGAATAACCGTCAGATCGATGACATCGTGGGTCTGGTGCGGGGGAAGCTGTCCAAACAGAACCGTGTGACCCTGGGAGCACTGGTGGTGCTGGACGTCCACGCTCGAGATGTTCTGGCCTCTCTGGTCCAGAAACGCATCAGCGACGAGAACGACTTTGAGTGGCTCAGTCAGCTGCGATATTACTGGATGGTACGTGAGCCTCAGCTCAGACGGGCTGTCTCATTATCATAGAGACTAAACTTCTTCTGTCATGCTCATGTTGGCCGGCAGACGTTGGATTTCACCTGTAAGTGAATGAAAATGATATGACATTTCTCAATAATATGCAGACGCTCTGATCACAGCTGCCTGCAGCGGTAATCATCAGAACCTCTGCTCGTGTATGAATCAGGACGCATCAGATAGTTTTGAAAAACTTTTTTCTTTAACCTTTAATCAACCAGGAGAACCTCCCTGAGATTAAAAATCTCTTAGATTCTAAGAGTGCCCTGGCCAGTATTGTTTAGTCATTTCTGGGGTGAAGGAGACGGCACTTTACACAAAATGCAAGTGCTGTATGAGTAGCATCGTGTTGACATTGATTTCATCATTTATCAGATGTAAAACAGATGTGGCCACAGACTCAATCCAGACAAAACGTTTACATGCTATAATGTATGATTCTATCTTTTCATATACTCAGTTTTCAATTCGATCTTCTTCCATCTTTTTGAAAACACAAACAGGCATAAGACAGCAGGGTGTCAGGATCACTACAGTTTTTATTTCATGTTGATAGGACCAATAATTCTGGAGAAGTTCACATTTAAATTTTGAGTTTGTACAATATATTAAACCTAAATGCATACGTGTTACTATCAGCAGCAGAAAGACGTGCACGTGTGCACTGTGGCCATCAACAGAAAAACATGTGATGTCTGTACACTAAATTCTGACTTAAGTTTCACTCAATAACTTGGATTATAAAGATGAGAAGCACCAGAGGAGAGAAAGAAAAGGTGAGGAGCTGTGGCAGCTGGAGGGAGGGAGTGGGGTGAAATTGTGCAGATTTAAGTCAAAACTGTGAGCATGTGAGAACTCATGAGGAAACAGCACAAGAGCATAAATCCTCCTCAGCACCGCGCACCTTACTGCCACATGATCAGCTGTAGACCTGTCCATTAAAATGCTCTTGCCATATCATCGATGTCTATTGATCTTACGATTTTTGGTACAGCCCCACTCTGAAATGCAGCCACCACTTTCACTTCTATCCGTGAATGTACACACCATGAGAATCCCAGAGTTTACAAAGTTCCAGCAGGTTTTAGTCCTGACTCTGTTTTAAATGTCTGTGTGCTGCTGTGTGTGACCAGGACAACCAGCTCCAGACTAAGATGATCAACGCAGGTCTGCCGTACGGATACGAGTATCTGGGCAACACTCCCCGCCTGGTCATCACGCCGCTCACTGACCGCTGCTACAGGTGCCCTTCTGATAACACTACTAATACTACTGATAATACTACTACTACTACACCAACTCTGCCTCACTGACCGCTGCTACAGGTGCCCTTCTGATAACACTACTAATACTACTGATAATACTACTACTACTACACCAACTCTACCTCACTGACCGCTGCTACAGGTGCCCTTCTGATAATACTACTAATACTACTGATAATACTACTACTCCTACTACACCAACTCTGCCTCACTGACCGCTGCTACAGGTGCCCTTCTGATAATACTACTAATACTACTGATAATACTACTACTACTACACCAACTCTACCTCACTGACCGCTGCTACAGGTGCCCTTCTGATAATACTACTAATACTACTGATAATACTACTACTACTACACCAACTCTGCCTCACTGACCGCTGCTACAGGTGCCCTTCTGATAACACTACTAATACTACTGATAATACTACTACTACTACACCAACTCTGCCTCACTGACCGCTGCTACAGGTGCCCTTCTGATAACACTACTAATACTGTAGGACTGCTTGTAGGACTCCGACCCTTTTAGTGAAAGGTACAGATTGTATTATGGCCAGTGCCCCTAGTCTTCTCATATACAATCACTCCTCATCACAAACACACCTGGAGTTGTGTTTTGTTTCATTCACACATGTTTAACACGTGTACAAACCCTGCATATGTAAGCTTCTCTCAAACAGAAAACACTCTGTTTCCACCTTGTGATGTCATGTGGTACAGGAAGTGCTCCAGTGTGTTTTTAAACTTCACACACCTTCACTAGAATCATTTGGTTGATTTCAGCACTGTATCTCTACTGAACTAAAGTAAAAGGAGCAGTTAACATGAAAACTATTGGTTCATGATGTCACAAGGTGGAACAGAGCATTTTGAGATGGAGATGGAGACAGACTAATAATGCAGGAGTACATATGTGTGAATGAAACAAAACACGACTCCAGGTCTGTTTCTGAGGAGATAACATTAGAACATGCCAAAGCCCACAGGAGTCTGTTTTGCATAATATAGGATGTGTAATATTAAAATATATGCCTGGTTTTACCTAGATGTAAATTCTTTTCACTCTTTTCTAGGACCCTGTTTGGAGCGCTGCACCTGCACTTAGGAGGGGCCCCCGAGGGCCCAGCTGGAACAGGGAAAACTGAGACCACTAAAGACTTGGCCAAAGCTGTGGCCAAACAGTGTGTGGTGTTCAACTGTTCTGATGGCCTCGACTACATTGCTCTGGGGAAGTTCTTCAAGGTTAGAACCCCTCTTACCCTAAAACCAAGACTAAATCAAGACTTAAGCTTTAGCTTATTGCAGTGCATTTTGTCAGGCCTTGGTGCTACTGCGATATATCGATGAATGGCTCATGATACTTAGCGATATATTGTGCAATCCTAGTACACATGAGCCCATCCCACTCTGTGAGTAGATCTGACCCTACCTCTGTCCTGGTGCTCAGGGCCTGCTGTCATGTGGAGCCTGGGCCTGTTTCGATGAGTTCAACAGGATCGACCTGGAGGTGCTGTCTGTGGTGGCGCAGCAGATCCTCACCATACAGAGAGGTGGGGCTTTTTATTGTATTTGATTTTTTATTTAATATATAGCAGTTGCATTGGATTGGACTAGATGTATTGTTTTAAGTCTTTACTGTATATGCTTTGTCTCAAAAGTAAACAGTTAAGACATAAGACACGAGGGACATTTCAAACATTCTGTGGCAGCTCTGGCCCCACTTCAAGCACAGTTTCATAATCCTGTTGCACATGTTTGGGTCAGTTTGCAAGAGTAGAGCTTTTAGAAGAGAAACTGGGCAGTCCAAAAGATGATTTAAACTTTGGAACTCCGCAGTCCCCTGCAGTGACAGAGGCTGGTGTTAGGTGTGCTGGAGTGCTGACGCCGGACAGCCAGACCAGAGAACAGTGGTCCAGCTTGGGTTGGGGTCAGACCTGTATCTTCTGTGGCATGTATCTCTCAAGTATGTAACAACACACATATGTTGTGCAGGCATCGCCGCGAACACAGAGATGCTCCTGTTTGAAGGCACAGAGCTGAAACTGGACCCATCCTGCGCCGTGTTCATCACCATGAACCCTGGATACGCCGGCCGCTCAGAGCTGCCCGACAATCTCAAAGTACAACCCCTCTCTCTCCTCCCATTGACACACTCAAGAGCTGCACTCATTCACACCATAGGCCGTATATATGAGTGGACATAGCTAAAGCGTTAGCTGCCACGTGCCAAACAGGAAGTGCTCCAGGAGGCTCTTCCGGCTCCTTCTCTCCATTTTTTCCATTGACTCACATTGACATTTTATCGCTCCTCTCTCTGTAACTCCTGCTGTGGCCTCGTCATTTTGGTCTTAAAATGTTTATATGAACCTGCTCTACATGATCCTGAATTTTTCATTTCTTTATCTTGTTCCTAAATCAAGATATGAACATAACTAACAAACCAATCAGATGCCTTCATTCTCTGGGTTTGCTGCCGCCTAACGTTAGCAACAGGTTTGATTGACAGCTGGTTGTTGTTCGTAACAGAACATATAACATAAATCAGTGACTTAAACTTACTATTTAAAATTTTATTATAAAAGTTAAAAGTTACCTCATTATTCTCAAGAATCACCGAAATACAGCGGTCCGTGCAGAATGGTGCAGAGTATCGCCGCTCTGAGAAGGGTGGGCACTCCCCGGTGAGTAGGGCAAGAATATTTACAGACCTCAATCATGATTGGCTCTTGTGGTTGCTATGACACTCGTGGCCGAATTTCCAAATATGGGGCCTGGCTCCAAATTTGCTCCTGTAACCATGATAACGGGAGCCTTATTTGAGCGACACTGAACGCTCACTCACTGAACGTCACACTCACTTAGTCCTCTCATATATACGCTCTATGATTCATACACACTTCTCTGACTCAGAGATAATTATTAAATATATGGACATACAGTAGCTAACCTGCTCGCTGATGTGCTCTGAAGTGAGGAAGTGAGCATTGGTACACTTCTGGCTCTATTAACTGCGGCTTCAATTCACTTTCTATAGAAAAACTGTTGTCCCTCTCTTTGTAACTGCTGCTCTGTGGCTCGTCGGTTTTAAAATGGCCGTATTAACCGGCTCTACATGATCCTAAGGTTTTTATTTTGCTGTTGTCTTTAAATCAAGAGATCACGGTTGATTGACAGCGCTGCTTTGGTTGCTATGATCCACGCAATCGGATTTCCAAATTTGCTCCTATAACTGCTAACCTTGGTGAGCTTCATTTGGCTGGAGCTGAATGCTTTAGGTGACGTCACACAGAGTCCACTTCTTTACAGTGTATGAGAAAACAGTTGGAGTAAGCTTTTACTGCTATATGTTAGCTCTGACATTACCAGTATGCACACACTATTTCGAGTTGTTCTGTCAACATACACTCAACAAAAATATAAACGCAACACTTTTGTTTTTGCTCCCATTTGTCATGAGATGGACTCAAAGATGTAAAATTCATTCCAGATACACAATATTACCATTTCTCTCAAACATTGTTCACAAATCTGTCATAATGTGTGATAGTGAGCACTTTTGCTTTGCTGAGATAATCCATCCCACCTCACAGGTGTGCCACATCAAGATGCTCATCAGACACCATGATTAGTGCACAGGTGTACCTTAGACTGCCCACAATAAAAGGCCACTCTGAAATGTGCAGTTGTTGCTTTATTGGGGGTCTGGGGACTCAGAACCAGTCAGTATCTGGTGTGACCACCATTTGCCTCATGCAGTGCAACACATCTTCTTCGCATAGAGTTTATCAGATTGTCAATTGTGGCCTGTGGAATGTTGGTCCACTCCTCTTCAATGGCTGTGCGAAGTTGCTGGATATTAGTGGGAACTGTTACGCGCTGTCTTATACGCCGGTCAAGCACATCCCAAACATGCTCAATGGGTGACATGTCCGGTGAGTATGCTGGCCATGCAAGAACTGGGACATTTTCAGCTTCCAAGAATTGTGTACAGATCCTTGCAACATGGGGCCGTGCATTATCTTGCTGAAACATGAGGTGATGTTCATGGATGTATGGCACAACAATGGGCCTCAGGATCTCATCACGGTATCTCTGTGCATTCAAAATGCCATCAATAAAATGCACCTGTGTTCTTCGTCCATAACAGATGCCTGCCCATACCATAACCCCACCACCACCATGGGCCACTCGATCCACAACAGTGACATCAGCAAAGCGCTCACCCACACGACGCCACACACGCTGTCTGCCATCTGCCCTGAACAATGTAAACCGAGATTCATCCGTGAAGAGAACACCTCTCCAACGTGCCAGATGCCATCGAATGTGGGCATTTGCCCACTCAAGTCTGTTACGGCGACGATCTGGAGTCAGGTTAAGACCCCGATGAGGACGACGAGCATGCAGTTGAGCTTCCCTGAGACGGTTTCTGACAGTTTGTGCAGAAATTCTTTGGTTATGCAAACTAATTGTTTCAGCAGCTATCTGAGTAGCTGGTCTCAGACGATCTTGGAGGTGAACCTGCTGGATGTGGAGATCCTGGGCTGGTGTGGTTACACGTGGTCTGCGGTTGTGAGGCCAGTTGGATGTACTGCCATATTCTCTGAAACGCCTTTGGAGACGGCTTATGGTGGAGAAATGAACATTCAATGCCCGAGCAACAGATCTGGTTGACATTCCTGCTGTCAGCATGTCAATTGCACGCTCCCTCAATGCTTGCGCCATCTGTGGCATTTTGCTGTGAGACAAAACTGCACATTTCAGGGTGGCCTTTTATTGTGGGCAGTCTAAGGTACACCTATGCACTAATCATGGTGTCTGATGTGCATCTTGATGTGGCACACCTGTGAGGTGGGATGGCTTATCTCAGCAAAGCAAAAGTGCTCACTATCACACATTTAGACAGATTTGTGAACAATGTTTGAGAGAAATGGTAATATTGTGTATCTGGAATGAATTTTAGATCTTTGAGTCCATCTCATGACAAATGGGAGCAAAAACAAAAGTGTTGCGTTTATATTTTTGTTGAGTGTAATTCAGAACTAGAATATAAGTGTCTTGTTAAAAAGGTGCATCATCAGTATTTGGATTGTAGATCATAAAACTCTATAGTTCTACATTTTCATCTTTAATATCGAAGTGTTGTAACCAGCCCTAACTGCATAAATGATAGTGGACTTCCCTGTCTGTGCTTCCCAAAGGCCCTGTTCCGGACAGTGGCCATGATGGTTCCGGACTACGCCATGATCGCTGAGATCGTACTCTACTCCTGTGGCTTTGTGACAGCTCGACCCCTCTCTGTGAAGATCGTCGCCACCTACAGGCTCTGCTCAGAACAGCTCTCCTCTCAGCACCACTATGACTACGGCATGAGAGCTGTGAAGTCTGTGCTCACTGCTGCTGGCAACCTCAAGGTCTGGGAGAACATGCATCTCTAGTGCATCCAGAGTGTGCATGATCCTCTGCTGTGTCAACTCCGACTCCCTATAGATAAAAGACTTCCACACAAAAACATTTTACTAATGAAGAAAAAAATAGGCCTTTTGCCATAGTGATGAAGTATTTAAAACAAAATATATCTTTTGGATGGCAAAAGTCATTATAATATGATGCTGAACACTGAAAATACAACAGAGGCATGGATGCTAATGCTCACTATAGACAATTCTAAGTCAAATTAGAACTGTCAAAATGTAGATTTTGACCTAATTTGTGGTTAAGAAATTATAATTACTGAGAGGTTTTTGTTTTTGAGGAGCAGTGTGGTTTTCGGCCTGCTCGTGGAACACTGGACCAGCTCTACACCCTCCATCGGGTGCTCGAGGCTTCATGGGAGTTTGCCCAACCAGTCCACATGTGCTTTGTGGACCTGGAGAAGGCATTCGACCGTGTCCCTTGTGGTGCCCTGCGGGGGGTGCTCCAGGAGTATGGGGTCCGGGGCCCTTTACTAAGGGCTGTCCGGTCCCTGTATGACCGGAGCAGGAGCTGTGTTCGCATTGCCGGCAGTAAGTCAGACCTGTTCCCGGTGCATGTTGGACTCCGCCAGGGCTGCCCTTTGTCACCGGTTCTGTTCATTGTATTTATGGACAGAATTTCTAGGCGCAGCCAGGGGCCGGAGGGGGTCCAGTTCAGGGACCACAGGATCTCATCTCTGCTTTTTGCGGATGATGTTGTTGTCCTGTTGGCTCCATCGAACCAGGACTTGCAGTGTGCACTGGGGCGGTTTGCAGCTGAGTGTGAAGCGGCTGGGATAAGGATCAGCTGTTCCAAATCCGAGGCCATGGTTCTCTACCGGAAAAAGGTGGATTGCCCTCTCCGGGTGGGTGGGGAGTCTCTGCCTCAGGTGGAGGAGTTCAAGTATCTCGGGGTCTTGTTCACGAGTGAGGGGAGGATGGAGCGTGAGATTGACAGACGGATCGGTGCAGTGTTGGCAGTGATGCGGTCACTGTATCGGACCGTTGTGGTGAAGAGGGAGCTGAGCCGAAAGGTGAAGCTCTCGATTTACCTCAATTTACGTTCCTCCCCTGACCTATGGTCATGAGCTCTGGGTAATGACCGAAAGGACGAGATCGCGGATACAAGCGGCCGAAATGAGTTTCCTCCGCAGAGTGGCCGGGCGCTCCCTTAGAGATAGGGTGAGGAGCTCGGTCACACGGGAGGAGCTTGGAGTAGAGTCGCTGCTCCTCCACGTCGAGAGGAGCAGCTGAGGTGGCTCGGGCATCTGGTCTGGATGCCTCCTGGACGCCTCCCTCGGGAGGTGTTCTGGGCATGTCCCACCGGTAGGAGGCCCCAGGGAAGACCCAGGACACGCTGGAGGGACTATGTCTCTCGGCTGGCCTGGGAACACCTCGGGGTTCCTCCGGAGGAGCTGGAGGAAGTGGCTGGGGAGAAGGAAGCTTCGGAGCCCCTGCTTAGACTGCTGCCCCTGCGACCCGGCCCCGGATAAGCGGAAGAAGATGGATGGATGGATTTCAGATTGATGAAAATGAGCACCATTAGCTATCGATAAATAAAAAACAAATCTTCAGTCACAAAACGGCCCTATTAACCAAAAACTGAAGCAACAGTTTGTTGTTTCTCTTGAGATCAATCAAGTATCTGTCTGTCTCTCATTAAGAGGGCCTTGTTGACATGTTCTTGTCTGTTGTAAGTAATGTTATGTAGAACTGTGTATATTGATCCATACTGTATCTCTGCAGCTGGCCTTTCCAGAGGATAATGAAGACACTCTGCTGCTCAGGTCCATCATCGACGTCAACCTGCCCAAGTTCCTCGCTCACGACCTCAAGCTGTTTGAGGTCAGACTCCTCTGCAGGAGACTGCAGCTCACAGCCTCACACAGCCTCCTAATGATCCACACTCACAGCAAATGCACTTACAACTCCCCAATATGCCCTGTAGTAGTATTGTTGTGATGTAGTAGGGCTGTAGTATTGTAGTAGTACTGTAGTGCACTACTACAATACTACTACAGTAGTAGTGCTGTAGTGATGTAGTAGGGCTGTAGTAGGACCATAGTAGTATTGTAGTAGTAATCGTGCTTCATTTGGAGCTGAACATTATGGGTGACATCAACAAACCCACATGACCTCTGACCTTTGACTATATTTGCATCAAAATTCAATATGCACATGTTCAGATGGTTCTGCACATGTTCAGATGGTTCTGCACATGTTCAGATGGTTCTGCACATGTTCAGATGGTTCTGCACAAACACTTGTCATTTACTACGGCAACACACACAGGGACAAACTTCAGGTGATATGTGCATGAATTTGTTTGATAGTTTATATGTTTATTTGAAGGTAAATCTGAGCCCAATGTTTGTGTAAACCCTCATTTAA
The DNA here is from genome assembly GCA_034769755.1 of Odontamblyopus lacepedii. Lineage (NCBI taxonomy): Eukaryota > Metazoa > Chordata > Actinopteri > Gobiiformes > Gobiidae > Odontamblyopus > Odontamblyopus lacepedii. The sequence goes on along the minus strand of CM068356.1, from coordinate 35,561,903 downwards.
GTGCTAAAAACCCAAGCAAACAGATGATGGAGATGGAGCATCATTCCTCAATTTGAGTCATTTACCAAATGTGTGTCAGTCATACTAGTAATTAGCATGACTTTATTAAATGACTTTGGCAACACTCAGGCCTCACAGCAAGAAGGTTGCGGGTTCGATCCCCGGGTCGCCCGGGCCTTTCTGTGTGGAGTTTGCATGTTCCTCCCCGTGTCTGGATGGGTTTCCTCCGGGTACTCCGGTTTCCCCCATCAACCTAAAACATGCCCGCACCCCTATGAACTAACATCAAGGACCATGTTGTCCACCCTCCTGTGGGCTCACCACCTGCAGAGGGGTTCATAGGGGGGGTCAGGTGCTATGAGTATTGGGCAGCAAGCTGCCCCCGCGACCCAGCCGGATTAAGCGGGAGAAGATGGATGGAAGGATGGATGTTAAAAATGTTCTCTGTCAGATGAAACCTTATTTTGCATTTATTTAGGTTACCGTAAATAGGAATGAAAAAAAAAAAAAAAACACTTGAAAATACTGTAGTGCCATAATCACAAAACACATGAAATCTTAAACTTAAATCATGATAGTCATTAGTTAGTCCACCGTAATTGAAGTTAAATAGGGTTCACAGTGAAAGTTTCTTTTGATAAAAGGTTTATTTTGATCAATTCTCATATCACTGTAATCACAAAACATAATCTTACATTCACAACAGGTGGACTCCATGTTTCTCTGCACAATCTGTTTGCTCCAGCTTTTTGGCACTCATATTTAACTTCAAATAAACATACTAAAAGAGTAATAAAAACAGATAGATAGATTGGACCGTGACTCAAATTGTAGACTCCCTCCCCTGAGCCCTGACCTCTGAGCTCTCCTGTCTCACAGGGCATCACCTCGGACCTTTTCCCCGGGGTGCAGCTGCCTAAGCGAGACTACAGCACTCTGCTGGAGGCCATCGAGGAGAACTGCAAACTCATGAACCTGCAGATGACGCCCTTCTTCTCCCAGAAGATCCTGCAGATCTATGAGATGATGATCGTGCGCCACGGCTTCATGTTGGTGGGGGAGCCCTTCGGAGGCAAGACCAGCGCCTACAAAGTGTTAGCCGCCGCACTCAACGACGTCTGCACCAAGGTTTGTGCCAGATGCCCTTCCAGTGCCCTATATCCCTGTGTCAGGTCCCATCCTTCTGTGTGTTAGACTGAGATGGAGGCAGGTGAAACGTCTCGAGTTAATGTGATGGTGTGGTTGGAGAAATGCAGTAGGAGATTGGACTGAATCAGTTCTAGAAGCATCTTTTCATCAGTCGCTGTTTGAGTTGTGCATTAGGATGGAGACTGAGGGTGGTGGAATGAGCTGTGGTTTGTTCCGCAGTAAATGGCTGTGATGTTGTTGTGCATTTCTTATTGGAGGAACACGGCTCATGTTGTGAGCTACAGATCTATCATCATCACTTTGTTCATTCGATCTTAACTGTGTTTTATAGATTTGTGCCTCTGTTTTGGATCCTGTCTATAAAACTCCAGTGCCCATCCTTCACCTCATTTTCACTCGCTGGTAAACTCATCCATCGCCTGTCATTTCACTACGCTCATCCTCACTTTCTCCCCTTTTCTTTGTCTGTCTCCCTAATCTCTCCTCATTTTCCCTTTTTTGACTCTGTCCCTCCTCTCTCCCCTCTCTTCCTCTCCTCTCTCCCCTCTCTTCTCTCTCCATTCTCCTCCATGTTCCTCCTCTCTCCTCCTCTGTCTCTCTCCCCTCTCCTCCTCTCTCTCTCTACACTCCCCTCCTCTCTCCCCTCTCCTCCTCTCTTTTCCTCTCCTCCTCTCTGCTCTCCTCCTCTCTTCTCCTCTCCTCCTCTCCCCTCCTCCTTCTCTCCCCTCTCCTCCTTTCTCCTCCTCTCCTCTCCTCCTCTCTTCTCCTCTCTCCTCCTCTCTTCTCCTCTCTCCTCCTTTTTCCTTCTCTCCTCTCGTCCTCTCTTCTCTTCTCCTCCTCTCTCTCCACTCTCCTCTTATCTCCTCTCTCTCTTTCTCTCTCTCTCCCCTCTCCTCCTTTCTCCATCTCTCCCCTCTCCTCCTCTCTTTTCCTCTCCTCCTCTCTGCTCTCCTCCTCTCTTTTCCTCTCCTCCTCTCTGCTCTCCTCCTTCTCTCCCCTCTCCTCCTTTCTCCTCTCCTCCTCTCTTCTCCTCTCTTCTCCTCTCTCCTCCTTTTTCCTTCTCTCCTCTTGTCCTCTCTTCTCCTCCTCTCTCTCCACTCTCCTCTTATCTCCGCTCTCTTTCTCTCTCTCTCCACTCTCCTCCTTTCTCCATCTCTCCCCTCTCCTCCTCTCTTTTCCTCTCCTTCTCTCCTCTCCTCCTCTCTCCTCCTCTCTCCTCCTCTCTCCCCTCTCCTCCTTTCTTCTCCTCTCCTCCTTCTCTCTCCTCTCCTCCTCTCTTCTGCTCCTCTCTTCTCTCCTCCTCTCCTCTCTCCTCCTTTCTTCTCTCCCCTCTCCTCCTCTCTCCTCTCCTCCTCTCCCCTCCTCTCCTCTCCTCCTCTCCTCTCTCCTCTCCTCCTCTCCTCTCCTCCTCTCCCCTCTCCTCCTCTCTTCTCTCCTCCTCTCCCCTCTCTCCCTCTCCCCTCTCCTCCTCTCTCCTCTCCTCTCCCCTCTCCTCCTCTCTTCTCTCCTCCTCTCCTCTCTCCTCTCCTCCTCTCCTCTCCCCTCTCCTCCTCTCCCCTCTCCTCCTCTCTCCTCTCCTCTCCCCTCTCCTCCTCTCTTCTCTCCTCCTCTCCTCTCTCCTCCTCCTCTCTCCCCCTGTGCGTATCGATCAGTCTGAGTCAGTATTATGTACATGGATAGGGGGCTGAGAGCTGAAAGTCCGGTGGAGAAAATAACACATTTATCAAAGTCATTTGTGTTCGTGGCGTTCACTCATTCCCTCACGCACATACACACACACAGTGTCAGTGCGTCTCTCTGTCTGTTTGAGTGGGGGCCCTGTCCAGTGGGCTCCACACGTGTTAACATCAAGTCCAGGCTCCTACCGTGCTGCTGTCACCACCACCACCACCACCACCACACGTTTAGAGGAAACTACTGCAGGGCTTTGGGTGGGACCATGAACACTAACACCAGGCTTATTCACACTACATCTACACTACATCTGTGTAATCTGCCATCTGTGTTCTAATGCAGTTTCCTCATCACAGACACACCTCGACTTGTGTTCTGTTTCATTCACACATTTAACACACAAACCCTGCACATTTAGCCTGAGTTCTTCTCTTGAACAGAAAACACTCCACCTCATGATCTCATGTAGTAATACAGGAAGTGCCCCACTGTGTTTTTAGACTTACCTTCACTAGAATCATTTAGATCATTTCAGCAATTGCCAGTCTCTATTGAACAAAAGATAAAAGGAGCTGTTAATTTCAAAACTATCGCTTCTTGACATCACAAGGTGGAACAGAGCATTTTGAGCTCAGTCACAAGCTGGCCTGATTAGCCAACAGGACCATGAACGCTCAGACTGATCACAGGCTCCTGAAAATGTAATGGTTAAATCCATTTTGTTTTTTTCAGATAATTTTTTAAAACATTTCAGTTTACTAATGTGTTCATTGTGTCACCATGGTAACTGCTGAACATTCCTGCATAGACAGAAGCGCCCCAGTGTGATGTCAGTGAGAGCATGTGGTGCTAATTGTAGTATTGTGCTTGTGTTGTGTTTGTGTAGGGCGTAATGGAGGAGAACATGGTGCAGATTGCTGTCTTGAACCCTAAGTCCATCACCATGGGGCAGCTGTACGGACAGTTCGACCCTGTGTCTCATGAGTGGTCTGACGGCATCCTGGCCATCAGCTACAGAGGCTTCGCTTCCTCACAGGTAACAGGTATCTCCTGCAGAACTTGTGACAAACACTGTGGGCCTTCAGATTTTTTTCAGTCTTGCCTCAGTGAGCGTTTCTTGTTACAATAATATCTTTTTTCTGATTATTATACTTATTTATATACATATTAAAAAAAAAAAAGTAGCCCCCTAGTGTTTACATCACCAGCGCCACTGGTCCCAACCAATACTACAGATTTTATTACTACAGCTACTACTATTACGACCACTACAAGTATTACTGCTATTACTGCTACTGCTAGTACAACTATTACTACTACAGTTATTACTGCTATTACTGTTACAGCAACTATCACTACAACTAATGCTTTCATTACTACGATTACTACTATTACAAGTGTTGATACTACAACTATTACTACTGCTGCTGTTACTACAACTATTACCACTATACTGCTATTACAACTATTACTACAACTTCTACTATTACTACTTTGTGGCCATACTGGCTTGTCAAAGCCTGATCCCGTCAGATCTCAGAAGCTCAGCAGGGCCTGGTCAGTACTTGGATGGGAGACACTGGGAATTCCAGGTGCCACAGGGGGGCGCCAGTCACAAAAACTGTAGGCAAGGCACTTCACCCACATTGCCTAGTATGAGAGTGGTGTGTGTGTGTGTGTGTGTGGGTATGAGTGTTAGTGGTAGTCGGAAGGGCTGATGGTGCAGATTGGAGTTTCATTTCCGTCAGTCTGCCCCAGGGCAGCTGTGGCTACAATAGTATGTAATAGTATGAGTGTGCAGTGAATGAAGAATGAACTGTAAAGAGTCTTTGAGTGTCCAGAAAAGCGCTATATAAACCTGATGCATTACTCTTATTATTACTACAACTATTGTTACTACAACTATTACTACTGCTGTTTCTACACCTATAATTACTACTACTATAACTACTACTGATACTACAACTATTACTACTACAGCTACTGCTGATGATACTGCCATTACTAGTTCTGTTAGTATCCTCCTGAGCAGCTAAAACCACCTTTGACAGAACCTTCCAAACACTCTTGGGTTCAGAACTGTTCCCTGTCTCCGTGGTTTTCAGTGGGCGTGACTGACAGGTTAACCAATCATGGAAACCAATCATGGAAATGCACGGTCTGCTTTTGTCAAAACAAACATGGCGTCTTACGAGAAAAACAAAACAAAAACACAGAAGACAGAGGTACAATGTGGGGTTGTGCAGAATCAACAGCAGCACAAACTCTTGTACATGTGAGGTCGTGGAAGTGAAAAATGTGGAGAGGATAACTGTCACTACCATCATTACTACAACTGCTGCTCCTGTGACCATTACTCTAGTCTAATTTATGTCTCTGCGGTTGGTTCATTCTCATTGCTGTTTCTACTAAACGTGACCTGAAGAAATGGCAGAAACTCTGCTCTACAGTACGAGGTATGGTCAGAAAAGGGTCCAGAAAATCCAGAGTACTACCTTTAAAACTTTTCTGCTAAAAGTTGAAAAAAATAAATAAAATACAGGAAGTAGTGCTTTATTTCCATTTTCTCTGCATCCAAAATGCAGAGACAATTCACACACAAGAAAGGCATTTTCTGACAGTTTAAATCTACATTTAACAAAAATAAAGTTGTTGTAAACTACTTTTATTTGTCATCAAAGCATAACTATTGATCTAAACAGGTTTTGGCCCTTGTTTACATTACGGTTCTAGGTAACATACAGTACAATGTGAAAATTCTAGGCAAGTGTGGAAAAAATGCTGTAAACTAGGAATGGCTTAAAAAATGGAAGTGTTCATCATTTATTTTCATCAATCACCAAAATGCAGTGGATGAACAAAAGAGAAATCTAAATCAAATCAATATTTGGTGTGAGCTTTGCCTTCAGAAGAGCATCAGTTCTTCTAAATTTACTTACAGACAGTTTGTGAAGGACCTGGGCTGGTCGCTGTTCCAAACATGAACTAAGCACAGATCTGGTGTGGATGGAGCTTCCTCACATCCATCTTCATGTTGTTTACGCTCAAGAGAGTTCTGAAGGACTTTGGCTTTTCCTTTTATTCACTCACTTTGCATTTTGGCAATCAATAAGAACAAACAATCATTATTTCTATTTTTGAAAGCATTTTCTGTTTACAGCATTTTTCACACCTGCTTAAAACTTTTGCACAGGACTGCACCTTTATGTATGTCACATCTACTGCCTGTGTCCAAACAAGAAGCCAAATGCTAAACTTTAAAGACAAAATTATAACGTGTATTGTAGTTTCAGGTGCAGTTTCTTCTTTTGTAACCTCAGTAATGCAGTTGCTAATGTCAGAGTCATTAGCACTTCACATACAGAACGCACTCTCGCCTTGTTTACTTTGTTTAGTGAGTCATTATCGTACAGTTTGGTATTGCATTGCTTCACATACAAAAGTGTTTTCTCATAGCACATTCAGCCTATGAGTAATTGCTTGCTCTTTCATTCTGCCTGTTACAAGTTGACTCCAATTGAACTGTCAGTGTCTTTAATTGTGTTTGGGTATAAACATGCTCTGACAGTAAACAAAGCTCTCCTCCATTCATTCAGATGTGGGCCTATAATGGTCGGTGTAATAAACCTATTTGTCTGAGTTTCCAAATGAACATGTCATTTTGAGCTGTGGCGATGTGAAGAGGCATCTTGTACTCGTCATAACCAACAAGTAATTATAAAAGACGCCATGTTTCTGTCCCGACTCCATCTTGGATCCGTGTTCATGTAAATTAGATTAGGGCTCATTCTAAACTGCTGTCTGCGGATGACACGAGCACTGCACAAGCACTACTGTAACACCGCAATCACAAAGTCTGCAGGAATTATGTATTTGGGTGGACTGAGGGAGTGTGACGTCCCCCATAGCACTCAGCCCCAGTCAAATGCAAGGAAATATAGCAGCAAATTTGGAGCCAGGTCCATAGTAAGAATAGGAATTTGTTTATGGACAAAATCACAAAATAAATCATGTAGGCCAGGTTAATACGAATATTTTAAGACCAACATGATGAGGCTAAGCTGCAGTTACAAAGAGAGGAGTCACTATTTTCCAGAGTAAGTCAATTGGAGCCAAAGGTGATGGAGCCAGAAGCACTATAGAGTCTATGCTTACAATGCAAGTGTGCAAGTGTTGAAGATACATGATGCACTTAGAGGTGTGTAACTTTGGGGAGGTGGCACATCGCCTGCATGAGAGAAAGTTAAAACCATGCTATGGCACATTCTCCATGGAGATAGATATGTTTTATGCCATTCTGTGGAATATTATAGCCAAAGGAAAAGTTCCTCCAGGCCAACTACGAGTCAGGTTTGTGGAGATGCAAGCTCACTCAGAGTAAGGACACATGTAACATAAAAACATCCATAACATGACTAAAACAACAATTAAGAAGACTAAGCCAGTACCAAACCAAATATAAACTAGGGCTCATAGTCCGTGTATATGAGTGGACAAAGCTAAGGCGCTAGCCAAATAGGAAGGGCTCCAGGAGGCTCTTCCGGCTCCTTCTGACCCTGACTTCCATTGACTTACCGTACACTGGGATCTTGTCACCCCCCCTCTCTGTACCTGCTGCAGTGAGCCTTGTCATTTTGGTCTTAAAATGTTCATATTCACCTGCCTGGATGGAGTCCCACCTGCCTGTTTGAAGCCCTCAACTTAAATGAGCCGATGTCCAGTCCCCCACACGTCTGCCTGTCCGTCTGAACCCTGCTCTCTATAAAGTGACTGGTTCCTCAAAGCTCTCAGGTCTGAAGGTGCCGCATGGCGACAGCTGTTGGCAACAGTGTCTGGAGAGAATTTTCCCATACTGCACCTGCCGGTGGGTTTTTTACTCTCTGGCACCAAGGATCGTGTGTTCATTGAGAGACTGAGGATGGGACAATGTGTTTGCTGATGTCTATGTCAGATTATGTTTCCATGTTTTTCACTGTGAAGCCCATTGGGGCAACTCTTGTTGTGATTCTGGGTTATAGAAATAACATTGAATTGAATTGAATATTAACCCACTATACATGATTCAGATTTTTTTTTTTCTATTTTGTCCTTAAAAAAAAAAAAAAAAAAATCATATTCATAACATATATCCTGGCTCCAGATTTACTCCTGTAACCTGGCATCGGGAGCCTCATTTGAGCGGCGCTAAACCCTGTGGGTGATGTCACACTCACTTAGTCCACTTCTTTAGACAGTCTATGCCAGGGCTAGAACATGGAAGACACCAGGACTCAAGCAGATCTACACCAGGTGTAAATCAAGGACTACCCCAGGATAAAACCTAGAGGACATCAACCCTGTCCTAGAGTTAAAAAGTGTATAGCGCCTCAGTATAGGTATAAAACCAAGGACTACCGTAGATTTTAATCCATTCTAAATGAGAATAAACCTAAAACACTGTGTCTGTGACAGTGTTATGCTGACAGCACACTCACCTGGTGTGTTCCTGTCTCCAGAGCCCGGACAGGAAGTGGCTGATCTTCGACGGGCCGGTGGACGCTGTGTGGATCGAGAACATGAACACCGTTTTGGACGACAACAAGAAACTGTGTCTGATGAGCGGAGAGATCATCCAGATGTCTCCTCAGATGAGCCTGATCTTTGAGCCCATGGACCTGGAGGTGGCCTCTCCAGCTACGGTCAGATACTCACACTGAGCATACACGAAACCCTTTATGGAACTCACAAACAGGGCACGGACACCACTGTAATAATAATGATAGTAAAGCCTTAGTCTTTTGTTCAAAGCCTCTTTATTATGTGGACAGTGGTTTTGTGCCACAGCTGCCCTGGGACTAGGTCTGTCATGAGAACACATTTTGATGTGATATACTGGTGAAAAAGATATAGATGAGAAACGACTATTGAAACTAAAGTATGCCATAGATACAATATCCTAAAACAGGATTTGCCCAAAAATGTATCATCAAAAATAAATCAATATCATTAAAAATATGAGCTGCAATAAATAACCAACAGAATGAAAGTAGTCCATTTGTGTCTATAATGAGCCATCGAAGTAAGCGTAAAGCGATATACTAGTAGTGATTATGGCGTTCCTGCGACAGACTGACAGAGAAGTGGCTGTCTGAAATCTGATTAGTTTCTGATTTCTAGACCTTTAAAATGACTTAAATGACACGCAAACTTCACTGTTATATGGGAGTAATCAGAGGGACTGTGATCAGAAAGAAATGTGATTATTTTGTTACATTTCATCTGAATGATTTTTTAGCTCCAAAAATCTGTTCATAATCAGATTTTGAGTGTGCATGGAACCGACGCCAATGAAAAGTCAGAACTGATTAGAGCAGGATTTGAACTTTTAACCTTGCAGTTAAAAGATGGCCACTGTACCTCCTGAGCCACTGGCACCTTCCAGCTCACCCAAAGCTCTTTATTTTCTATAATTCATTCACTCCTCTCCACACAGGCAGAACTGAGGCTACTTTCACTCTCACCCGGGCAAAAGTCTGTCCCAAACCTGGACAAATACAGGGTGTTGTGAGAAGATGGGCATCTGGTTTAAGTGTGTGCACGCTGACATGAGTGCGTGTGTTTGTCAGGTGTCTCGCTGTGGGATGATCTACATGGAGCCTCACCAGCTCGGGTGGAGTCCCCTGATGGTGTCCTGGCTCAACACGCTGCCCCCTGCTGTCAGCGCAGAGCATAAGACCCTGATGACCAGCCTGTTCGAGTGCACCGTGCCCACCTGCCTCGAGTTCGTCCGCAAAGCCACCAGGGTACACACCCATGACCCGCTATTACAACCCACATGTACTGCACAGGGTACACACCCATGACCCGCTATTACAACCCACATGTACTGCACAGGGTACACACCCATGACCCGCTATTACAACCCACATGTACTGCACAGGGTACACACCCATGACCTGCTATTACAACCCACATGTACTGCACAGGGTACACACCCATGACCCGCTGTTACCACCCACATGTACTGCACAGGGTACACACCCATGACCCACTGTTACAACCCACATGTACTGCACAGGGTACACACCCATGACCCACTGTTACAACCCACATGTACTGCACAGGGTACACACCCATGACCCGCTATTACAACCCACATGTACTGCACAGAGTACACACCCATGACCCGCTATTACAACCCACATGTACTGCACAGGGTACACACCCATGACCCGCTATTACAACCCACATGTACTGCACAGGGTACACACCCATGACCCGCTATTACAACCCACATGTACTGCACAGGGTACACACCCATGACCCGCTATTACAACCCACATGTACTGCACAGGGTACACACCCATGACCCGCTATTACAACACACAATTACTGCACAGGGTACACACCCATGACCCGCTGTTACAACCCACATGTACTGCACAGGGTACACACCCATGACCCGCTATTACTACCCACATGTACTGCACAGGGTACACACCCATGACCCGCTGTTACAACCCACATGTACTGCACAGGGTACACACCCATGACCCGCTGTTACAACCCACATGTACTGCACAGGGTACACACCCATGACCCGCTATTACTACCCACATGTACTGCACAGGGTACACACCCATGACCCGCTATTACAACCCACATGTACTGCACAGGGTACACACCCATGACCCGCTATTACAACCCACATGTACTGCACAGGGTACACACCCATGACCCGCTGTTACAACCCACATGTACTGCACAGGGTACACACCCATGACCCGCTATTACTACCCACATGTACTGCACAGGGTACACACCCATGACCCGCTGTTACAACCCACATGTACTGCACAAATACACACCCATGACCCGCTATTACAACCCACATGTACTGCACAGGGTACACACCCATGACCCGCTGTTACAACCCACATGTACTGCACAGGGTACACACCCATGACCCGCTATTACAACCCACATGTACTGCACAGGGTACACACCCATGACCCGCTGTTACAACCCACATGTACTGCACAGGGTACACACCCATGACCCGCTATTACAACCCACATGTACTGCACAGGGTACACACCCATGACCCGCTATTACAACCCACATGTACTGCACAGGGTACACACCCATGACCCGCTATTACAACCCACATGTACTGCACAGGGTACACACATCTACTGCACAAATACACATGTACTCCACAAATACAGACATGTACTGCACAAATACACACATGTACTGCACAAATACACACATGTACTGCACAAATACGCACATATACTGCACAAATACACACATGTACTGCACAAATACGCGCATATACTGCACAAATACACACATGTACTGCACAGACACACACATGTACTGCACAAATACACACATGTACTGCACAAATACACACATGTACTGCACAGACACACACATGTACTGCACAAATACACGCATATACTGCACAAATACACACATGTACTGCACAAATACACATGTACTCCACAAATACGGACATGTACTGCACAAATACACACATGTACTGCACAAATACACACATGTACTGCACAGACACACACATGTACTGCACAAATACACACATGTACTGCACAAATACACACATGTACTGCACAAATACACACATGTACTGCACAAATACACACACATTCTGTAGAAATACATGGATACTTTGCAGATGATGTCATCAACATTCCTTGGAGGGGTGATGCTAACTGTTGGCACTGCTCTGTCTGAAGCTCTGTTAGACTTTAAGCTTTGTTTAACACAGTCTGACCCAAAAGCTCTGACGTAGCTGTAATAACGGGTAAGATGATGTATACGGTTAAATAAGCCTCTTACACATAAAATTACAGTTGTAAGATAGCTAGCATTAGCTAACAGTTTTTTGGTCTCTCTCATAGTTTTGCTGAAAATGGAACACGGGGCCAGATGTTCATCACAGGCTCTGCAAAATGTGCTGTTTATGTTCATTCTGTATTTTTTTTCATTGATTTTCAGATTCACTTAAAAGTTTTTTGTTGGTGTTTGCTAATGTGTGTGTTGTATCACCATGGTAACTGATGAACATTCCACCTTACACATACATGTAGAACACCCCCACACTGCAAAAGTATCAATTCACACATGTACTGCAGAAATATACACAAAGAGGCAGTTCATGTTATTTCCACTGTAAACTTGAACTGTGTGATGATTTTTGTTGGCATTTAAATGATGTTATTATAGATAAAAGTTTATTTTCATATTTTAGGAGCTGTCTCCGACCTCAGACACAAACCTGGTGAAGTCCTTGATGAACCTGATGGACTGTAACATGGACGAGTTCCAGGACGAGACCAAGATCAGGGCCATGAAAACAGAGGAGGTCTGCAGCTGGCTGGAGGTAAAACCAGGACTAACCACGGTCTAAACCAGAACTAAACCAGGACTAAACATTAGGGCTAGGTGATAAGAAAAACATAATCCTGATTTTTCTCCATGTTGATCAATCTCTTTTTTTTTTTTTGAAACATAGACTTTGGTCATAGAGAGCAGGGTGTCAGGATCACTACAGTTTTTTTATTTTGTGTTGATAGTACTTATAATTTCAGACAAATCCACATTTAAAGTTTGGAACACACATGATGTCCATGCACTAAATGAGGTCTTACTTTTCACTCATAAACAGTGAGACAGAACCAGAGCAGAGGAAGTGAAAAGGAGAGGAGCTGCTGCTGGATTAGAGAGGGATGGGGAGCGGGGGCAGACAAAGAGAGGGTTAGCGGGCAGAAGGTTCCGCACCATCACACACACACAGGGAAGGAGACGCTCTACTTAAATCCGCACAGTTTAACTAAAAGTCCAAACTCATGCAACCTGAGGACACAAAGACATAAAGAGACGCGCTGTGGCCCTAAACAAGACTCTTCAGAACCATGCGATCTTACTGCTGTCGATTCTTATCATTGAGATCAACCAAATCAACCACAAGAACCTCATGGTACGATACTTATTGTGATATCATGGGAAAGCTCACGATATGGGGGGGAGGCTCACGATATTACGATATTCTACAGAATAACAAGACTGACATTCTAAAATGCTTTGACCAGTCATTTGGTACAAGATTTATTGTCATTAGGGATGGAACGATATCCAAATCTCTCTGTACGATATTTTCACCATAAACATCTCACCGTACAAGATTTATTACAATATTTTGTGTAGGCACAAAACTGTGAATCTGCTCCTTTTCCCTCTAAAAATGCTTCACAAGACTTAATCTAAAGAATTGAAGATTTCAAAGTGTTTCAAAAATTTCTTCATTTCTCCTCTGTTTTTTTTTTTTTTTTTAGCTATTTCTCCATCAGAACTATTCATTTAAGCAAAGAGACTTGGGATTCGATATATTGTGATGGTCCATGATATTATTGTGAAACCTTTGACAATATGATATCACGGTTATTTCGGTTATTTCGGTTATTGTTACATTCCTGTGCATATCTTTTGATTTTTGGCATAGGCCTACTAAACATGGTCTAAAACAGAACTAAAGAAGGATGAAAAAAACCACAACATCAGGACTAAAGGAGGACTAAAACAGGACTAAAGAAGAACTAAACCAAGACTGACAATTCTGTTTCATGGACTACTTTTGATAAACAATAAACCAGGACGGAACCAGGCCTACATCAGGACTAAAGAAGAACTAAAACCTTCTTATCCTTTTCCATTGATTTTCACATTCTAAAATGTGATGATGTCATACTGCCAGAGAGGGGCAAGAGCCAAATTTTGTACCTGATAATTTCTATAATTAACTAAACCCATGTACTCACTGCATTACAGCAATATTCATTTTAGCTGCCCCCATTGTGATGCCATCTGAAACACAGCAACAAACAGTAAAGTTTAAACTAAACCAGGCCATTAATGGACCTAAGTCTAAGCCAGGATTGAACCAAGACTAAACCCGTTCCAAACCAGGCCTAAACCAGGCCTGAATGAGGTCTTAACCATGAGCTCAGAATATCCCTGGTGGCGGTGGAGGAGGTAGAGGAGAATCTGACATTTTGTATGTAAATGAGTTGTTTGTGATGGCACCTGTGTGAGAGAGCGTCTGTGATGAGGGCTGGGGTTAATCACTGCTTTTGGCTCGTTCTGAATGCAGATCCAAAACACCAGGCAGCGTCTGTTCTCTGCGCTCCCTCACGGTCGACTGATAGGAGCGCGAAGGGATGCACGTTTGCATATTGTTCAAGAATAGACTTTCCTATTGTTTCCTGGTCTAACAGTTTCCATACAGCCCTATCTTCCACTAAAGCTCTTCATACCTTTACCGACGTCTCATGGAGCAAACGCGCTCTCAAATGCTATGATTATGATTCTGTTTTCCCTCCATAACCTCCGGAGAAGTGCACGCCCCATTTATCCCCCGGGACTGTGCAGATTAGAGATCCAAGCACAATCAACCTAAAACATACACAATAGGGCCCGACGGGGACCGCCCACACCCTGGTTCCACACGTAAAGTTCTCACTAATTTTTCCCATAGATTTTCCACCCAAAAATATGTATTAAAAGTTTGAAAGCTCAGGGCCTATCAGCTCTGTGTCCACAAAGGCTGTACTGTTATTTAAAATCTGTTTCTGTAACGTTATAAACCGCTAAGTTATTAAAACATTTCATTGAGTCTTGTGGTTTAAATGTGCTTTTTGAACTTAAAACAAGCACATTATGGATATGAGTTTGCTCATAGCTGGTTAGCATCTGTGATTTGCCTTTGAATGGTTTAATATTAGATTTTTTTCTTTAGTCTATGGGAAAAATTAATAAAAAATATACTTCCAGAACCAGAGCTCCTTACTTCTCTTGCTTGATACTCCTGACACGGAGTCTGACTCAGATCTACATCATTGCCAGACACAGCGAAGGATTGGTCAGAAAATGCACTGAGAGAAAATGTTCCTCATGTACTTTATTTCAATCAGATACTAATGGAAAGAACACACAAGGCCTATTATAGTGATTTGAAAACCCTTTAAGTCGTGTTTCACATGAGTCACCCCTGTGTCCTAAGCATGTTTCCAATAGATACAGTTTTAAATTAAATGTGTGAAACCTCAGTGTGTGTGTGTGTGTGTGTGTGTGTGTGTGTGTGTGTGTGTGTGTGCGTGTGTGTGTGTGTGTGTGCGGGTGCTGCAGTGCTGTGTCTTCGCTCAGAGCTGTATCCTGTTTAATCAGGCTCCAGCAGCAGGAGCCCAGCCTCATTATTCGGCTCCCTCATTTACACTAAACTCGGCTGTCTGCTCCATCACTGTGAAATCAAATCCTGATGATCAAATTATGGCAAAACAACTAACTACACTAAACAGAAAATATTATCACTCCAAAGATTAACTTTAAAGCTGCACTATGTAACGTCTAAGGTGGAGGTTCTGCTATTTGCTTGTCTCCGTGGGGATGGTATTTCTTTGGCATTAAACATACAGTATCTGCCTTGCATTTATTCAATTACAGGTGTTTTATGACTCAAAAATACACTACCATTCAAAAGTTTGGCGTCACCCAGACAATTTTGTGTTTTCCATGAAAAGTCACACTTTTATTTACCACCATGAGTTGCAAAATGATAAACTATAGTCAAGACATTAACAAGGGTAGAAATAATGATTTGTATTTTTTTTTTCCTTCAAACTTTGCTTTTGTCAAAGAATCCTCCAT
Source organism: Odontamblyopus lacepedii (assembly GCA_034769755.1). Lineage (NCBI taxonomy): Eukaryota > Metazoa > Chordata > Actinopteri > Gobiiformes > Gobiidae > Odontamblyopus > Odontamblyopus lacepedii. Next base: position 35,546,372 of record CM068356.1, on the reverse strand, counting down.
TTGCAGCAGTTACAGCCTGGCAGACCTTTGGCCTCTAGCTGTTAATTTGTTGAAGGATCTGGAGACATTTCACCCCACGCTTCTAGAAGCTTCTCCCACAAGTTGGATTGGCTGGATGGGCACTTCTTGCATATCAGACGGTCAAACTGCTCCCACAACAGCTCAGTGGGATCTGTCCATAACACTTCTCTCCAATCTTCCTCTGACCAATGTCTGTGTTCTTTTGCCCATATTAATCTTTTCCTTTGTCAATGTACGTATCTTCTTGCTCAGTTGTGCAGTGGGGCCTTCCACTTCTCTTTCTACTCTGTTTCTCTGAAGGGAGTAGTACACACTGTTGTAGGAAATCTTCAGTTTCTTGGCAATTTCTTGCATAGAATAGCCTTAATTTCTAAGAGACTGTTGAGTTTCACATGAATGTTCTCTTTTTCTGGCCATTTTGAGCGTTTAATCGACCCCACGAATGTGATGCTCCAGATACTCAACCTACTCAATGAAAGTCAGTTTTATAGCTTGACTGACTGCACAAGCCTTCTTACGCAACGAGCAAACACATTGTACCCTTAGAACACTGAAGTGATAGTTGCTGGAAATGGGCCTCTATACACCTATGTAGATATTGGACCAAAAAACAGACATTTGCAGCTAGAATTGTCATTTACCACATTAGCAATGTATAGAGTGTATTTCTGATTAGTTTAAAGTGATCTTCATTGAAAAAAACTGTGCTTTTCTTAAAAAAATAAGGACATTTCTAAGTGACCCCAGACTTTTGAACGGTAGTGTACATTGAAAAACATAAGTTCTTTCTATGCACTGACTTACTTCTCCATAGATCTAACCATTAACTTGTCTCCATTGTGAGAACCAGGTTTATTTCCATACTGTGAAATAATCAAGGCAAAGCAGTAACATTTCCAAGGAGACAAGCAGGTGACAGATAGCCAGGCCGGTGCCACCTGGCGCCTCCACTCAATTTCATTTTTCTCCAGCGACTAGTCAAGAAATCAGCGAAGTGGTGTGTTGGCCAGAACCAACCCGAGTTGCGATAGCAGACTGCATATGCTATCCTCCTTTGGACTCCTTTGCCAAATAATAACTTTGCATTTTTTATTGTACCTTTAATTCGCAGGTTCACCTCGCAGAAACAACAATTCTTGTGTACAGACAAGTTCACTCTCTGCTTTGTTTGCTGTTATGCTGCAATTACTTGAACCCCACTGAGAGCATTACAGACGTTACCACCAAATAACAGTGATTGGTTAAATCAAAAAAGTACCCGCCTACCATCGAGCGAACGAATCCTAATGCTGCGAGGTCAGACAGTTTGCACCAAGTGAAACCAGCTGATGAATCAAGCTAGGCGACCCTCCACCAGAAAAGTTACTGTTTTAAAAACCTGAGAACCAGAACTAAATCATTTTTGCAGTGGTCCAAAGTTATTCCTCTTTTACCTTATGCATTCTGAGCATCCTAATTATGCACCACAATGAGTTTATAAGCACTTTCCACGACTCTCTCATACCAGAGCGAAATTTTGCCATGACATTAAAGTTAGCAACAACCATAGACCGTATATATGTGTGGACATAGCTAAAGCGTTAGCTGCCATGTGCCAAATAGGAAGTGTGCCAGGAGGCTCTTCCGGCGCCGTCTCTCTGTTTTTCCTGTTGACTTACATTGGGATCTTATCGTCCCTCTCTCTGTAACTGCTGCACTGAACCTCGTTATTTTGGTCTTAAATTGTTCGCATGAACCTGCTCTACATGATCCTGATTTTTTTATTTTCCCATCTTGTTCCTAAATAAAGATATGAACATAATTAACGGACCAATAAGATGCCTTCATTCCCCGAGGTCACTGCTGCCTAGCGTTAGCAACAGGTTTGATTGACAGCTAGTACGTTTTGCTGCTAAGTTCCCTTCTCGCTTTTCTGCCCCGATTGAAATAAAATGACAAAATATCTCAAACAATTACAATAGCTAATGTTACTAGAATCTTAACTAGCATAATTTAACTAGCATAAAGTAAAGTGAATTTCGTTAAATTGCCAACTCTACTGTTGTTTGCACGTAACAGAACATAGAACATAAATTAATGACTTAAACTTACTATTTAAAGTTTGATGATAAAAGCTAAAAGTTTCCTTATTATTCTCAAGAATCACCAAAATCCAGTGGTCTGTGCAGAATGTTGCAGAGTATTGCCGCTCTGAGGAGGGTGGGCACATTTAACAACCTCAGTCATGAGGTTGTGGCTCTTGTGGTTGCTATGATACTCACAGTCGGATTTCCAAATATGGAATGTGGCTCCAAATTAGCTCCTGTAACTGTGGCATCAGGAGCCTCATTTGAGCGGCGCTGACGCTGTGGTGACGTCACACTCACTTAGTCCACTCATATATACAGTCTATGGCAACAACTATCTCTCATCTAACCCCGCCCCTTCTCGTCAAACTCTCTTCTAGCCCCACCTCCTCCCCTCTAACCCCTCCTCTCTGTGTCTCAGGGCATCTTTGTGTTCAGCCTGGTGTGGTCGCTCGGTGCCAGCTGTGATGAGTCCAGTCGGCACAAGTTTGACCTTGTTTTAAGGGAGCTTCTGATCGGACCTCTGTCTGCTCAGACCAAGACCAAATATCGACTTTTAACTGACACCAAGGCCTGCAAAGCTCTGACTGTGCCTCTGCCTGAAGAGGGCACCGTGTACCAGTACTGCTTCATCAAAGAGGTACTTTCACTCACTGTATACATGAACAGAACACTCAACAACCAAATCCAAAACCCAAAAATTCAGATCACTCCTGTTCCTGTCTGCAGCTGGTCAAATGTCAAAGAGTCGAATAGGTGCAAAGGGGAGCTGCAAAGCGTTCGGTGGTGTCTAGTCATTTAGCATTGCCACTAAAACTTGTGGCACGGTGGCTGAGTGGCAACACTCAGGCCTCACAGCAAGAAGGTTGCGGGTTCGATCCCCGGGTCGCCCGGGCCTTTCTGTGTGGAGTTTGCATGTTCCTCCCCGTGTCTGGATGGGTTTCCTCCGGGTACTCCGGTTTCCCCCATCAACCCAAAACATGCCCGCACCCCTATGAACTAACATCAAGGACCATGTTGTCCACCCTCCTGTGGGCTCACCACCTGCAGAGGGGTTCATAGGGGGGGTCAGGTGCTATGAGTATTGGGCAGCACGCTGCCCCCGCGACCCAGCCGGATTAAGCGGGAGAAGATGGATGGGATGGATGGATGGACTAAAACTTGCTGCTAATAAATTGACATCATAGCCATAATCACACTTATAGTAGAAACAGATAAGCGACGGCTCATTTACACTGATTATTTGGTTTTCAGACATTCTACAAACTGCATTTCTCAGAAGTTATTTCCTCTCCAGCGCACAAAAACACTGTGAAGCTTGGCTAAGTTTTGCTTTTACTTTAACGTAACGGTTTAAAGCAATGAAACAGCATGTGCTCGTATGCAGTGGAGAGGCTGGAGTCTGTCACCGCTGATCTCAAACGAGTCACTAAAAGGTTATTTGGTTTTGGCATGCTGGTAAACGTAGCGTCTAATTGATGCTTTACAATGACATTATGCTGTGGGTGTTCTAAATGTATGCGAATGGCGGGATGTTTGTCAGTTACCATGGTGACACATTGCACACATTAGCAAACACTGGCTTATAAGTTTTTTTTTATTTAGACAAAAAAATGGATTTAAACAGCACATTTTCAGGAGCCTGTGATGAGTCCGAGCGTTCACGGTCCTGTTTAAGAGTTTGATTTTCAACAAAAAGTTGACGAGAGCGACTAACTGAAAAACTGTTGGCTAATTAGCTGGTCTTGTTGTATTGTTTAACAGCTTAAAACAGCTCACCTGTTGTAGTTCTAGACATTTATGCTTGGATTGTGTAAAACATCAGATTGAAGTTTGAAAACACCCCAGACAGAACATGCCTACAGTTAGCATCACACCTAGGGAATGTTGATGATCTTAGCTGCAAAGTATCAATAGCAGTTTCACTAGCAAGGACCACGCCAACAACAACATTGTGCGAAGAAGAGTTTATTATTGGGTGACGAGGCGGGACGGAGATGGCTAGGTTGAGACTCAGGGTGGAGGTTCTGTCTCAATCTTCACTTGGAGCAGCCGGAGCGGGACCCCCCTCGTAGGCATCTTATGTCTGGAAGACGAACGAGATAGAGGTTGGGAGGGTGGGGTCGTGTTAGCCGACACAAAACAGGGATGAAGTGATAGGCTGCTACAAATAGGCTTCTGGGAAACTGAGGTTTGTTCAAAGTGAGCTGTGATTCGCTGGAGAGGAGCAGAGGGCGGATGAGACGTGGTCCTGCTCCAGAACCTAAGCTAATCATATTATCTGCATGTTTTACAAAAATTAGGTCTCATACCTTCATAAGCAGATTGTTTAGCCTCTAACACCTGAAAACTACCCCCGTGTCCCCAGGGTGCGGGCCGGTGGCAGCTGTGGACAGAGGAACTGAAAAGTGCCCCTCCCATCAGTCAAGACAGCAAGTTCAATGAGATCATCATCCCCACAGAGAACACAGTGCGCTACATGGCTCTGATGGAGCTGCTCCTCACTCACCACAAACCCACCATCTTCATCGGGCCCACTGGCACCGGCAAGAGCGTCTACATCACTGTGAGTCTGAACAGAGGGCTACACCAGGGCTAAACAATAACTAAACTGGGTCTTAAACAGTGAACCAGATCTAAATGAGAGTAAGGTAGTAAGGTAAGACTGCACCAGCATCCCAGAGGCTCTTCAGGACCAACCTCCTTGATTAAACAGACCAATTTGATGTGATACTATATTCTAAGAGTCTGTGTGTGTGTGTGTGTGTGTGTGTAGGACTTCCTGTTGAATAAAGTGCAGAAGGACGTGTACAGTCCGCTCTTCATAAACTTCTCGGCTCAGACCACAGCGGCTCAGACTCAGAACATCATCATGTCAAAGCTGGACAAACGTCGCAAAGGAGTGTTCGGGCCCCCACTTGGCAGAAAGATGGTACTGCACCAGAGTCCATGCTTAAATAAACCTGCATACAGCAGTCTGATGTGGTGGAGTTTAACATATCACAATATATTTCTATGTAATGGAGTCGTACCTGATTTTTACTGTCCTAAAATGTGAAAAACAGAGCTAGTTCATTTTAAACAGTATGCAGTCGTCCAAAGTTATTCCTCACCTACATTCCAAACATCCTAATTATTCACTACAGTGAGTTTACAAAGCACTTTTCACAACTGTCAAAGCCAAATTTTATTTAATGACATGAGAAAATTGGCTACAGCCCCTTTAAGACATATGTGGTCTGCAGTTAATATTGATTTAGTGTTGTGTAGCTTTACCTCACCTGTGTTATGTTTTCCAGGTGGTGTTTGTGGATGATGTGAACATGCCGGCCAGAGAAGTGTACGGAGCCCAGCCTCCAGTGGAACTGCTCAGGCAGTGGTTAGATCACTGGAACTGGTACGACCTCAAGGACTGCTCCAAGATCCAGCTGGTGGACATCCAGATCGTCTGTGCCATGGGGCCGCCAGGTAAGAGAGGGTCCAACCAGGAGAGGAGACGCTTCACATGGTTTTACACAGGAGGAAAAAGAGTTTAAATAGGTCAACCATGGACAGAGGAAAAACACAAAAGCAAGTGTCATTTAGTTCCAACCGTAGACTGTCTAAAGATGTGGACAAAGTGAGTGTTACGACACCCACAGCCTTCGGCTCCAGCCAAATGAAACTCATTGAGGCTAGCAGTTATAGTGGTTAATCTGCAACCAATGACCATATGTAGAAATCCAAGCATGAAACCAAAGAGTCAGTCTGGAGCGAGGCTGTTGAAGGTAACATTAATGGCACCGATTTTGGGGAAAGTGGACACTGGATTGGTCTGTTATTACTGTATATGTCTTAATTTAGGACTAAGACATGGTGAAATAAGAACCCCAGGATCATGGAAAGCGGGTTAATATGAACCAAAATGACCAAAATGACGAGTCTGACAGCAGAGGCCACGGTTTTTCAAGCTTTCTTTATACATACAGTGTGTGGTTCTAACGCTGAGAATGATCCACGCTCTGATGGAATGTCTCTGCTGTCTTTCAGGAGGAGGTCGTAACCCGGTGACCCCTCGGTTCCTGCGTCACTTCAACACTGTGACCATCAATGACTTTGACGACAAAACCATGTACACCATCTTCTCCAGGATCATTGACTGGCACTTCTCCATACGGTAGTGTTGGTCATTATACAGACACTCTGTCACTGTGACCATCAGCTCATGTGAAGAGATAGTGTCATTATTATACACTTATTCTTACTTTGCACTGACATCATGCTAGGGGTGTCCTACATGTATTTCTGTGGCAGAATGTTCAGCAGTTACGATGGTAACGCAATGCATTCATTAGCAAACACAGTCGTAGTTTTTAGATAGTCTGAAAACTCAAGAAAAAAATACAAAATGGATTTAAACAGCGCATTTTCAGGAGCCTGTGAGCAATACGAGGGTTCATGGTCCTGTTTAGGAGTTTGATTTTCAACAAAAAAGTGACTAACTGAAAAACTGTTGGCTAGATCATTTCTTTATGGTCAGATTGTGTTAAAATAAAGCTCAGATTAAATTCTATGTTGCCTAACAGCTTCAGACAGAGCGTCTGACAGAGTCTATAGTTAGCATCACAGCTCCCGAGAGTATTGACGACATTAGCTATAACGTATCAGTATGTCATTGTAATGATGGGCTCAGAGGTAAAGCTGCTATGTGGTGAAATACATAACCTTGCTCTCCTTATTCCTTTAGGTTCTCTTTCCCCAAAGAGGTCTCTGCTCTCACATCAGACCTGGTCCACAGCACCATGTCTGTTTACCAGGAGGCCACTAAGAACCTGCTCCCGACTCCAGCCAAATCCCACTACCTGTTCAACCTGAGGGACATGTCCAGAGTGGTGCAGGGCATCTGTCTGTCCAGGCCGGAGAGTGCCAGTGAGCCAGCGGTCATCAAACGCCTCTGGGTGCACGAGGTGAGGACAGTATGGGACAGTACGCCTATAATAGGTGTCCCTCTCTCAGATGGGGACGTATTAAACAAAAAGAAGTGCCCTGTTCATCAATACCATTCATTATTTAAACTACACAGCTACTGTATGTGTGTGGATGCGTAAATGAAACTATTTTCTGATCTGTATGTTATAATGTTGTTTCCTCATTAAAAACATACTTGGTACTCCACTGTGCTTTAAACACCATACACCTTCACTAGAATCATTTGGATAATATCAGTCCTGGAATTGCCCATCTCCACTAAACAAGAGCTAAAAGTTCATTGTTAACTTGAAAACTACTGCTTCATGAGCTTTGGAGATGTAGCCTAATAATATAGGATTACTCAAAATGTGTAAATTAAACAAAATACGACTCCAGGTATGTTTTTAGGAGGTAACAACATTCTAACATGATGAGTCAACAAAAACGACTCCGTTTTGCATAATATATGACCTTTAAATTACTATGTGAACAGTGAGATGACACATTATAAAGCCTGTTTCCTCTTTTGTTCCAGGTGTTGCGAGTTTACTACGACCGTCTGGTCCATGACTCAGATCGCTCGTGGCTCGTGTCTCATTTACAGGAGGTGTTTAAGTCTCACCTGAAGGACGACTTCCATCGACTGTTCCAGCATTTGGACCAGGACCAGGACGGCACTGTGACCGAGGACGACCTGCGCAGCCTCATGTTCTGCGACTTCCACGACCCCAAAGGAGACGACAAAACCTACTGCGAGGTCTTCAACTTGGATCAGCTACGGCAGGTGGTGGAAGGGCATCTGGAAGAATACAACCACATCAGCAAGACCCGCATGAACCTGGTGCTGTTCCGCTTCGCCATAGAACACGTGTGCCGGATATCGCGCATCCTCAAGCAGCCCAGCGGACACGCCTTGCTCGTGGGCGTGGGCGGCAGTGGGCGACAGTCCCTCACACGGTTGGCTGCGTACATGGCAGAGGCAGAGCTCTTCCAGGTGCACTAGTTTGATCATTACAGACATCTAAGACATTAGAGGAGAATAACTTCTGCAGATTAACTAGAGACATTTGACCTGTCCCCATCTGAGTCTTAACACAGGGGTCTCCAACCTTTTTCTCCGGTGAGCTACCTCTATAAAACGAAAATGTCAGAGAGCTACTTATTCCAGCAGTCGTGAAGAATCTGAGAAGAATCTGTAAAGCCATAGGAAGCCTTAAAGGGGGAACAGTTAGATTTTTATAAAATATATACCATTATCTATTTATCGTGCACCAAGTTAAGCATCAAAATTATACATTTACTTTGGTAATTTTCCAAATCTTCCTTATTATGCATATGCACAATAAACAGAGTTCAGAAATCCCATTGTGAGCTACTTGGGAAGGAGTGGAGAGCTACTGTTTGGAGACCCCTGTTACCCCACTACAGGGACACAGGAGGATGGGAGGGCATCTGACACACAAAAACATTTTGATGTCTGCTGAAAGTCCTTTTTTTGGCATGTGCCAGGTGGAGATCTCAAAGATGTATGGTACGACGGAGTGGAGAGACGACCTGAAGAAGATCATGAGGAAGTCGACTCAAGGAGAGGCGCACGGCGTCTTCCTCTTCACCGACACACAAATCAAAATGGAGTCTTTCCTGGAGGACATCGGGAACCTGCTCAACACTGGAGAGGTGAAGCTCCACTGTCAGAGCCATGTTAAAACACAGTCATGAGCTTCTTATTCTTAGATACTTAGATCTTAGATGCAACTGATGTCATCAACATTCCCTGGGGGTGTGATGCTAACTTTAAGCACTGCTCTATATGAAGCTTGTTAGACTTTAATCTGAGCTTTATTTGAACACAATCTCACCACAAAGAACTGACTTAGTTGCAACTAATTGGTTGGTAATAATAAAATTGTGAAACAAATGAAGGAAAATTGTTCTGCGTTCGGCCCATTCATGACTAAAATATGAGCCTTTATAGTCACATTTTTTTGTGTTTTTGTTATTTTTAAGCAGCTTTTCTGTATTTTACCTCAACAAAAGACAATGTATGCCTCTCTTTACTATACATGCATCCCGAATTTTGAACTTCCGGTTATCGCGCAATGTATGCCGGGAAGGATCCTCCGAAAAAGAGAGCATCAAACCGCCATGTTTGATTTCCCAGTGGAACGCGCCTACTGTCAGCCAATCTTTTCAAGCCTTTTGAACCATATCGCTTTTGTTTCTGGTTCTGATATTGTCATGTTTTAGATTCGGACATCATAATTGTGTGGTTGTTGGATGTCCCAACAGCAGAAAACGGCTCGAGAAATGGGATTTGGAAGTTTGTTAACTCCGTGACTGCAAAAGGGAATCAGATTTATGTGACTGCAAACCCGAGCAACATTCGTGGCGAAGAACAAACATTCGTGATCGTCACTGAAGTTTGAAACTTGAAAATTACCGGCGGAAAAGCCAAACTTGTTGCTCGGGTATTTGCTGCCTCAAAGATAGGCATCAAAATAGAACCAAATGGGCAGGAACTGTTTGCTAGAGCAAGAGTCGAAAATTCATATCCAAGGTTGAGTGAGGGATCAGGATTTTGCTTTGTTGGCGCTCTGCATACAAAATGTTCATTGCAGACTCGGGATGATTTCTTAGCCAGCCAAAGGTTACCTTTTTCGTCCTTCCTCTGTATCAATGCTGCCCATCGCCTTTGCTTTTCACTATTTTTCAATTCTGTTGGAAAGGGAAACAGTTTGAACGGAGGTTTGCAGTCACACAGATCTGATTCCCTTTTGCAGTCATATAGTTAGCAAACTTCTGAAGCCCATTTCTCGAGCCGTTTTCCGCTGTTGGGACGTCCAACAACCACACAATTATGATGTCTGAATCCCATAACTAAAATTTGACAACATCAGAACCAGAAACAAAAGCGATATGGTTCAAAAGGCTTGAAAGGATTGGCTGACAGTAGGCGCGTTCCACTGGGAAATCAAACATGGCGGTTTGATGCTCACTTTTTTGGAGGACCCATATATTGCGTGATGACCGGAAGTTCGAAATTCGGTGCATGTATTGGCAGGGATCAGATTGATCAAAAATAGGGACACCTGGGACATTTCTTGTATAAAACTGGGACAAATCTATGGTTTTGACAAATCTGCAGGGACAGGGGACACAGGGCTCAAAACTCGGACTGTCCCGGGTAAATAGGGACATCTCATCACCCTATACAAGAGATGAGATGATATGTGCTCTTTCAAATAACATTTAAGTCACGTGCTAGCTAGCATTAGCCACAGTTTTTCACTTAGTCACTCTCAGCTTTTTGTTGAAGCTCAAACTCTTTAACAAACAGGACCCTGAACGCTCATCTTGATCATAGGCCCCTGAAAATGTGCTGTTTAATTCCTTTTATTGTATTATTTCTTCAGTTTTCATACTATCTTACAACTTTTTTGACAGTGTTTGCTAATGCCTGCATTGTGTCTCTATAGTCACTGCTGAAAATTCTACCATAGAGATTGATGTAGAAGACCCCCAGCGTGATGTCATTGCAGTATCAGTATGATTATCATGTGACTGTTGCGGTGCAGGTGCCGAACCTGTTTGCGGTGGATGAGAAGCAGGAGATCTGTGAGCGCATGCGAGTGTTGGACAGACAGAGAGACAGAGACAAGCAGACGGACGGCAGCCCTCTGTCCCTCTTCAACATGTTTTTGGAGCGATGCAAAACACAGCTCCATGTGGTGTTAGCCATGAGCCCCATCGGAGAGGCCTTCAGGGACCGACTACGCAGGTTCCCCGCACTCATCAACTGCTGCACCATCGACTGGTTCCAGGTACGCCAGGACTGTGTTATACAAGTACTGCTGACTACTACTACTACTACTACTACTACTACTACTACTACTACTACTACTACTACTACTAATAATAATAATAATAATACTAATAATACTAATAATACTAATACTAGTAATACTACTAATACTAGTAATACTACTGCTAATACTACTGACCCTCCAGCCACTCCTGCTCCTAAATGGGGTGACAGGTGTTCAGGTGGTGGAGCATTTGTCCACTCATCCACAGGCTGGTGGTTCAAATCCCACTCAATATAAAACCTCATTGGTTGAGCTGTCAGATCTACTGACCCACAGGTTAGCGGTGCGATTCCAGCTCCCACATATGAATGCTGTCTTTGTGTCCTTGGGCAAGACACTTGACCCCCTCGCCCCGATGTCTGCATACATTGGTGTGTGTGAAGGGGTGGGTGGTTCCTTGATGTAAAGTGCCTTAAATTGGAAAAGCACTCTATAAAATGTGACTATTTACCATTTTAACCATTTAAGTGTTTCTAAACTGCACTTCAATCAATCAGTCAGCCAAGCTTTATTCTAAAATCCACATAGAACAGAAGACAAACTAGTCCATAAGCAGTTCCTCCAGTAACTCCAGAGTTGCTATGTATATTTATTTATAATATATTTGCTTGTTTACAGTACTGCCTCTGAATGCCATCATCCCTGAGATTACTCCTCCTTATGTGGCCCAGATATCTGACCTTATGCACTACAGACCAGGGACATGCACAGGAATTTTGAGGGGCAGTTGCTCTAACATGAAGAAGGGGCACCGCACCGCCCGCCAATCTTGAATGAACTGTGATAAAACGTATAAACCTTATTTCCCTGCACACTGTGCCCAGGGGTCGAATTATATGTTGAACACGTCTTCCTCACTCATGGCCCGAAAACCTTCCCATAAAGCACTGCGGCCAAGTATATATCTAGTGTGCCGCACACAGCACCTCCTCTTGTATGGCACGCGCTGCATCTCCTCTTGTACGGCGTGGACACCGCGCGTGGATTGTGTCTTGTCGCGTACGCTGCGTGTACCGCGCTTCCTCCTGTGCGCCTCTAAACCAGAACTAACACCAGGACAAAGACAGGTCTAAAGCAGGTCTAAATCAGGTGTAAACCGGATCTAAAACCAGGACTAAACAAGCATTAAATCAGGACTAAAACCAGGTCTAAATCAGGACTAAAACCAGGTCTAAAACCAAACAAGTATTTGCAGGAGGTGGTTGCTACATTCATTTAGTTTTAAAAAGCATGACAATATCAAGTATTCAGATTACATTACTCACTTAAGTAATTAAATGGATTACGTTACAAACTACATTTTGGGGTATGTAATCTGTAATCTGTAGGGAATACAGTTTAAAGTAACCTTCCCAACACTGTCAACAGAATTATCAAATGTGTCACAATGAAACGGAATTCAAAACTTCTGAAACGGAAAATCATTGGCCCTAAATATGGTGCACAAGTTGAATTGAGACGTTTGAATCTGCCACATGTAAATTGTTGGATCCTGCAAGTTATTTTCGGTTTATTTGCTGGGCTGATGTAGTCAGACCAGAACCCTCCGTCCATCTGCTCCTGGTCCGACTCTTCCATCAAATTTTAGAACCTTTGTGGCCCTCGAGCCAAAAAGTTTGCCCACCCCGTGTTAGAAGTTGAAAAAACTGAACTTTTGGCATCGGCCGCGCTGTGGACCGGGGATCGGAGCTTTCCACGGGACCGGGGGTCTTTGGGGGACCGTGGTTCTCCCCGCGGAGCTTGTGGGTAATCTCTTTTTATTTTGCGCGCGCAGGCTCAGGTGCTGGTCGCGTGCAGCTCTGTGGCTCTGTAAACAGAACTGAGCCCCTCCCTCCAGACTCACACTCGCACTGTGCCCTAATGTAAGTGAATGAGGCGACTATTTTATTTTCAATTTCAAATCTAGGCATAGGCATTTTCATACATGAAAACCTGTATGCTTCAACCGAAAAAAATAAAATTAAATATATATATATATATTTTTCCCCTCGGAAGGGCAACGTCAGTCGAGGAGGCCAGACGGGCAGTTGCCAGGGCAACCAAAGCAACCCCCCTCTGCATGTCCCTGCTACAGACAGCTTCCACCAGACAAGTAAAAAGCAGAAAACACCATTTTAGCTCAGATCCTCACCATCAGAACTCGTTTTAGAGTTAAACTTGTTATCATATTCCTCCCTTTAGTCTGAGCACGCTCTCAGCAGCGGGGACATGATGACCAGGTCATCTGCAGTAGATCTCCCATCGTGCAGCCTGTCTTACACAGTGTTAGTCTCTGGGATAGATCGTAGATAGATGTACAAATTGAAAATCAGAGGTGACAGGACCCCACCCTGTCTCACCCCGTTTGTCACAGAAAAAAGGAAGGAAAAGAAGTGACAGTTCCCCATGGGCCCCATCTGACTTGTAGAGTTCGGGCTAAATACGGTGGAATACCTCGTAACTTTTCAAACTTTTTTTTGTAGTGACACTTCTAGTTTAGAGGGAATCCCATTTTTTTTAATGGGGACTTTGAGAAAAGTTTGCTGCTTAAATATGACACGAGTAGTTAATTTGTTTAAAATGTTCAATGGACCAAAAAGTCACACTGCAGCTATTCTCTGGAGGCTCCATATACAACTTTGCTGTTGAGACCAACAGGCAAAATAATACAACCCGAATGACCAGGGCGGTGCCCACAGCAATGTCTGAAATACAGTAAATATCACTTTATTGTTCAGTACATGACAGATGGAACAATCGTGGTCAATATTTATCGTAGTACTTTTTCTTTACACTGGTGGGGAACTTTGTGTTATTTTGTATTTTATGGTGAGATTTGAGCTGTGGAGGACTGAAAAAATAACCTCTATGGCTCATTATAGATAAAAACAGATCAAAATAACGTAATGTTTATTAATGTTTAATTCTGCTTTTTATGTTTGTATGGTGTTTAGATGTGTATGTTTTTACCATATGTGTGCAGTTGGAATCAGTTTTATGGACAAAGTGTCATAAATTAGTTTTAATCATTCATCGATGTTACTTGTACCATTGGTGGTCCATGAGCTCCTTCAAGTGGGCCTTCTTCAGTTTGTGCATTTGCCTCATTTACAGCTCATTTGACCCACTTTCTCATCCTCATTTGGATCATTTTTGTGCACTACAGTGGAAGTGCTGTAGTCCACTTTAAGACCTGGTTTAGTTTGAGATTAGACCAAATGTGTGATCTGTATTTAGTCTATGTTTACCAGCAATACATATACAAGTTTTGTCTATTTCACCCTCCTGTGCTCCTCCCAGAGCTGGCCGGAGGACGCTCTGCAGGCGGTGGCCCGTCGGTTCCTGGAGGATGTGGAGATGTCAGATGAGACCAGAGAGGGCTGTATCCACATGTGCAAGAGCTTCCACACCTCCACCATTCAGCTGTCCGAACGCTTCCACGCCGAGCTACAGCGACACAACTACGTCACTCCCACCTCCTACCTGGAGCTCATCTCCACCTTCAAGACCCTGCTCCAGACCAAACGAGCGTGAGTGCAGTTACACTAAAGCAGGACTAAAGCAGGACTGTACAAGGATTAAACCAGGACCAAACAGGACTAGATCAGAACTAAACCAGGACTAAACCAGCACTGAACAAGGATGATACCATGACTTATCCTCAGGAAACCAAAGAAGAACCAGTTAGTCTGGTTACTCTTGGATCTAGTTCTGGTTCAGTCCTGTTTTAAACCTGGTCCAGTCCTTTTTTAGTCCCGATTTAGTCCTATGTTCAGTCCAATGTTCAGTCCTGATTCATTTCTGGTTCCGTCCTGGTTCAGTCCTGATTCAGTCTTGGTTTAGTCCAGGTTTAGTCCTGGTTTAGTCCTGGTTCACTCCTGGTTTAGTTCTGGTTTAGTCCTGGTCATAGTTCTGGTTTAGTCCTGCTTCAGTGCTGTGTTCAGTCCTGGTCCAGTCCTGGTCCAGTCCTGGTTCAGCCCTGGTTCAGTGCTGTGTTCAGCCCTGGTTCAGTCCTGGTTTAGTCCTGATTCAGCCCTAGTTCAGTGCTGTGTTCAGCCCTGGTTCAGTCCTGGTTTAGTCCTGATTCAGCCCTAGTTCAGTGCTGTGTTCAGGCCTGGTTCAGTCCTGGTTTAGTCCTGGTTTCGTCCTTGTCCAGTTCTGGTTCATGCTGTGTTCCTTCCCCTCTCTGCAGTGATGTGATGACGTTGAAGCGGCGTTATGAAGTGGGTCTGGAGAAGCTGGATTCTGCAGCGTCTCAGGTGGCTTCCATGCAGGTGGAGCTGGAGGCGCTGCAGCCTCAGCTCCGTGTGGCCAGTAAAGAAGTGGACGAGATGATGGTGGTGATTGAGCATGAATCTGTGGAGGTGGCAGAGACTGAGAAGGTGGTGAAGGTGGATGAAGCCATTGCAAACGAGCAGGCCATGGCGGCTAAAGCTATCAAAGACGAGTGCGACGCCGAACTGGCAGAGGCACTGCCCATCCTGGAGTCTGCTCTGGCGGCGCTCAACACTCTCACCACACAGGTACATGTAGGAAAAACAACTTGTATATAACAACTAAATTAAATCTTATTAAAGCCACAGAGGAAGTAGGGTGGGGTAGATATGCAAAGTCATGGTACGTTTAATAACTATTTGGTTATAAATTGCATTATTTATGCTGTTTGTTTCTGTGTTTTGTTTTATGTCTCAGGGACTGCAGATGGAAATTAGTTCAGAGAGATATATTGATTAATGCCCCCTGCAAAATCAACTCAATAAAGTAAACATGCAGAGACTGTATAAAGAAGTGGACTGCAGTTATGGGGCAAATTTGTAGCCAGTTTTCATTCCATATTTGGAATTCTGACCTCTGTTATAGCAACTTGCTGTTAACACTAGCGTGACTGACCTCTGGGTAAGAAGGCGCCTGATTTGTCTGTTATTATTAATCATATCTTGATTTACAGACACAATAGCAAAATAAAAATACAAGGATCATGTAGAGCAGAAACATTTTAAAGGGAGAGTTCAGGATTTTTGACATGAATCTGTATGTCCGCGTCAGCAGTGTTGTGCATCAACACTGACTTACCTCTAGACTGTCCGGTGAGCCTTCTCCGGTTTCAGTGCTGATGAAAGTGTTCGGCAAGTTGGCTAAGGTCATGAAAATAAAGCGTTTTTCTTCTCAAAACAATGTGTTCAAAAGAGTGACACATTTGCCTCACAAAACCTGAACGCAAAAAAGTTAGAGCTCATAATCTCTTGGTACTATTTTCTCTCTGCTCATATCACTGTGCGCTGCTGCCAGGTGAAGCTGCGCCTGTTTCACTGTGTTTCCTGCTCGGAAAATTCATGACAACATGTGTGACTACGACACCGATGATGAAGACATGGCCTTTAGCACAGAGCCAAGGGGAGATCTTTGTGAACCTGAATATCCTGACGCCCAAATTCACCAGATAGAGTGAGAACGGGCAGAGAGAGAGAGGAGGGACAGAGTGGGACAAGCTGAAGCTGGTTTTTTGTTGTTCCAGGCTGGATAATCAAGTCCGCACCATTTTTATATATATTCTTCTATAGCTGAGACAAGCTTATATACTTATGGCTGTAGCTCTCACATTAGCTCTCTGGCGTTGTGGCATCATCAGTCTGAGCGTAAACTCTGTTGAACTACTGAAAAAAGTGTTGGATTCGTGCGCAGCGTCACCTGGAGGCATAGACTGGTGGCAGCGCACAGTGATATGACCGGAGAGAAAATAGTACCAAGTAACTTTTTTTTGCAAATGTATCACTCTTTTGAACACATTGTTTTGAGAAGAAAAACACTTTATTTTTATGACTCCAGCCAACTTGCTGGACACTTTCATCAGCACCAAAACTGGGGAAGAACTCAGCTCACCGGACGCTGTCAGGAGGTAAGTCAGTGTTGATGTTGCACTGCTGACGGGGACGTACAGATTCATGTCAGAAATACTGAACTATCCCTTTAAGGTCAGAGTGTCGAATCTGACAGCAGCAGTTACAAAGAGAGGGGCGATGTTTTTTTAATACAAAGTGAACTGGAACCAGAGATAATGGAGCTGATTCGCACCCATGCTCACTTGCTGTTTGGAACACGGTGGTAGCTAGCGGGATCGATAGTCCATTTACTCTGCGGGTACATGTTTATATGTGAAGGGGGCGGGGCCACACTGAGGGGAAATTAAACGTTGGCTCCAGTTCATAATGAGTTCTATCTCCTCTGTAGGACATCACAGTGGTGAAGTCCATGAAGAGCCCTCCCACTGCAGTGAAGCTGGTGATGGAGGCCATCTGTATCCTGAAGGGGATCAAACCGGACCGGATCCCAGACCCGTCCGGATCTGGGAACATGGTGACAGACTTCTGGGGTCCTGCTAAAAAGCTGCTGGGAGACCTCAGGTTCCTCCAGAGTCTGCACGAATACGACAAAGACAACATCCCCCCACAATTCATGGCTGTCATTAGAAACAAGTACATCACCAACCCAGACTTTGTCCCAGAGAAGATCCGAACAGCCTCCACCGCAGCAGAGGGCTTGTGCAAGTGGGTCTGCGCCATGGACAAGTACGACAAGTGAGTGCCCCCTACAGAACGCTGCCTGGACCTACAGAATGGTCAACTCAACATGCTTTTTAATGTATTTTTTTATTCTGAGGTTGGGCATATGAAACATTCGATTTATCTCAAATCGATTTGATTGGTTCAGTAAATTTACTGATGATTAATGAACATTATAGTTCTAAACAAGTAAAGAAATTGCTGTCACTAAATAAGTTTGTTAAATATACAAAAAATACTAGTGGCGATATATCGATACAGCAGCACAACATTGAGACTATATCATCAATCGACATTTTTGGACCCATATCTGGTTCCATATTCTCCCCAATCACCCCAATTCCTGCAGATTAGCCAATCAGAGAAACTCATGGTATGTTTGCATCAGAAACATGGTGGATTAGACGTGAAAAAGAACAAAAGACTGAGAAACAGTGCGGTTTTCTGTAGAATCAACAAAAGCACTTACGTAACTATTTGGGATACATTAAAACATTTAAACTTGAACTGAATTTAGACTGACCTTTTTTCTTGTATCTAAGTCTAAGTGCTGATAACAGTTTGTGGTTTTGCAGAGTGGCAAAGGTGGTAGCCCCTAAGAAGGAGAAGCTGGCTCAGGCTGAAGGAGAGCTGAGGGTGGCCATGGAGGGTCTGCAGAAGAAACAAGCTGCACTGAAGGAAGTACAGGACAAACTGGACAAACTGCAGCGCACCCTGGAGGCCAACAAGAACAAGAAGGCAGACCTCGAGAACCAGGTATTGAGGGATAACGAATTACCCATTCGGCCTAGAGAGGGCGACTTTGATAACCATTAAGAGGGCTATTAGGGCACTGTGGAGGTGAAGAGGACATGCAGAGGCTGACAGTCCTGCTGCTGTGGAGATGCGTTGAATATAAATCGTTGAATCAGCAAAAGAATGGAGTAAAGCGTGTATTCCTGAATGACTTGAGATGGTAATTGGTTGATAGGCAAGGTAATCCTTAAATTTGATGAGGTTTAGGTCGGCCAAACTTTTGATTAGTCAATGTATGGTTTTATTGAGATTCTAAGGATGTGTGGTCCATCGCAGAAAGGAGAAGACATGAAGTAAGCTGCTGGAGTTAAGGCAGTGATTTCAATCTGTCTTTTCATAAAGTTGGTGTATTTCTGGTGTGTTTTTGGTGACGTGCTAATCATTGTGAGGGCTTTTGCCAGGGCCTCGCCGTGTCTGCTTTTAGTTGATGAATCAATGCAGAGGGCATGTTTTTAGTTGGCCAAGAATTTCCTTAGTCGACAGTCTTACTTCCTGGTTGAATTTTCACATGAACTTCATTTATGTGCCCAGAATATTTCACTGTTGGTAGATAATCTTTATTTAACCATGAAATCCCACTGAGATTCAGAATGTATATGTACATTACAAGAGAGAACTGACCAAGGTAGCAGCCATCAGAATTAGCACAGTACACTAAAAATGATAAAATATTACGGGAAAAGGAGTATTCAATATGTCAACTGGACAAAAGTTCTGCCTTCAGGGAGGAGTAAACTACAATGAAACAATGAAACTACTCTGAAACTAACACACCTACTGCATTACAGAAACTGTAAATCAGTAGGTCTTTTAGTTTCAGAGTATTTAGCTCCTCCCTTCAGGCAAATGTAAGGCAGTGTCCTCCAAGCTTCTGAGCACAACTGAAGAAGCAGATTGGATGAGCTGCGAAACTTTTTCAACCAAAATAAACTTTTGTCCAGTTGACATGTTGAATTTCTCTTTTGCCCTGGATTCTACTGGGCGACTGATGGATTCTACACAAATCTTGAGAACACAAAATATGACATTAAACTCTTATCTCTCTTTTTACCATCTTAACAAGTTGACATCATACTGGGGGTGTCCTACATGTATCTCTATTGGTGGAATCGGTT
Organism: Odontamblyopus lacepedii; assembly: GCA_034769755.1. Taxonomy (NCBI): domain Eukaryota; kingdom Metazoa; phylum Chordata; class Actinopteri; order Gobiiformes; family Gobiidae; genus Odontamblyopus; species Odontamblyopus lacepedii. The sequence continues at coordinate 35,527,020 of CM068356.1, read as the reverse complement.
CCAGTTACCATGGTGACAAAATGTACACATTTGCAAAGACAGACAAAAAAGTCTGAAGATAGTCTGAAAACTTGTGGAAAAACAAACAAAATGGATTTAAAGAGCACATTTTCAGGAGGTGATCAGTCTGGGCGTTCATGGTGCTGTTTAGGAGATTGATTTTCAACAATGTTTCAAAGGTGAGAGTGACTAAGTGAAAAAATAAACTGTAGGCTATTGCTAGCCTAGCTAGCTTGTGACTGTAATTTAACTTTTGAGAGATTTGTTGAAGCACACCAATCAGCTCATCTCTTAATAAACCACAGATTAAAGTCCAACTTGAGTAACAGAGCTGCAGACCAAGTAGTACCTTCAGTTAGCTTCAAACTCCTAGTGAAAGTTGATGACATCAGTTGCAAAGTGTCAGTTTCAGATCTGTGTAAATGACCATGCTCCTGAAGGTGTTGAAGGTGCTGTTGGTGCTGAAGGTGCTGAAGGTGCTTTTGGTGCTGAAGGTTCTGTTGGTGCTGAAGGTGCTGAAGGTGCTGTTGGTGCTGAAGGTGCTGAAGCTGCTGAAGGTGCTGTTGGTGCTGAATGTGCTGTTGGTGCTGAAGGTGCTGAAGGTGCTGTTGGTGCTGAAGGTGCTGTTGGTGCTGAAGGTGCTGAAGGTGCTTTTGGTGCTGAAGGTTCTGTTGGTGCTGAAGGTGCTGAAGGTGCTGTTGGTGCTGAAGGTGCTGAAGCTGCTGAAGGTGCTGAAGGTGCTGAAGGTGCTGTTGGTGCTGACGGTGCTGATGGTGCTTTTGGTGCTGAAGGTGCTGAAGGTGCTGAAGCTGCTGAAGGTGCTGATGGTGCTGTTGGTGCTGAAGGTGCTGTTGGTGCTGAAGATGCAGTTGATGTTGAAGGTGCTGAAGGTGCTGTTGGTGCTGATGGTGCTGAAGGTGCTGTTGGTGCTTGTCACGGGGTCCTCTTCAAAACACTCAGGCTGAGTCGGGATTCTCGTTTAGGATGTTTTATTCCACAGTGCAGAACAGGAAAACAGGCGCAAAAATGGGTGCCGGAAATATTTACAGTGAAACAGTGGGAAAAAAAAGGTCTATTTACAGGGCAGGCAAAAAGGTCGACTTCTCCTTCAAGTCTCTAGGTTTAGCTCTCGCTCCACTCTCTCTTAGTCTCTCAGTCGTTTGCTCGCTCGCTCCCTCGCTTTTCCAGCGAAACACTACCTTCATTGTAGCTAGGACACGACAAGACACGACCCGACCAGACACGACGAGAGTAGAGACTAGACTGCCCGGTGCTGAGCGGCAGGGCGCACCTTTATACACCCCTCGCCCCTCCCACCTTACGTAACTCCCCTCTAAAAACTTAATTAAATCATTTCTACAACTAAATGATTAATATTACTGGGGCCAACAGTTACACATAGAGAATTGCTTTGATCTCACATCCATAAATGCCCGAAAATGGGTTAAACACAAATAAAACACTGTTAATTGTCCATGCCAGTCACCTGTGGCTCACATGACCCCGGAGCGCGCACAACGGGAGGATTTAAGCTCCTGACGTGGATGTGTCCGGGTTTGCCAGTGCGCACCGGGATGCGGCAGCGCGAGGGCAAGTAACAGTCGACCACCGCGGGTCTCTGAAGGACAGCTCCGGCGCCTCCAAGTGCGCACCCCCAGTCGCGGCCGAGAACACGCAAAAGCGAAGTCCACTGCGCGCCCGCAGCGCCCGCAGCGCCCGCAGCGCCCGCAGCGCCCGCAGCGCGGAGCCCAGCAAACAAGGAAACAGGTGAGCACGCGTCTTCCCACGCTTTCCCCCGGGGACCGTGCTCTCAGGGACGGACCTGCTCCGTCACAGTGCTGTTGGTGCTGAAGGTGCTGTTAGTGCTGAAGGTGCTGAAGGTGCTGTTGGTGCTGAAGGTGCTGAAGGTGCTGTTAGTGCTGTAGGTGCTGAAGGTGCTGTTGGTGCTCTTGGTGCTGTTGGTGCTGTTGATCCTGAAGGTGCTGCTGGTGTTGTTGGTGCTGAAGGTGCTGTTGGTGCTGTTGGTACTCTTGGTGCTGAAGGTGCTGTTGGTGCTGTTGATCCTGAAGGTGCTGTTGGTGCTGAAGGTGCTGAAGGTGCTGTTGGTGCTGAAGGTGCTGTTGGTGCTGAAGGTGCTGAAGGTGCTGAAGGTGCTGTTGGTGCTGAAGGTGCTGTTGGTGCTGTTGGTGCTCTTGGTGCTGTTGATCCTGAAGGTGCTGTTGGTGCTGTTGGTGCTGAAGGTGCTGTTGGTACTCTTGGTGCTGAAGGTGCTGTTGGTGCTGTTGATCCTGAAGGTGCTGTTGGTGCTGAAGGTGCTGTTGGTGTTGTTGGTGCTGAAGGTGCTGTTGGTGCTGAAGGTGCTGTTGGTGTTGTTGGTGCTGAAGGTGCTGAAGGTGCTGTTAGTGCTGTAGGTGCTGAAGGTGCTGTTGGTGCTCTTGGTGCTCTTGGTGCTGTTGGTGCTGTTGATCCTGAAGGTGCTGCTGGTGCTGTTGGTGCTGAAGGTGCTGTTGGTGCTGTTGGTACTCTTGGTGCTGAAGGTGCTGTTGGTGCTGTTGATCCTGAAGGTCTGTTGGTGCTGAAGGTGCTGAAGGTGCTGTTGGTGCTGAAGGTGCTGTTGGTGCTGAAGGTGCTGAAGGTGCTGTTGGTGCTGAAGGTGCTGTTGGTGCTGTTGGTGCTCTTGGTGCTGTTGATCCTGAAGGTGCTGTTGGTGCTGTTGGTGCTGAAGGTGCTGTTGGTGCTGTTGGTACTCTTGGTGCTGAAGGTGCTGTTGGTGCTGTTGATCCTGAAGGTGCTGTTGGTGCTGAAGGTGCTGTTGGTGTTGTTGGTGCTGAAGGTGCTGTTGGTGTTGTTGGTGCTGAACATGCTGTTGGTGCTGTTGATGCTGTTGGTGCTGTTGATGCTATTGATGCTGTTGGTGCTGAAGCTGCTGTTGTTGCTGAAGCTGCTGAAGCTGCAGTTGGTGCTGAATTGTTGTTTACAGTGTTGTTTTGCTGCAGGTGGACTTGTGCTGTAAGAAGCTGGAGCGAGCGGAGCAGCTGATTGGAGGACTGGGTGGAGAGAAGACACGGTGGAGTGAGATGGCTGTGAACCTGGGGGAGCTCTACAAGAACCTGACTGGAGACATCCTCATTTCTGCAGCTATCGTGGCCTATATGGGGGCCTTCACCTCCAGCTACAGACAGGTACCTGCCCCTGGGAGGGTCAGGTCTGGTTATATAATAATGTCCTGTTTGTTCCTGCTTTATTTAAACAAGCCAATACCCATTTTTTTTTTTATTTTACTGTGCAAAAGTTTCAGATGACGTCACTGCATTCTATAGGCCAATATTATTAAATACAGATGGGGGCAGCTAAAATTAATATTGCTAAAATTCTAAATTATGTTGTAATACAGTGAGTTCTTGGGTTTAGACAATAATAGAAAATACCAGGTTCAACATTTGTGAATTTACCTTTTGGAGATTTCATGACCAAGTACAATGTGACCAATAGGGAAAACTTGCCCTTACCCCCATCTGGGAGTATGACATCGTCACATTCTAGAATCTGAAAACCACCAAAAGGCAGGTGTGGAAAAATGCTGTAAACTAGGAATGCTTCAAAAATGGAAGTGTTCATCATTTATTTTCATCAATCAACCAAATGCCGTGAATGAACAAAAGCGAAATCTAAATCAAATCAATATTTGGTGTGAGCTTTGCCTTCTGAAGAGCATCAGTTCTTCTCGGTTTACTTACAGACAGTTTTTGAAGGAACTGGGCTGGTCACTGTTCCGAACATGTTGAACTAAGCACAGATCTTGTGTGGATGGAGCTTCCTCACATCCTTCTGTCTCTTCATGTTAATCCCAGACTCACTCCATGATGTTGAGGTCAGGGCTCTGTGGGTCCAGACCAGCACCAACACAACTTCTGCTTCTTCTTTACGCTGAAGATCGTTCTGAAGGACTTTAGCCTTTTCTTTTGTTCACTCACGTTGCATCTTGTAAATCGATAAAAACAAACAATCATTATTTATATTTTGAAAGCGTTCTTTGTTTACAGCATTTTTTCACACCTGCCTAAAACTTTTGCACAGGACTATATGTGGTGCATTTGTTCTCACAGTAGTGTAAAATTTATTCTTTTGCCCCCATGAACATCACACTGTCCTTTTAACTGTCATAGCAAAGACAACTGAATTATTATTACTCAAAATTTAGAGGTCAACAATGGGCGCATGACTTGCCTCATCTCAGTTAAACTCTCAGAGCTAAGACAGAAACCAGGAATTGCAGCATTTGTCTGCCAGAATCATTCAGCATGCACAGGGATCAGATCTGGTCCACGGCTCCTGACAGGTTTAACCCAGGGACATTGAAGGACGGGTCAAATGTAAAGGGGGGGGGGCACATTTCACAGAGACAGTACAGATATTGTCCATGTGTCCTACAGGAGCAGACACAGGAGTGGATATGTCTGTGTAAGTCCAGAGCCATCCCCTGCTCCCAGAACATATCCCTGATGAACTCGCTGGGAGACCCTGTGAAGATCGGGGCCTGGACCATCGCAGGACTGCCCTCAGACAGCTTCTCCATCGACAACGGCATCATGATATCGTGAGAGGAAACCACCCCTCTGCTCCTCTGACCCTCTCCTCTGCTCCTCTGACCCTCTCCTCTGCTCCTCTGACCCTCTCCTCTGCTTCTCTGACCCTCTTCTCTGCTCCTCTGACCCTCTCCTCTGCTCCTCTGACCCTCTCCTCTGCTCCTCTGACCCTCTCCTCTGCTCCTCTGACCCCTCATCGGCTCCTCTGACCCCTCATCGGCTCCTCTGACCCTCTCCTCTGCTCTTCTGACCCTCTCCTCTGCTTCTCTGACCCTCTTCTCTGCTCCTCTGACCCTCTCCTCTGCTCCTCTGACCCTCTCCTCTGCTCCTCTGACCCTCTCCTCAGTCTCCTCCAGTCTCCACCTGTCTCCTCCTGTTTGCTCCCATCTCCTACAGTCTCTTCCAGTCTCCACCTGTCTCCTCCTGTTTGCTCCTGTCTCTTCCTGTCTCCTCCTGTCTGCTCCTGTCTCCCCCTGTATCCTCCTGTCTTCTCCTGTCTCCCCCTGTCTCCTCCTGCCTACTCCTGTCTCCCTCTGTCTTCCTCCAGTCTCGTCCTGTCTTCCTCCTGTCTCCTGTCTCCTCTTGTCTCCTCCTGTCTCCTCCTGTCTCCTATCTCCTCCTGTCTCCTCTTGTCTCCTATCTCCTCCTGTCTCCTCCTGTCTCCTGTCTCCTCTTGTCTCCTCCTGTCTCCTCCTGTCTCCTGTCTCCTCTTGTCTCCTCCTGTCTCCTCCTGTCTCCTATCTCCTCCTGTCTCCTCCTGTCTCCTGTCTCCTCTTGTCTCCTCCTGTCTCCTCCTGTCTCCTATCTCCTCCTGTCTCCTCCTGTCTCCTCCTGCCTGCTCCTGTGTCCCCCTGTCTCCTCCTGTCTCCTCCTGCCTGCTCCTGTGTCCCCCTGTCTCCTCCTGTCTCCTATCTCCTCCTGTCTCCTCCTGTCTCCTCCTGCCTGCTCCTGTGTCCCCCTGTCTCCTCCTGTCTCCTCCTGACTGTTGTCCGTTATGGTGAACAGAAACGCTCGGCGTTGGCCTCTGATGATCGATCCTCAGGGCCAGGCCAATAAATGGGTTAAGAACATGGAGAAGGCCAACAATCTGCACATCATCAAACTCAGCGACAGTGACTTTGTCAGGACTCTGGAGAACTGCATCCAGTTTGGAACTCCAGGTACAAACACCAGCAGCTAATAAAACTGCTTTACATCACAAGCACCAACACACACACGTTCAGTCATTATTATGTCCTCTGTCTGTTTGTTCTCACTTAAAACAGGGAGCAAAAACAAAATGTAGAAAACATCTTATCATGTTGCTATAAAAGGTATCATGGTATCATACTAGGGATGTAACAATAACCAAAATATGGTGATATATCGTCAAAGGTCTCACAATAATATTGTGTGCCATCACAATATATCGAATCCCAAGTCTCTTTGCTTAAATGAACAGTTCTGATGCAGAAATAGCTAAAAAAAAAAACAGAGGGAACTACATAGACCATGATCCTTTGCTCCATTTCAGTGCAGACGACATGAAGAAATAACTGTTCTAAGCACTTTTACATCTTCATTCTTTGGATTAAGTCTTGTGAAGCATTTTTAGAGGAAAAAGGAGCAGATTCACAGTTTTGTGCCTCCACAAACTATTGTAATAAATCTGGTACAGTGAGATGTTTATGGTGAAAATCTGGTACAGAGAGATATGGATATTGTTCCATCCATAATGACAATAAATGTTGTACCAAATGACTGGTCAAAGCATTTTAGAGTCAGTCTTGTTATTCTGTAGAATATCATATCGTGGGCTTTCCCACGATATCGCAATAAATATGGTACTGTGAGGATCATACGTGACCATATCGTATCGTGAGACTAGGATATCGTTACACCCCTTCTAAATACTGTATGTTATGTGTCAACAGTTAATACCCCATAGAAGTACCACCTCTTTAATCACCACAAACTGGCAAACAAACACAAAACTTACCTTAAAATCCTTAAATGTGTTAATTCAAATTCATTGTAATTAAATTAATCATATTATGGGAATGAGGTCTTAGGCTTTTCATTGAACTCTTAATGAGCAGATGATTTTAGATATGATTGTGACTGATGAAGAGCACACTCGGGGGTGTCTGCTCTCCTATGGATTTTACATCTTGGTTATACCTTATGTGCAGGTACAATAATTAGCTGAGTGCTCATTTCCTCATGAACAATAGCACACAGTTTCTCTTCTCCTGCTTCAAGCATTCAAGCAACAGTGTGAGTTCTTTGTGCGGCCTGTTGGGGGCACTCTTGCTCTCTGACAGCTCGTACTCGTAAACAGCCTTTGTCCTGATCTGCAGTGACACAGAAAGCACCAAGCCTCCTTTCCTCTCCTGTCTCCTCTCTCAGACACACCTTAGGGGGAATCTTACCTTTAACCAGCCTTACCACTATCAGCATCAAGTGTGTTATGTCAATATGCAAATCCCATTCACTCTTATCTTGATCACATCCCGTCACTTTTATCAGGTCAAACTGACATTAAAGACATCTGCTCTTGTTTAATATTTGACAGTCATGATGTTTTATTGTTTTAGCCTCACATATATTGGCCTAATTAACTGGCCCAGCACAGCAACAGCCTGGGGGAACAGTGCATCGGTGTGGGCTTTGTGAATGTGCACGAGTGGAGTCCATTAAAAACACATTGGAGCAGTCGTACAGAGGCTGGAGCCCAGGGGAGCACTCGGATTCCACAGTTATGGCAGATTGTAAAGCTCATCACACGCTTGCATTACCTCTAAGGATCATTACCAGATTAATCAGGAGCAGAGAGGCAGGGGCAGAGGGGCAGGGGCAGAGAGACAGGAGCAGAGAGACAGGAGCAGAGAGACAGGTGAAGAGAGACAGGTGAAGAGAAAGCAGCAGAGACAAAACAAGGCAAACAATAGAAGGGAGCTCAGCAGCAGTACAAGAAGACTTCTCTTGCACAATGAACCTTTTGGATCTTTCTACGATCAAACGTTCCCTCATCAATCACATGCTCAGACATGGTGATCTAAATATATTAAGTGTTGGCAATTAATACCCCACAGACATAAACTACCCCTCTTTTAAGTGTGCAAATACAGACTCCTCACGTAAAGAAGAACAGATGTAAAACACTCGTAAAAGTACTAAATTCCAAACTTTGTCGTAGGCTCTGTTCTTCTGATATTCTGCTAAATCAATGTTTTTGAGCTTTTGAATCTGTTCTAATGTATCCTCATTATAAAGATACCTAGAGTTGTGTTTTTTTTCATGTTTGAGTAACCATGCACATCCCCAGCACTCCCCTCTTGTATGGATGTTTGAGAGAGAGTGGACGGGGGACGCTTATGCCACAGAATGCATGTATTTGTCCCAGGGAGGCTGTGGCATCACCCGAGTGTGACTCTGGAGGGAAGAGTCAATGCCCAAAATGACACAGGGCCTCAGACTAGTCCCAGAGCTATCATAAGTTTCAGTGCTGTGACCTTTTCCTGTTACGCGTGCCCTTTTCAGGACTTTTGACCATAAAAACCATCATATATTGCCCTGTGAATCATTAACCTCATGGATTACTCAGTTGTAGAGGACATGACAACATTCTTCTTTTTAACTTTGTTTTAGTTGATGTTTAGTAACGATTTCAAAACATGCAAGAATAATATAAACCAAAACAACAGTCTGGAGTTACAGGTTCTTAATTAAACATGCATTTAAGAACGACACTGACATTAGTCTATTGCAGTGGTTCTTAACCTTGTTGGAGGTACTGAACCCCACTAGTTTCATATGCGCATTCACCGAACCCTTCTTAATTGGAAAAATAAAATGTTTTTTTTTCAAATTCAAACATAGGTATATATATTTTATTGGTGCACATATGTGAATCCACATTGCACATATTACACGACGTACCATCACGACGGTCACAAGACCTCCAATAACGGCCAAACGGGGCATGTCATCACCAGTCATATGAGTTGGATGTGTGTCTGACCCTGAACCCCTGGGGTTTGATTGAACTCAGGTTAAGAACCACTGGTCTATTGTATTATGTTCATTAACTGGTGTCATTTCTAAATGTATTCCACATTTCCCATTGTTCATTGTATTTATATCCTTTCAGTTTAAGATTATATGTTCTTTCCATCACTGAAATACTCTCCACAATCCCGATTCAGTCTTGTTGTGCAGGTGGATCTGGTTGAGATCAGCTTTTTGTAATTCCCTTTTTAGAAGCAGCTAGAACAATTTTTGTCAGATACATGTCATCCTTCCATATTCCATATTTCCATATCACCACTTGTGCGGTGATATGGAAATCACCACAGAAGTGAATTCCATATCCCAGACATCCCAACATTCTATAGTCCAATCATATTTTATACAAATGGGGAAAGCCAAAATGAAGATTGTTGGAATGCAGATGTGTATTGTGATACAGTGAGTTCTTGGATCTATTACTACTACCAATAGAAAGGTTCAACATTTGTGAATTTACTTTTTGGATATTTCATGACCTCAGACACATCATCATGTTCTAGAATCTGAAAACCACCAATAAAACACACTTGGAAACCATCACAAGTACATTTCTGTCATTGTCTCCATCTTAACCCCATGCTTTTGGTGCAGTTCTTCTGGAGAACATTGGCGAGGAGCTGGACCCCATCCTGGAGCCTCTGCTGCTCAGACAGACCTTCAAACAGGGAGGAGCAGTGTGCATCCGCCTGGGAGACTCCACCATCGAGTACGCCCCAAACTTCAGGTTCTACATCACCACCAAGCTCAGGAACCCCCACTACCTCCCCGAGACATCTGTCAAGGTAATCTAACCCACAACCCAGAGATCAGGAGTCTAACCACAACCTCCTCATGGCAATGAGGACAAACACACTGCTCAGTAACACGGAGAACATGCACACTGAGAGAGCAGGAGGTTTGGGAGGGTTGTAGAAAACTCATTAAAAAGTGACAAAGAACACAATGGAGCAATCATGTCACTACAAAACTCTTACTTGAAATTCTTGTTCTTCTCGACCTTTTTAAATGAAAATTTGTAATTATTGAAAAAGACAAAAGATAGTTTTATCACATTTTACTTTCCCAACACCAGAGACAGACAATTCTTAATCAAAGTTAATGCCCTTGGACACAAAAACTTTCTTGGAATTTCAAATCTCTTCAGAAGCTGCTGATGTTTTTGTAGTGTGGTTTTAGGGCTGTCATTTCCTTCAGCAGAGGTTTTATAATGACAGGGCTCTACTGTAAGTTTTGCCCTGATTGTGTCGATAGTTCCTCCCCACGCTCATGAATATGTAAATGAGGTCATGAATATGTAAAACACCTCTGATTATGAGAATAATGGGTTTAGACCTGGGGCCGCTCAGAGCTGTCACTGATGCTTGTGGAAAAACTACTCAAAATGGAGACATCACCTTCACTTAGAACAACAGCTACAGTGGACAGGAATCAAAATCCAAATACTGCGATGGGACAGTATGAAATGTCCTTAGTATGATAACCACAAATAACAACAAAATACCACAGCATAACGTATAGTGTGGAGGTGAGTAATTTATAAAGCTTAATGAGGACAAGGGACTTTTGAAGTAAAAGTGTTGGTATACTGCTGATATATAATATATTGCTTCCTGATTATGTCCTACTTTGGTGTGCAGAGATTTGGTGAAACGCACATCAGTTAATATGAGGACAAAGCTGCAGTTAGGTATGCTAAGATAGGCACACATGGCTTTAAATAGCCTATTATAAGCATATAATTAAGTAAAATATTGTTGGAAAAATACTTTAGGCTTTTGATATTTAGTTTGACCAGATATACAGAAATAATAGAATCAATAGATTTTGTTTAGCCAGTAATGTGCTTCTGCACATCTGTTACCTGCGTGGGTTTAGACGAGTACGATGTAGTGTCATTCATGTGTGCGTCATGCAGATGTGCGCATCTGGCACAGCAAGCAGCCAAACAAAGTGTATATAGGAGCAACATTTCATTCTCTGAGCGTTTGGACAAAGTTTGAGGAAGGAAAACATGTAGAACAAAACAGAGAGGACGTCTTGTCTTTTACAAAGTATTTTTGCTTTCAGTACGCATTCGTTCAGTTTAATTGTTGCCTCGAAAGGTGCATTTTCTCAGTGCAAAAGACACAACATTTTTCACAGATCTTTGGCTATTATTATATTTATTTTATTTATTTGATATTTTACCAGGTAAGTCCATTGAGAACAGTTTCTCATTTACAGTACACTGACGACCTGGGACCTATGTAACATGTTTTGGTGGATGTGGGATATACAGTATTTAGTACACACATGAAATGAGTAAATAACTCTACTCTACAAGTAACTCTACAGAGTGTGTACGTGCCTGTGAATAAGCGAGTGAAATCCATGTGTCCTGTTGATGTAGTAGAAAAGCACAGTCAGAGAGCACACCGTTCTTTACTATAGATATCTCATACACAGACACCACTAGTATATTGACTCTGAACTTTTAGGCTGTTATACGAGGACCACATCAAGAGCTCCAAACAGCGCTACTGTGAGAAGAGCTGCTTTTGCTGCTAACGAGGTGTCAATACCGTCAGAAGCCCGTCCTCACTGTACAGATACCGAGGCATTTCAATACTATGGTATACCTTAATACCGGTTCTACTACTACTATCAGCACTAGGGTTGTCAAAAGTATTGGAAATCAGATACAAATTGATACTAGATACTATATATTCCCATAAATGAACCTTTCCTGAATCATTTTAGAATGATCTGGAGCTATATCAGAACAAGTATAAGAGCACATAGACTAGTATACACCCATTGAGCACTATGGAACCTACCTGCACCACTGTGAATTTTTTATTTTTTTTAACCTTTATTTTAACAGGAAGTCCCTTGAGATACAATCTCTTTTTCGAGGGAGACCGGGCCAAGAGGCATTGACACATATAAAATATAAAATCATGAAGATAAAACAAATTTACAGTCAGCTCAAGAATAACATGCACACTCTTCAGTTCCACACTCAGAGAGCACTCCTTTGAAGGAACTAAGGGAGATGTGTTCCTGCAGCCGTACAGAGTTCTGAGCCTTATTCCATGTCAGAGGAGCGGCAGTGGAAAAGGCAGTTTTTCCTAGCTCAGTGTTAAACCTAGGAACGGAGAGAAGAATCTGGTGTGAGGAGCAGGAGTTGTACCTGCTGCTGGCGGGAGACAGGAAACAGCACAAGTATGAGGGCAGTTTACCCAGGATGGCCTTGTAGATGAAGATTAGCCAGTGCCTTTGTCTCCTGAGATTGAATGAAGGCCATGAAAGCAGTACAGCTCACAGTGATGGGTCCTGAAGGCGGAGTTGGTGATGAAGCGCAGGGTACTGTAGTAAACTGTGTCATGGAAGGCTGAAGAGGCAGCGTTCATGTACAGAACATCCCCATAGTCCAGAACTGGGAGGAAGGTGGTCTGAACAAGGCTTTTCCTCACACCAGGGTTCAGACAGGGTTTGTTTCTGTAGTAGAAGCCCAAAAGAGCCTTTAGCTTTTTCAGCAAATGTTCAATGTGAGATGTAAAGGACAGACACACACCTAGATATTTATAAGAGGAGACTTTTTGTGAGCGAGCTCTGGAGAATATCATAAATTTGGTCTTTTTAGCATTAAGGACCAGCTTCAGCTGATGGAGAGAGAACTGAAGCTGCTGGAATGCACTCTGAAGCTCATTCACTGCGTGACTGATGGAAGAAGCAATCGAGTAGATGATAGTATCGTCAGCATATAGACTTAACATGTGGCATTTGACTACACATGTTGTTTATAAAAATTGTGAAAAGAACAGGGGCCAAAATAGACCCTTGCAGAACTCCTTTACTGATGTTCATAAAGTCCGATTTCACATGGTGGACTGGCGTGGGTAGTGTTGTGTTTTAGTTTTAGTTTTTCCTCGAGTGATGCAGAAAAGAGGGAGCCACTGTCTGTGTGAATGTTCTTGTATGTAACAAACACACACTGAGTTCTCACTGAGAGATAGTCTCTAAACGACTCAATGGCAGAATCACCCACACCAGTGTTTCTTAGACTGTGGAGCAGTAACTGGTGATCAACAGAATCAAAGGCCTTGGATAGATCCACAAAGAGGGCAGCACAGTGCAGTTTTCTATCCAAGGCATTGATTATGTCATTTGTTACAGACACAGCAGCTGTCATCGTGCTGTGGCCTGCCCTGAAGCCTGATTGAGTTTCACACAAAATAGAGTTGGATGTTACAACTTCACAGTTATAAGACCACATCGGAATAGAAAGTACTACCACTTAATGAAAAAATCACATTCTATGTGAGTGTTTTTATTATCATGTGCTTGTTTAACACCAAACAGCAACGCTACTAGTATTCAAAAACGATACATTTCAACTTTACCTGAACCGTTTTTGTTTTTATTATTGACTATTCTTGTGCTTTTCACACTTCTCACACACCTCCAGTACTTCCTGTGGAGTTCCAAACCTGTCGAAGTAGAATTCTTACAGTGGTAATTTTTCTGTCTTGGTGGAACTCCCCGTACCCACTGCACTCCTCTAACCCCGCTCTTACATAACGTCCATTTTAGAGTCTCATACTCTCCTACCGTCATCCAATCAGCTACTAGTCTCTGCTACTAATACTTCTACTACTTCTGCTTCTAATAATACAAGTGGTGCTATAGCTGTACTACCCAAACCCTTGTGCTCTGTCAACTCACCTGCAGTGTCTCTCCCTCTGCCACTGTGCTCAAAAATACTTCAAAATGGGCTTTATATGTTCCTCCCTTCAAATGTTATTTTAGTGCAAGTAAAAATAAGCTGTGTCCTGTCTGAATCACTGCAGTGTTTGTGTTAAAGAGGTGCTTCAGGCTGGTGGAGGACGGGAAAGTATTACGCTGTACACAGTATGTTCCACCACCAGACTCCACCATAAGCCCTGTACACATTAGGTATTTAATTCAAGCTGCTTTCACTACTATGACTGCTACTATTGATACTTTGCAGTGACATCTCGCTGGGGGTGTTCTGCGTGTACGTGTATGACAGAATGTTGAGAAGTTACCATGGTGACACAATACACACATTACATCACATTGCTGCTATTCTGACATGCTGCTATTTAGACATTGATGACTATTTGTTGGAGTAGCGGCATGAACATTATTTTTCAAGCCTCCTACTACTTGGACATTTTTAAATATTCATTGTTGGAGTAGCGTCACTTTACTAATTAATGAAGTGTTCTACATCCTTTTTTCAGTACAGCCTGTTATTTCACAATCTGCTGCTGTAGTTGTGTCATGTGGCTGCAATAAAAGCTACAGGACCAGAAATAGAGATAGAAAAAAAAACAGAAAATAAAATTTTATACAAAAAATACTTTTATACAAAACACACAGCGAACATGTCTAAACAACTTTTTGGACATAAAAAATGCTTAATTTAGGACCTTAGCTACAAAAATGCAAAATATCAAGTCTGTAAGTAAATTAAAAATCTCCTTATTGCCCTAAAAACAAAAAAAAGTGCCCCATGACTTTCTGGTCCAGTCCTGGAAACAGCTCCTGTCAGGTCCAGGGCCAGAGCCACAGCACTTCTGCATTTCCATGGTGGAAATTACATTTGGATTTGTTCATTTTGACTGAAATAAACCTTTAAATAAAAATAGAAAGGGATGTGCAATTACGCACACCAAGATGCGTAATTTGCCATTTATTTGAGAAAAAACTGCACAGAAAGTTATGAACATACACGCTCGAGACGAGTCGACCATCTTGACTCACTTCACTCCTTGGCAAAGTTTGAACTGATCAAAATGGATTGAAGCGCATGAGTTTGGCAGAAAACAAAATTCCTATTGGACACTCATTTTGCGCACGTCATCACGCAGTGTGTGACATAGGATAATGCTGCAGATATGTACGGAAACCTCTATGTCTGCATTTTCAGAGGGAAAAAAGTATGTTTCTATCTTTTATGGTTGGAAAGTTATGTGTGGTTATAGAAAACATATTCCTCAGAATCGTATATGATGTCGTAGGTCTTCGAGTATGTCCCATATCCTCCTGAGGCCTATTTATTTGTGCCCTTTATAGTGGACATTGAGTTAACCAGTTTTAAGTGTTTTGAGATAGACTAGGACTAGGTTCCTCTGCCTAAACAGGGCTGGGGGATAAGAGGGTACTATCATGTCTAGGATAAAAAAATGAACTCAACAGGAGTTAGTTTGTGGCTGCACTTTGATAAAATAATAATAATAATAATAATAATAATAATAATAATAATAATAATAATAATAATAATAATAATAATAATAATAATAATAATAATAATAATAATAGGGAGTCTAAAAACAAAATTAGAAAAAATAAACTACAATAAAATTGACAAAATCAAAATGCCAAGGTGTTCATTTACCTCCAAACACACAAAAATCACAAAAATCACAAAAATCACAAAAATATATATTCCAATACACTTTTTCATGTGCCAGGAGGATATATCATAAGATGCTTGGGCAAAGCTCTTGATAGCTGTGGGAAACAATGATGCATTTTTAAAAAAAGAGCATAGGCCAGCCTTTGGGAAAATATCCAAAATGGAGGCTGCATGGGCCCTTTGTGCTTCATTCATTTGGTCATGTAGGTGATCTGTGGAGGACACCATAGAAACTAAATCAATCATGACATTAATGACGCTCTCACAGCCCAAAACACACATTTGACACCTACATATGACCATGATATGTGATTGTTTACACATTAGGCCCCTATTTCCTTTGGCCAAATCCATTCCATCTCGGTGGCAGCTGGCTAAACTTGGCTACACATTGCAATGTGGATACTCTACGGCACCATGGACAGCAGCCTGCATATGCACAGGTGACGTGTCGGAATAGCAATACTAAAAAGTGTTGGAAAACCATCAAGTCTAAATAGAGGCATGTTGTAATGAAGGGATGTCGGGATAGGCGGTGGACCCCAGCAAACACAGACAAAAAAGTTTTAAGATTGTCTGAAAACTCAAAACTCAAGAAAAAATACAAAATGGCTTTAAACAGCACATTCTGAGGAGCCTGTGATCAGTCCGAGCGTTCATGATCCTGTTTAGAGTGGCTGAAAAATTAGCTAGCTTGTGACTGTAATGGTTCACCAGTAAAAATCAGCTCACGTGTTTTGTCGTTCCAACTAAGTCAGTTCTTTAAGGTCAGATTGGGTTAAAATAGATCTGAGATTAAAGTCTATGATGATGATCTGTGATCTGACAGTTCCACAGAAAACTCCACCTGACAGTTCTGACCTGTCCCAGCTCAGGTTCCACTACAGGGACTCTGCAGTGAGTTCTAATGATGAAGAACAAATCCATTAGAATCGTCCTTATCTTCATGTTTGGTTCATTCATAAATCTCATCATCTATTACCTCTATCTACACTTCCTGTTGTATTTGGCCTCCTCTCCTTCCTCTCCTCTAAATCCCATCCTCCTCCTCCTCTGCTCTCCCTCTTCTCCTCTCAGTCCTCTTCTTTCAATTCTCTCCTCTTCCTTTTCCTCTTCTCCTCCCAATCCCCTCCTCTTTCTTCTTCTCCTCCTGGTGTGCTCCAGCCTCTCTTCTTTCTCCTTCTCTCCATCCTGTCCTCTCTCCTATTTTCCTTCTCCTCTCCTCATCGCTTTCTCTTCCTCCTCCTCTGCATCCTCTCCTCTGCTCTCCTCTCTATCCTCTGCCTCCCCATCCTCTCCTCACTTCTCTCCTCCTCTCTCCTCTTCTCCTTCTCCTCCTTTTTCTCATCTCTCACCACCTCCTCCTCTCTTCTCTCTCCTCTTTTCCTCCTCTCCTCATCTCTGTCTTAATCTCTCTCCTCCTCCTCTCCTCTTCTCCTTCCTCTCCTCAGGTCTCTCCTCATTTCTCTCATCTCTCTCCCCCTCTCTCTCTGCCCTCCTCCTCTCTCCTCCTCCTCTCTCCTCCTCTCTCTCTCCTCCTCTCTCTCTGTCCTCCTCCTCTCTCCCCCTCCCTCTCCTCCTCTCTTCTCTCTCCTTCTCTCTCTCCTCTCTCCTTCTCCTCCTCTTCCTCTCTCGCCTCTCTCCTCCTCCTCCTCTCTCTCCTCCTCTCTCCTCCTCTCTCCTCCTCTCTTCTCTCTCCTCCTCTTCTGCTCCTCCTCTTCTCATTCTCCTCCCTCTCCTCCTCCTCCTCCTCTCTCCTCTCTCTCTGTCCTCCTCCTCCTCTCTCCCCCTCCCTCTCCTCCTCTCTTCTCTCTCCTCTTCTCTCTCCTCCTCCTCTCCCTCCCCTCTTCCCTGCACACAGAAAGAGCATTAGCCTAAATGACATTAGCGAGTGCTTGGCTTTGAAACGCATTACCCCAGATCACATTTCACTTGTGCTGCTGCTCGGAGCTCGTTATGGGCGGCCATTACAACCACTCAACCATCCCTCACGTATCTGCGCCCTCGGCTCTCCTCCATCGCACAATACATTTGATATTATTATCGCCACGAGCTGTGCTTAAGAATCAGACCAGATCTGCACTGGACTAATATTGGCCCCCTGATAAAATCTGTGTGATGTGGACAACTGTGTGTGGTCATTTCAGGGAACGCTTCCAACCAAGAGACTGATGCATCTTCAACAGGACTAAACCAGGGCTAAAGTAGGACTAAACCAGGGCTAGACCAGGACTAAACTTATCTGACAAGCCAGAACCACACAGTGTGATTGACAGGCAAATTAACCAGTCAGAGAAGCTTGCTCTGTTCTGTCAAAAACAAACATGGCTGCGTAATAGGGGTGGGACGATATTCAAGTCTCACAATACAATATGGTCACAGTCTGAACCTCACGGTACGATATTTATTGCGATATGGTGGGAGGCTCACGATATTACGATATTCTACAGAATAACAAGACTGAAATGCTTTGTCCAGTCATTTGGTGCATTTATTGTCATTAGGGATGGAACAAAATCCAAATCTCTCTGTACCAGATTTTCACCATAAACATCTCACTGTACCAGATTTATTACAATATTTTGTGGAGGCACAAAACTGTGAATCTGCTTCTTTTTCCTCTAAAAATGCTTCACAGACTTAATCCAAAGAATGAAGATTTCAAAGTGCTTAGAACAGTTATTTCTTCATGTCGTCTGCACTGAAAAGGAGCAAAGGATCATGGTCTATGTAGTTCCCTCTGTTTTTTTTTTAGCTATTTCTGCATCAGAACTGTTCATTTAAGCAAAGACACTTGTGATTCGATATATTGTGATGGTCCACGAGAACTCTGACGTTACGATATCACCATATTTCACTTATTGTTATATCCCTACTGCCTAAAAAATAGGCAAATCTACATAAAGGACTGACAATCAAAGCACCAAACTATTGCTGGGTTTCAGATGACATCACAACATTCTATAGGAAAATATTAATGAATACAGATTAATACAGATTTATATGGTTAAAATGTAAGATTATGTTATATAGTGAGTTCTAGGGTTTAATCAGTAATCAAAAATACTAGGTTCCACATTTGTGAATTTACCTTTTGGAATTTACCTATTTTATGGTAAAGTACTGTACAATGTGATCAACAGGGAAATCTGGCCCTTGTAATGAAACCATGACTAAACCAGCTCTAAACCAAGATTAAACTAGGACCAAACATAGGACCTAATTAGTACTAGATCAGGAACTATATTAGTAATTAAAACAGGACTAAACTAGGAACAATATGAAAAACAGGTCTGAAACAGGACTACGCCAATAAGGACTATATCTGAATCAAACCATGACTAAACTTTACAAAATCAGGACCTAAACCAGGACTAAACAGGACAGTGTTCCTCACAGTGCCTGAGTCTTGTTCAGATTCAGAACACACCCAATAACAAAAATCACTTTAATATCCACCATTACCTTGTGAATTAGCGCCCAATCTATATCTATCAGATCATTGAAACTGTAATGTGCTTACACATCCTTTAGATCAGGTTTAAGTCCCTTCGGCTCCTCGGCTCACGTTATTGACGGGAGCAGTTATCGCAGGGTGTGAGGAGGCAGCAGCTCCGTAAACAGCCGCTGGTTGAGTGCGCGGCGTCAATACAAATAGAATTAGGCAAAGTGCACTTGTTCATTTGGGTGTGTTCCAGCGCAGATACAGGCTCTTCACTTCAGACACACAGATGCTTCAAATACAGACTCCGTGTGTCCGCTGCACAGGCCCAAAGCTGCTCCCTTTTATTCACGTTTCTACCATTCTTTGACAGCTCTTTAAAGCCACATGTCACTTGCACGCACCTCCACAAACCTGACCTTGCTCCTGCTTGTTTCCATGGAAATATTATTCCTTTGTCTACAGTGTTCATCAGTATGGCATAAAGCATATTTGTTTTCAAGATGGCACTACCAAAATGATCTACCAACGTATGCTTTTAACTTCATTGGACTTGGTTTCCATGGAATCATGCAGGTGACGTTCTTCAGAAAGTGACATTCACACACAAAATGATAAGATACCAATAACATAACATTAAACTACATTTTAACTCAAGAGAACTAAGTAAAGTTCTCTATCAGTGCTCAGAGCTCCACTAAGGGTTCACCACGTGTTTAAAATCAGTTCATTAGAGTTTGATCTGAAGAACCAGGGGTTTTCAAATTGGGTGACTGTGAGTCAGAGTAAAGACAGCCTCCCCCCTTCCCCAAAATCCCATCCTGTCCTCCCCCACACAGGCCTGTGAAGTAAATGCAGCTTTTGTGTTCCTGCTGTGATGAGTTTCAATAACATAATACTGATAATATCCATCCATCCATCTTCTCCCGCTTAATCCGGCTGGGTCGTAGGGGCAGCTTGCTGGCCAATCCTCATAGAACCTGACCCCCCCTATGAACCCCTCTGCAGGTGGTGAACCCACAGGAGGGTGGACAACATGGTCCTTGATGTTAGTTCATAGGGGTGCTGATAATATATTTTTTAATATTTCATATTTTTTTAAAAGTGCATTCATAAACATCATACATTTTTGCAACAGCAAATAAGTTCCAACTTCATGCAGGCCTAATTGAGGTGACTTTTAACATCACTGAACATCAGTTGGCCGATCCAAATCAACAGAACCTGCTTGTCATTTGTATCGGTGCCAAAACTCCCACTGACGACACCTGATGCTGAAATCAACACGTGTCTGGGTCTCAGATTAAGGGCTACTGCTGTTCCTGGTTTGGGGGTGCAGTCCTTGGTCCTGTGCTCCATGTCCTCCGTCCTCCATATGCTGGTTCCAGACGGGGACGAGCAGGACCAGTGCAATGGACTGGGTCTCAGCGGTTCTGTGCCATCCTCTGTGCACTGGTTTCCGTGTGGGGAAAGTGAGAATACTCAGTGGACTACAGGTGTGGACGGCGAGTTTGCGAATTGTAGGATGGTAGGGGAAGGTACCACCTTCCTTGTCTCTGATTGGCTAGAATGGCTGTTTCATGTGGCCATGAAAACAAACATCTGACGTTCATTGCTGCTGAACAACTAGCTGAACATCGCTAGATGAACAAGGTTTTAATTTACTTTATTTTATTTTAACAACTGAGGTAAGTCACTGAACCGAGGCAAATGTTTTAAGCAAAGTGTAAAGGTGTAAATTCATCAACAAAATAACTCCAGGTCCACCGAACAAACAGGCGGTTTGGCATCCACCGAACATACAAATAGTTTATTCACATTCCCTTCCATCTGCCTTCACACACATTGCACCTTGCTCTTTTTCTTTAACTCTAAGTGGGGAATCTGTACAAAATAAAGTTGTTTATGTTTTCTACCTTCTTAAACAACTCTGGTATCTTTGAATCTTAAAAATTCCTCTTGTAGAAATCTTTGAAGTGTATCTTTTACTGGCGAATGTGGACACAGCTGGAACTTAAACATCATAATCCTCATGCACACACACCAACACACAGAACTGAGCTGTGCATATCAACACTTATTCAGTAAAATCAGTGTTTGAGTCGTATTGTGGTGTCAGAGCCTGTGTACACTTCCTACTCTATACTAATGGAAATGAGTGATCAGCTCCATCATAATCAGTCAGGGTGAATTTGGTTTGGAACACAGTGAGAAATGGAATGACTCTCAACACAACAGTGGAGTAACATTAACATCATAATAATGAACAGAACGGTCAACACAAAGTTCATTAAGGCTTCCTGAGGTGACGAGAGATGTTTTCTAATTTGTGTCCTGCTTAACAGCGCTTACAATGGCCTGAGGGTCATGAATCAGACAGTTCTTGCCTTTTTAAACGATTAGGAAAAAAAATCTAAATGCAGTAGAACTGTACAAATGATTACAAATCACTATGCACCATACAAAGCATGTCCATGAATAAGATGTAAAGACAGTAAAGATGGTAGCTACAACAGAACTAACCTACAGCCATGACTGTAAATACATACACTCTACGCCCACAGCCCTGAACATGAGATGACGTTTTCATGGCTAAATGAGCCATTCTAGCCAATCAGAGGTGAGGAAGGTGATACCTTCTCCACCTATCCTACGATTCGTAAATTTGCGTCCGGGTGGGTTGCTCTGGTCCTCTGTGCTCGAGGATTGCGGCTGGTTTTGAGGAAGTGCAAAGCATCCGGACAGACACGTGTATCTGGTTTGGTTCGTTATACCTTGTTCTGAGCACACTGTCCTCTGCGATGCACTTGATTGAATGAAAGCCTTTATTTGTCAATTCCTTCACATGTACAAGACATACAAGAAATTGAAATAGGACCTGTCACCCTGTCTGTACATTACAACATACAAAAAGAACAATATTACATAGGCGAGACAACACGGACCGGACAGGAAGGCAGGCAGTAGATAGGAATAAACGGAATAAGAGGACCGCCCCAGAACGGGATATCGTTTGGAGTGAGTACACAAAATAAAAAAACCTCCGAGCATCAGCAACATAGTCAAAACACAGTACAGACATTCCACAGGACCAGCAACAGGGTAAGGGAGGGGTGTGGAGGAGGTCCAACCGGATCCTGCAGCCATGAGAGGCGCTGGTTCGGACCCGCCCATCCAGTCGGGGGTACAAAGCTGCGAGGGGGTTGGGAAGGGGGCTAGAAAATGGTGTCAATAGCATTCAGAGACCAACTTATCAAATCCATAGTTAATTTTGGTTTTGGAGAGCAAAGCGGAGAGAGTCACTCAAGGAAAAAGACTAGACACTAGACCAGACGTGACATAGAGCAGGGAGAGATAAGGGGCAGGATAGGACAGAAATGCGTTCGCCCTCACCAACAGCCAAACAAGTAATGTGATTCTTCACTGGCAAAGCGTTTCTCAGGCCGAGGCACCGAACCACTCCCCGCTTCAGCTCATCTGAACCTGGCCTGAACCAGATCAGCTCTCGCTGGTTCCATGATGTTGAGGCAGAGGTGCAGAACCCGACCAGGTGAAACCAAACTTTAAATAATCAGGGTCATATTTCCTATGTTTTTTGCTGCTTCTTTCCTCCCTCGCTGCTGCTAATACACACATGCACAATTACGATGTCAATACTCCTGCAGATGTGTACAGATTTTTTTTTCTCGTACAAGGCTCTTTGGTGCCCCCCAGGGGAGGTGCTCCTCACCAATTGAAAACCTCTGTGATAAACAAATGAAATAAATGATGTGTCACTGAGGCACAGTCCATGGAGTGTTCCTGAGGGATCTTTTTAGTGAATGAAGGTCAAATCACAGTCTGAAGGATTTTTGGTTAAATGTCTCCATGTTCCACTTGTGGCCTGTAGGTGACGCTGTTAAACTTCATGATCACTCCTGAGGGCATCGAGGACCAGCTGCTCGGGATCGTCGTGGCCCGAGAGAGACCTGATCTGGAGGAGGAGAAGCAGGCGCTGATCCTGCAGGGAGCCGACAACAAGAGGTAACACTTCAGCACACACAGGGGGCGCTATAACAAGAGGTAACACTTCAGCACACACAGGGGGCGCTATAACAAGAGGTAACACTTCAGTACACACAGGGGGTGTTATAACAAGAGGTAACACTTCAGCACACACAGGGGGCGCTATAACAAGAGGTAACACTTCAGCACACACAGGGGGCGCTATAACAAGAGGTAACACTTCAGCACACACAGGGGGCGCTATAACAAGAGGTAACACTTCAGCACACACAGGGGGCGCTATAACAAGAGGTAACACTTCAGTACACACAGGGGGTGTTATAACAAGAGGTAACACTTCAGCACACACAGGGGGCGCTATAACAAGAGGTAACACTTCAGCACACACAGGGGGCGCTATAACAAGAGGTAACACTTCAGCACACACAGGGGGCGCTATAACAAGAGGTAACACTTCAGCACACACAGGGGGCGCTATAAGAATTATTATATTATATTCCATGAATTATTTCCAGTATTATTCCCTGTACTATTCACAATATTATTCCCTATATTATTCCCTGGATTATGCCCAGTATTATTCCTTGGATTACTCCCAGTATTATTCCTTGTATTATTCCCCCCATTGTTCCCAGTATTATTCCCAGTATTATTCCCTGTATTATTCTCTGTATTATTTCCAGTAGTATTCCCTGTATTATTCCTATTATTGTTCCCTGGATTACTCCCAGTATTATTCCCAGTATTATTCTCTGTTTTATTCCCTGTATTATTCCCAGTATTATTCCCTGGATCACTCCCTGTACTACTCCCGGTATTATATCCCAGTATCATTCCCGGTAATATATCCTAGTATTATTCCTGGTATCATATCCCAGTATTATTCTCTGTATTATTCCCTGTATTATTCCCAATATTATTCCCAGTATTACTCCCAGTATTATTCCCGGTATTATATCCCAGTATTATTCCCTGTATTATATCCCGGTATTATTCCCAGTATTACTCCCTGTATTATTCCCTGGATCACTCCCTGTACTACTCCCGGTATTATATCCCAGTATCATTCCCGGTAATATATCCTAGTATTATTCCTGGTATCATATCCCAGTATTATTCTCTGTATTATTCCCTGTATTATTCCCGATTTTATTCCCAGTATTACTCCCAGTATTATTCCCGGTATTATATCCCAGTATTATTCCCTGTATTATATCCCGGTATTATTCCCAGTATTACTCCCTGTATTATTCCCTGGATCACTCCCTGTACTACTCTCGGTATTATATCCCAGTATCATTCCCGGTAATATATCCTAGTATTATTCCTGGTATCATATCCCAGTATTATTCTCTGTATTATTCCCTGTATTATTCCCGATATTATTCCCAGTATTACTCCCAGTATTATTCCCGGTATTATATCCCAGTATTATTCCCTGCATTATTCCCGGTATTATTCCCAGTATTATTTGCTGGTTTACTCCCTGCATTATTCCCGATATTATTCCCAGTATTATTCCTGGTATTATTTCCTGTATTATTTCCGGAATTATATCCCAGTATTATTCTCTGTATTATTCCGTGTATTATTCCCTGTATTATTCTCAGTATTACTCCCAGTATTATTCCCGGCATTATTCCCAGTATTATTCCTGGTATTATATCCCAGTATTATTCTCTGTATTATTCTCGGTATTATTCCCAGTATTATATCCCAGTATTATACTCTGTATTATTCCCTGTATTATTCCCAGTATTATTCCCGGTATTATATCCCAGTATTATTCTCTGTATTATTACCTGTATTATCCCCAGTATTACTCCCAGTATTATTCCTGGTATTATTCCCAGTATTATTCCCGGTATTATATCCCAGTATTATTCCCAGTATTATTCCCGGTATTATATCCCAGTATTATTCCTGGTATTATTCCCAGTATTATTCCCTGTATTATTCCCAGTATTATTCCCGGTATTATTCCCAGTATTATTCCCGGTATTATTCCCAGTTTTATTCCCGGTATTATTCCTGCTATTATTCCCGGTATTATTCCCGGTATTATGCCCAGTATTATTCCCGGCATTATGCTCGGTATTATTCCCAGTATTATTTCCAGTATTATTCCCAGTATTATCCATTGCATAATTCCCTGTGTTCTCCTGAGTATTTCCCATGTGGCTGAGCGTGGTTTCCCTGTGGAGTCTCAGGCCTTGTTTTCTCCTCCCCTTCACTGTGCTCTTTTACTTTCTCTCATAATGACCCATATTCAACGCCACAAACCATTAATCCACCACCAGCACGGCCCAATTACATTCTATATTTGGTTTGTGCCTGGTTCGCACATGTGCTTAAGTGCTCCAAATATTCATTGATCTAAAGAGGCGTTTGTTTCACAGCGCTGGAGTCCGAAAGGAAATATTACTGTCAAATAAAACAGCAACATGACACAAAACCCACATACAGAATCTAATGATGTGACGCAGCCGCCATCTTGACTGTTTTGGTTAAGAATGTAAGAACGCTAAATTAGGACATCGGGATATTTTTTATATGAAACGTGGATTTACTGTTATAAAAATCCATCTTTCTTCCATGGGTTTAATATCTGTAAATTAACGATAGCAAACCACCGCATTTACCGTGGATTTTTAAATATCGCGACTGCTGTTTTAGCCATAATCACAGATGGGGGTAGTACTGTTGCATTTATGAGTTGTTGTTTTTTTTTAAGAAATTGTGAGTACTTATCTAGCAGTACATATTGAAGGAACAGTACTCTGACATGTTTACTCTAGTAAGTCTAAACTGACAAAAGCTTTATGTGACAATATGAAATTATTTGCACATTTCTTTCTTGCAGCTTCTTCAGCTCTGATTAAGTTTCTCATTTTTGTGCATCCTTTGAAAACACCAGATTTTGTGCATTTTTTATGTTTTGACCTTCAAATTACATTAACTTCAAATTGACACTCAAGTTAATTTTACTTGAGGAATTTCTTGGACCACTACTTTATACCTCTACTTAGAAGAATATTAAGTACCGTATTTTTCGGACTATAATTTATCATTTTTTCATGGTCTGGGTGGCCCTGCGACTTATACTCAGGTGCAACTTCTACAGTTCTGGAAAAACAATAAGAGAGCACTTCAAAATGATCAGTTTCTCTGATTTTACTACTTATAGTTATGTGTTTAAGTAAAATGAACATTTTTGTTTCATTCTATAAACTGCTGATTTATTTCATTTAGAAAATATTTTCAGACTTCAAAAAATGCGAAGAAAACAAGATCATATTCATTTAAAACAACACAATACTAATGTTTGAATTGAGGAAGAGTTCAGAAATCAGTATTTGGTGGAATAATAATGTTAATCTTTTCCTCCTTAAATCAGGTTTGGTTCAGGTGATCTCATCCCTCATGAAGCAGAATGAGGTGTGTTTGTGTTGGATTCAACAGACGCTGGAACAGAACGGCCCAAACACACGTAGAGACACTGATTTCAGAACAAAAAAATGCTGTGGGCTCTTATTTTTTTCCAGAGCTGTATATTAAAATATATAATGTCACATGTTTGTTTTTTTCACACTGACAGCCACGAGGGGGCGCTCTGGGCGTATGTGCTAATATCTGCTACTCCTATTACTCCTGTACTAATGAAAAGTTTAAATTTAAACATTAATTTAGAAAGACTGAAAACAAAATCATATCCTACACAGGGCTCTACACTAACTTTTTTTTTCAGGAGCTCATGTGCCCCGAAGTTAAAAATTTTAGGAGCACAGAAAAAAAAAAGGGGGCGCAAGTAGGTTTTAGTTTTGAACGATTATTACAGTGCAGAACTTGTGCACACCAACACTAACACTGAATAAATTTAAGACAAAAAAAAAAGAATTATGACTGTACTTTTCCTGCATGATCGCAATGTTTTTATAAATATATCTTCATTTCATCTGATTAATATTTAGACTTAAAATAAACTGTACTGCACTTAAACACTCTGGCCCCTTTTTTTTTTTTTAAACCTTTATTTACCCAGGAAAGTCCCATTGAGATCACGAATCTCTTTTTCAAGGGAGTCCTGCCTGCACACATCACTTTCATACTAGGCAATGTGGGTGATGTGCCTTTCCTAAGGATGTTTTTTGCCACTGGCGCCCCCCTGTGGCACCTGGAATTCCCAGTGGTCTCCCATCCAAGTACTAACCAGGCCCTGCTGAGCTTCTGACATCTGACAGGATCAGGCTTTGACAAGCTGGTGTGGCTTGGACCTTCGCCCACAGTTTGAGAACTTCTTCTTCAAGAGAACTTCCACTGGCACTTTACACAAAACTGTTTCAAAGTGTAAAAAGTGTGCAGGATTTTTAAACCGGTATTTTCAAATTCATAACTGGAGTTACATTCTCTTACTGGTTTTAAAGTGGTTTTTAGCCTCTGCACATTTACCAAACTAAACGCACATTGTGACAAACAGATTTATTTGGCATTTTCTTAGGCAAACTTCAGCCCACATGTCACCTGCTCTGTGCTGTAGAACATAAAATTAATACTGGCGTATTTGATGTGAGGCGGGTGGACAGGTGAGATGTTTCACCTGCCCTGTGATACACACTGGTACACGAGGGTGCCGCTGTGGACAAGCCGCGCATTGGCGGTGCCGCGCGGTGTCCGCGGGCTCCAGCGCACAGGTCCCGTACACCGGTACAAGTTTATTGCCGACAGCAGCGGCCGTAATGAAATATGATGCACTCAGTATTCAGACCTCAAGTCCAGGGCCGCCCCCCCCATTAGGCAACATAGGCAAATGCTAAGGGCGCCGCCGCTCCACTAGGGGGCGCCGAGCGCAAAAATCGGCGATGGGGGATAAAATTCTCCACTGTCTAAAACATCGTCACTATGAACTGTTTGATTTCTTGTGAGTATCTGTGCTCTGGCAGTATTTATTTATTTTTTTGCAATCCAAGGGGCGCCACCTGAAATCTTGCCTAGGGTGTCAAAATGGTTAGGGCCGGGCCTGCTCAAGTCCGTGACGAGACCGAGTCCAAATGCGCTCGAGTCCGAGGCAAGACCAAGACAAAACTCTCGCTTTAGCGGAGGAGGAAGTCCAGCGGCACAGGGGTGTCTACTGAGTGTGGGACAGGTGTGGGTCCTGCTGCGGTGCCCTCCTCGTTTAAGGGGGCGTGGGTGTGTTTTGAAGAGGAGGTTGTTCGTATGAGTGATATCGGCGCACACCCGGAGCTTGTATGCTGGGGTCGTGTGCGGTCAGAGGTGTAGTGTCTGGGCATGGTTCGGTTGTGCTCGCGCTGGGCAGGCGTGCGGCACTTTAGGGGCGATCCAGGCCTGGGCACGGCTCTAAAGTCCTAGTGTGAGTGCGCCCCTAATGTTTGATAGATTTAGAACGTTTAACTTTTCAGGTTGCGTCTGTGCGCAGTTCTCCTTATTGTGCTGCAGAAGCACTCGCACTGGTGCGACTGTTTTGTTTTCCTCGTTCGCACGCCGAAATATTTACTCGCAAATGCGAATGAAATGGGCGCACTGTAGAGCCCTGATCCTGCAGATGCAGGCAGTGAAATATGCAGCGGAAAAAGGTAATTGAGCAGCAGAAAGAAAGTTTAGAGTGAGCGAGAAACTTGTGAAAAGCAGAGGATACTCGAATTGCAATGAAGAAAACAAAAACACAAAAATCGCAGGCTAAAAGTTAGATGGTCAGAGCGAGAATA
>CM068356.1:35466287-35493787 GCA_034769755.1 Odontamblyopus lacepedii | reverse complement strand
ACTGATACAACTTTATACAAACAAAACCTCACAACTTGGGGGTCATTTGATTATTTAGTTGAGCCTTCAGTACTATTGAGGTCTGTGTAATTATTATTATGCATGTAGAAACCATTTGGGAGACATACGGCAGCTCTACACATGTGTAATGCACTTAATACACACAATGTAGATTCATGAAGAGATACCAACAACAGAAAAGCCTGATGTGTAAAAAACATCCCCATAAACCCAGCCCTGCGTTAGAACAGCGTGCTCTAACTCACCTCTCACAGATGCAAATCAAAACCACGTCTAAAGAAACGTCCTGAGGTGGAGCAGGTCCAGAGCAGACACATGTTCCTCCACATGTGTAGTAGTGCTGTTATTCCATGGACACTGTCGCTCCTTCATAAACACACAGACGAAACAGGCTCCCTGCTGCTCCAGCCGCTCTCACTCCACTGCTCCGTCCAGATCCTCCATTTCAGTTCAATTCAATTCAGTTAAATTTTATTTATATCGCACATTTAAAACAACTTCAGTTGACCAAAGTGCTTCACATAAAGGATGACAAAGACAGAAGAAACATATACATATATATTATAATGTGAGGACTATAATAAAAAACAAGATAAACTGACTAACTAGTATTAAATGCCAGGGAAAAGAGATGAGTTTTCAGTCTAGTCTTGAACTGCGTTACAGACTGAGAGGATCTGACAGAAGAGGAAGGCTGTTCAACAGTCTGGGCGCTGCCACAGAAAAGCCTCTGTCACCTCTCGTCTTGAGCCGAGTTTTGGGCACGACCAACAGGAGCTGGTCTGCTGATCTCAGGGCTCTGGGCAGAGTGTAGAGGGGTAGGGGTAGAGTGCAGTAATTCCCTCAAATAGACTGGACCCAAAGAGTGTAAACATTTAAACACAAAAACAAACATTTTAAATTGCACCCGATAGAAGACAGGAGCCAGTGCAGGTCACACAGCACAGGTGTGATGTCTTCACTTGTCTTAGTATTAGTGAGCAGACGAGCTGCAGCGTTCTGGACATGTTGTAGGCGCTGCAGGGAGCTCTGGTCTAGCCCCACATACAGAGAATTGCAATAGTCCAGACATGATAACTTTCACACAAAATAGCCCTGAAACTAGCTCACCGTTTGATTAAATGGCAGCCTGTATGTCATGTTTTGGTGTATGATAGGGCCCCAGAGCAGAGACAGGAGGCTGGTTTATTGTAGGGAATGTAGGATATGGTGGCCGGAGCTGGCTGTAGACACGGACGGTAGGTAGACACTGGGGCAGACTCAGGGTAGGCAGGACGACGTGGACGTGACAAGGAGGGACAGGGAATGAAGTGGCAAACTAGAGCAGACAGGAGAGGGCTTTGTAGTGTGGCTGCAGGTGAGTCGCTGTGCAGGTGGAGCTCAGCCTGGTGAGGTGCAGCCAGAACACAGAAGAAAACACAAACCTACACTGCATTTCTAACTAACATCTTATTACAAACGCAAAACTACAAACAATGACTTGACGCTAAACAGTGATTTTTAGACACTTGTGTTAAAAGTTAGTGCTGCTGTTGTCATCTCCTGCTGCACGACAACTGGTACAACTCCATACAAACACAACCTCACAACAAACTGGCACAATGCTATACAAATACTAACACAACCTTACAAGTTAGCCACTGTCATCTTTTGTTGAAAATCATACTCCTAAACAGGACCATGAACACTCAGACTGATTGCAGAATCTCGAAAATGTATTGTTTATGTCCATTTTGTATTTTTTCATGGTTTTCAGACTAAAAACTTGAGTGCTAATGTGTGCATAGTGTCACCATGGTAACTGCAGAACATTCCCTGATATTCCCCGTCCAGCAGGATACAGAAAGTACCAATACAGAGCTTAAAAGGTGCTCATATATATAGGCAGCCCTTTATTGGTGACAATCCTCAGTTTAATCCCAGTCAGAACACGTGAACCTGGCTCGTGGTCTCAGGGGAGGTGCTGAGACGAGCCCTCAAGCAGCGGAACAGTCTTTGTGTAATATTATAATAGGAGATCTTTGTGTCCCATTTGTGTTGCACAGGCACAGTAGTACAAGGCTGTTTGTCAGGAACATCTGTGAGAACAGCTGCTGCCTGTTACTAACTCACTCCATCCTCAGACATGACTCGAGTCAGCATCTAAACACAAGACATCCCAACTGTTATCAGGACCCATGAGGAGAACAGTGAGGCTAGCAGAAGCAGCAGTAGTAGTAGTAGTAGTAGAAGTAGGAGCATAGAAGTTGTGTTAGTAGTTATATTAGTAGTACCTGTTCTGTGCTGTAGGTGGATGAGTCTGAGTGGCGTTTCCTTCTCACCGGAGGTGTGAGCTTGCATAACCGGTATGCTAACCCCTGCACCTGGCTCCCAAAGACGTCCTGGGATGAGATCTGCAGACTGTCTGACATGGAGAACTTCACGGGCCTGAGGCAAGGCCTGATGAGTCTCCGCAGCGAGTGGAAGAGTGTGTACGACAGCAGCGTGAGTCCAGCTGCCCTCTACAGCCATACGCACATATACATACACTATATACATAAATATTTACATATTTCCAGACTATAAGTCGCACCGGAGTATAAGTCGCACCAGCCAAAAAATGCATAATGAAGAAGAAAAAAACATATATAAGTCACACCAGACTATAAATCATACTTTTTGGGGGAAATTTATTTTATAAAATCAGAGACCAACAACTGACATTTCATCTTGAATGGCAAGTTATAGACGTTATAGTAATAAAACTGAATAGGGAAGAATCCGTGTATCATTCATTCATTGTTTTTCAATATAGAACCAAAAATAAGAAAACTAAAAAACACCTCTTTTCTTTATTATTTGTCTCTAAAACCAAAATGAAAAAACTGATAAAGATTTGTTTTTTTTCATTTTTGATTCATATATATGATTCATATTTGGTCTATGGACTGTCAGTGTGAAAAACGTAATATATAAATCGCACTTCAATATAAGTCGCAGGAACCACCCAAAACCTGAAAAAAAGTGCGACTTATAGTCCAAAAAATACGATACTCATATGACACATGCCTATATGATCTTTATACACTAACTGTGTATCTAGTGTATGTGTGTATGTAGTGTAACATTATACATCATATACAGACCATGACAGATATATAGACACATACAGTATATGCACATACACATACTAGTATACTCACAATATATACTTATACACTACATTTACACTACATATACACTATATACACATATATGCTATTTCGGGGTGTCCAAATTATGGCCCGGAGGCCAAATGTGGCCCTTAGACCAATACTAACTAGCCCTCAGGCTGAATTGGCCCAAATTATGAAAATAGTAAAAGCACTTATTAAAGGTGTGGTAGCTCAGTCCAGCCTTTGTCTAATGCAGTATTCTAAAACATTCAGTTAATCGTCCTGTAGTCTGTGGCCATTGCCCCATATATGCAACCCTCCATGAAAAAAGTTTGGATACCCCTGATCTCTACACATATACACTATACACCAGTGGTTCTTAACCTTGGTGGAGGTACTGAACCCCACTAGTTTCATATGCGCATTCACTGAACCCTTCTTAATTGGAAAAATAAAATATGTTATTTTCAAATTCAAAATATAGGTATATATATTTTATTGGTGCACACATGTGAATCCATATTGCACATATTCGTCCGACTGCTTTCTTTTTTTGCTCGACATAGTTAGTATGAAGGGAAAATATGAAGAAAGAAATTACACAACACCATCACGACAGTCACAAGACTATTGCGTGCACAGAATTTCTTGCAGCCAATAATGGCCAAACGGGACTTGTCATCATGAATCATATAAGTTGGATGTGTGTCTTGACTCCTGTTGAACCCCTGAGATTGACTCACCGAACCCCTGGGGTTCGCTCGAACCCAGGTTAAGAACCACTGCTATACACTATACACACATATACATGCTGTATACACTGTAGCCCTGTACAGTGGGAACAGCAGCACCTTACTTGAACTTTGTGAAATACTTGTGTGACCAAAGACATGTTTAAAAGAGGATTTAGTAAGTATGGTATATTAATAAGTGTTCTTTAATGTCAGTGTATGCACTGTATATTATTCTAAAGCACTGTCTAAAATTAAACAGCTCTGGTCTGGTGTCTGTCAGGATTCTGTTTGCAGAGTGTGATCAAAGTTTGGACTGTTTTTAGTTTTGCTGCACACACGGCCTATAAATTGTCACTACTTTAAACTCCCAAACAGTGTTGTCATCTTGAATTTGTGGCATCTGTGTTTGTGCAGATCAAACCATAGAAGTGAGCCCCTGTGTCATCTCCTGTTTTAGACTCATCGCATTTCTTTGTCAGTTCTGTACAATTGTGACACCAGCAGTAAACCTGTCTGTCTAATGCTGTGGGTGCCTTTTACACAATCACAATCAGTGCTAATTTCATCTTTCTCTCGTCACATCTCTCCACTCTCTCTGGCTTCAGCAGATGTTCAATCAGCCACGCACCAGTTTGTCCCACGTCGCCGTGTACTTCCAATCACACACACCTCCCTCTAATTAAACCTGCGCAGCTCCACTTGTAAAATCAGGCTTTATTTAATTTTGAGGCGCACAGCTGTTCATCAGACTGACAGGACTGGAAGAGCAAACAAGAGAGAACTGCAGGGGAGAGAACAGAAGGGGGTGAGGCACAGAGGAGAGGGGGAGGAGGGAGATGTGCAGATATCTACATGTGAAAATGTACAGCAATTACAGTCAAATCTGCAGTAGTTTTTAAGTTTACCATAAATCTGTGGAGTTTTGACACCAGCGCTGTGAGAGGTGCGTCTAAAGTCATGTGACTGAAAAGTGACTCAAGGCACTAATTCTGGATCATAACCGTCCTCCACCATCCTCCATCTCTACTCATCTTTCTTCCACAACAGAAATGAAAGTGAACTGTGCACTTATACATATTCTACATATCTGTGTGTGTTCTCCAGAGCCCTCACCAGATGCCCATCCCAGGAGAGTGGCAGGACAAACTGAGCCAGTTCCAGAGGATGTTAGTGATCCGCTGTTTGCGGCCAGACAAGGCAAGTGTACTTTTGGATGGTTACACAGTGTACCTGTGGAACACTTGAGTTTGAATGGAAACCGTCAGATCTACTGTAAAAGAAATGGGGCTGCAGGATTACAGCAGAAATCATATTCATGATGATTAGAAGTGAAACGGTGGTGTTCTTACTGTGCAGGTGGTGCCGATGGTGCAGGAGTTTGTCTCTGACTCTCTGGGACGTCCCTTCATTGAGACTCCGCCCTTTAACCTGTCCCAGGCATTCGGGGACAGTCATTGCTGCGCTCCCCTCATCTTCATCCTCTCCCCCGGATCTGACCCCATGGCCGCACTGCTCAAGTTCGGAGACGAGAAGGTACCAGCACCAGATTACCTGCTTACTAGCACATAAGGTCATTCTGTTTTAAAACGCTGCTGAGAACTGAATTAACTGTAATTTCATATGTGTCTTGTAGGGTTTCACAGGGAACAAGCTCGCATCTCTGTCTCTGGGACAAGGACAGGGTCCCATCGCCATGGAGATGATCTCCACTGGCATCAAAGAGGGCACATGGGTGGTGCTGCAGAACTGCCACCTGGCCACGTCGTGGATGAGCACGCTGGAGCACATCTGTGAGGTTAGAATGTACCAGTACTAATACTGCTAATATATGTATCAATACTATAGTACTGGTACTGTTAAAACTATACTGTATACTATAGTACTCTACCCATGTACTCATACTAAAGTAGAGTATGAGCATGCTGAAATCATAGTCCAATGAGGTTCATTTGGTCTTCTGATTATTTTTGTTTCTGTATGTTATTAGGTTCTTTTTTCAGCCCATGTTTTCATACTGACAGTTTGGACTGCTCCCTGCGCTCTTCCTGTGGTCCTGTGATGTTGCTGTGACATGTCTGGTCAGCTGATTTATAGATGGGATACTGTCCTGAGGAAGTGGGACTGCAGATGGTGCTGTCGTCCTGCCTCTGACAGTAGGAAGAAAGGGCCAAAAACCTGTAATAAATTAAATGAATGAATAAATCAGCTGAGCGGACACATCACAGCAACATCACGTGACCACTCTGAGGAAGACCTCAGGGAGCAGCCCAAACTGTCAGTATGAAAACAAACTCTTGGTCTGAAACATGAACCTAATAACATAACTCCCCCATTCATGTTTTAAAGCCACGCTTTGTACCTTTGCTCCATGTGAGGGACATGTGCTCATGTCACTCAGAACAGAACACACTTTTAAAAAAAAACTTTTTTGTCATTATTTGGAGCTACTGGTGTACGTCACACCACACCATTCTGTTGAAACTTAACATGACATCGCATGTCGAGTGTTCTACATGTAGCTCTGTAGTGGAATGTTCAGCAGTTACCATGCTGACACAATGTACACATTCGCAAACGTAGCCAAAAAAAGTTTTAATATAATCTGAAAAAAAAATCGAAATGCATTTAAAGAGCACATTTTCCGGAGCCTGTGAATCAGTATGAGCGTTCGTGGTCCTGTATAGGAGTTTGATTTTCAACAAAAAGAGCGACTGACAAACAGTTGGCTAGTTTGTGACTGTAAAGACCTTCAGACCCAGCAGTACCTACAGTAACATCACACTTCCAGGCAATGTGAATCACATCAGCTGCAAAGTATCACTTGTTGATCTTGTGAAATATCAGCAGGAGATACTGTCAGTGAAAAGCAGGAGTCAGACCATGTTTCTCTTGTCCAGGAGCTAAACCCAGACACGACTCACCCAGACTTCCGGCTGTGGCTGACCAGTTACCCCTCGCCCACGTTCCCAGTGGCAGTGCTCCAAAACGGAGTGAAGATGACCAACGAGGCCCCTAAAGGTCTACGCTCCAACATTGCCCGCTCTTTCTTCATGGACCCCATCTCTGACCCCGAGTTCTTCAACGGCTCCTGCAAATCGGTACCTGCACCTCAAGTTTGACACCTTAAAAAATATACCTCTCTCTTATTCACAGAAATACATTTTTATCAGTTTAGCTAACTTTTTTTTTCACTGATACACCAGAGTCGCGTGACCTGAAAGTAGTGTTAAGAATGTCTGAATGGCTTTGTGAATGAGGCCTATACAGTCCCTGACAAAAGTCTTGTTGCTTATCCATTTTGTAGAAACAAAAGCTTATAACCTGACTTTAAATTAATCGATTGGTTTTAGAAATGTCTCATATGAAAGCTAAAACCCTCCCAAATTATTCTCAATATAAAGTAAAATTAAATTTGCTTCACTGAAGAAAGATTGATCATTTAATGAACACAGAAAGGTCAGATTTTGGCAAGACAAAAGTTTTGTCGCCTACAGAAAATTGAACAAATAATTTACTTCAAATACAAAAATATGTTGCATAACGTCAGTGAATTAAGTAGTGGTGCTGTGAGATCCATATTTAATATCTTGTATGACTTCCATGAGCTTGAAGGACTGCATCCATGCGGTTCGACAAAGATTCATACAATTTGTTGATGAAGTCATCAGGAATAGCAAAGAAAGCGTCTTACATGCCTCCAGAGTTCATCAAGATTCTTTGGTTTTGCCTTCCATGCTTCCTCTTTCATTCTACCCCAGACATGCTCAGTGATGTTCATGTCTGGTGACTGGGCTGGACAGTCCTGGAGCACCTTGATCTTCTTCGCCTTGAGGAACTTTGATGTAGAGATAGAAGTATGCGATGGAGCACCATCCTGCTGCAAAATTTGACCCCTTTTATGGTTGGGAATGTAAGAGGTGCTCATATTCCTTGATATTTTAGGCTATTGATATTGCCTTCCACCCTGCAAATGTCTCGCACACCCCCATACTGGATGGAACCTTAGACCGTGATTAACTGTTTTCTGGGTGAATCTTGGATCCATGCGGGCTCCAGTAGGTCTCCTGCAATATTTGCTGCGGCTGTGATGTAATTCAACTGAGGATTCATCTGAGAAATCCACCTTCTGCCACTTTTCCAGTGTCCATCCTTTTAGCAGGCTGTGGGCCTTGGCAAATGCCACACGGTTTTTTAATTGCCTTTTGTTTAGTGCTGGTTTCTGTGCACTGATTCGACCATGGAGGCCATTTCCAGACAGAATTCTACAAACTGTTCTGGTTGACACAGGGACTTGAGGTGACCAGGCCTGGTGGAGCTCTGCTGCAGTGGAAAAGGGGCCTTGGATTTTCCAATCAACAAACAGTCCTCCTGAGCAGTTGTCTTGCGGGGTCTGCTGGACCTGCGCTTGTCAAAAACATCTCCAGTCTTTTCAGATCTTTTTCTTATTCTTTGTACTTGACGCTGAGACACATTGAAGGTGTCAGCCACCTCAGCAGTGGATCTGGTCTTCAGCCTCTTGATAATTAACGCTTTGGTCTCAGGGTGGATCTTAGGCAGGTTGTCAGAGGTCAAGTTGCAGTTGATGTGAAGGTCTGGTGTGCTGGGGTTCTTTTTATACACACCCACTAAGTGACTGATCAGTAACTGATCACAGGTGAGGCTGTAATCTAGGATTGGGTGCATCATATGACAAGGTGACAAGACTTTTGTCTTGCCAAAATCTGACCTTTCTGTGTTCATTAAATGATCAATCTTTCTTCAGTGAAGCAAATTTATTTTAGTATATTGAGCATAATTTGGGAGGGTTTTAGCTTTCATATGAGACATTTCTAAAACCAATCGATTAATTTAAAGTCAGGTTATAAGCTTTTGTTTCTACAAAATGGATAGAAGACTTTTGTCAGGGACTGTAGAGTCCTCTTCAGAGTGCAGTGCTGGGAGTGAGAGGTTTGGGGCTGGGCCCATGTCTGTCCTCCTCTCTCCACTCTCTCCATGTCTCTCCTCTCCTGTCCCTGATGCCTGTCCTGTTCACTTCCAGGCGGAGTTTAAGAAGCTGCTGTATGGCCTGTGCTTCTTCCACGCTCTCATACAGGAGAGGAGGAAGTTTGGACCTCTGGGTTGGAACATTCCCTACGAGTTCAATGAGACCGACCTGCGCATCTCTGTCCAGCAGCTGCACATGTTCTTAGAGCAGTACCAGGTCTGACACACAGTCCACATCTGAAACCAAAGAAATAAGACAGTTAATGAAATGTGGTTTTAAAGAGATGGGCTTTCAGGGCTTTTTGAAACATGGGGAGTGTGGATGAATCTGTGTTTGGGCATGGAGTTCCAGAAGGTGGGGGCAGCAGTGGAGAAGGCCCTGTCCCCCTGGGTCTTATGTTTAGTCTAGGTAGGGGCAGACAGGAGGTTGATTCAATACATAAAAACACACAAATACTAACCCTTTAATAATTTACTCTATGACTAATTATGAAAACGCTTTACACTTGTCATAGCCTTTATACTGTAGTCATTATTCATTAATTATTCACACACCAAACGTACTAGGCAAGGACAGTGAAGTGTTTTGTCTAAAGACTGATCACAAATCAACCCTCCAACCTTGGGATTGGGAGATCAGTGCTCTAACCACTGAGCCGCTGTTGCTGTCACTGTCGCTGTCACTGTCCTCCATTAGGAATGAAGCAAATCAAGTCACAATATCATATTTTTTGCATGGGGAGAAAGCCTTTAAATGAAAAAGGCCTGATTTGTCTGAAGCCTTGAAAACAGGACATGTCTCCTGCTGAAGGCCTGCAGTTTGTCCATCAGGGTTTAATCTCCAGTCAGTCACAAACGTCTCAGTAAGTAAATCAAACAGCAACCACTTGACTTTACTCTATTTAACACTGAACTCATTCATCTCACCAGACTACCGTAAGATGGAGCTGGTCTCCTTCTGCTGTCTGTGTGCAGGTGGATAAATATACAATAAAATACACGGTGCTGACTTAAAGGGCACTATTTTGTGTTCTAATGTTTCCTCATCACAAACAGACCTGGAGTTGTGTTTTGTTTCATTCACACATGGTTAACAGACAAACCCTGCATATTTAGAGTTCTTTTCTCCAATAGAAAACACTCTATTCCACTTTCCACTTTGTCATATCATGAGGTAATACAGGAAGTGCTCCACTGTGTTTTTAAACTCTATACAATATTGCTAGAATCATTTGATTGATTCCAGCCCTGGACTTACGAATCTTTACTGAACTAAACGTTTAAGGAGCTGTTAACTTGGAAACTACTGCTTCATGACATCACAAGGTGGAACAGAGCATTTTGAGCTTTAAAGATGGAGATTAGCCAGACTAATAATAAATTACTCAAACATGTGTGAATGAAACTAAGTACAACTCGAGGTATGTTTCTGATGATGTGCAACATGCTAACTTGGCTTAAAGCTCACAAAGGTCTTTTTGTGTAATAGGAGCTTTAATAATAAAGTGACATGAACACGCTGACATATTCACACAGCATAACAGCGGAATACGTGTGTGTTGCCTTGGCTTTATGCTAATGCACACTTGGACTGAATACTTAAGTGCTGCAGGAGTCACAAACATAGCCTGTGTATTCCCCTGCAGCTCTGTACTGGCTGCAGGGACATGTTTCACCATCTGGACTCATCCCTGTGGTCACACACTTCACAACATGTCCAGAGGAGGACACACCGCAGCATCTGCTCCAATAACACAAACCCAGCACTCACCTGACCCACAGGGACGCTGCAGTGTCCCTTTTATCCTCTCGTGCTTTTCTATTGGTTTATTGATGCAAAACCACCTTGAGTGTCTAGTAAGGTGCCTGATAAATAAAATATATTTTTATTATAATCCTTTAAACATTGAGGCATCATTCTTATTCTAATACTGAATTTCTCCTTCTGGGGAATGAATCAAATATGTAGCTATCTCTCTGTTTAAACAACACTGTTTGGACTTGTTAATGCTTTTTATATACAGTAGGGCTGGGCCAGAACATTTTGTTGCTCATATAGATCAATCACAATTTTTGATTCAATTTTACCTACTAAAAACAAATAAAAATAGATTCCAATATAGATGAATAAATTATACAAACCTTTAAACATCCTAAACATACCTCAAAACACTCATCTGAACCAAATGCTTTGACTGACAAGAGCCAAGCTGATCACTGACCATTAAAGAGGAGCACCGCAGGTACAGGGCTGGTGCGTCTTATACACGGTACACTGCCGACTTTAAGTACAACTCTGAGTCCTGTCATATTCAAAGGTATTCAGATGATGAAGAAGTGGACAAGAGGGAGAATACACCAACCTCACTGACACAAGATGGTCTTCGACTTCTAAAGGACAAAGTCGACTCCTCAGCTGGTCACCATTCAGGGAGAGAACATTAAGGGTGTGAGGACCTACAAATATCTGCGGGTGCTTCTGCATAGCAAATCGGACTGGACTCCAAACACAGATGCCCTTTATAAAAGAGATCTTCTTCCTTAGGAGGCTGAGGGCATCTGAAGGTTGTGAAGAGCTGCTCTTGATGCTTTACTACATGGTCGTGGCCAGTGGCCTTTTTTATGGGGCGGTGTGCTGTGGCAGCAGTCTGGCCGTTAAGAACAGCAGGAGGCTGCAGAAGCTGGTGAAGAAGGCCAGCTCTGTGACTGGGAGGGCACTGGAGTCATTCATTAGGGTGTGGAGGGAAGCATTCGAAACTGGCTGGAAGTCATGGTCAATGGACCCCTGCTCCCACCCCTGCCACAGTGTCCTGTCTGCACAGAGCAGCAGTGACAGATGCCTCCTCTCACTCCACTGTGGGACTGAAAGGTTTAACAAGCCATTTGTCCCCACAGCCATCAGGCTCTACGACCTGTCTTGACCCCACCCTGCAGAACCCTCACCCTAACCCCCACCCGTC
Organism: Odontamblyopus lacepedii; assembly: GCA_034769755.1. NCBI lineage: Eukaryota > Metazoa > Chordata > Actinopteri > Gobiiformes > Gobiidae > Odontamblyopus > Odontamblyopus lacepedii. The sequence goes on along the minus strand of CM068356.1, from coordinate 35,481,955 downwards.
ACCCTACAGAACCCTCACCCTAACCCCCACCCGTCACCCTGCAGAACCCTAACCCCCACCTGTTACCCTGCAGTACCCAGCACTTTATGCATACGAACTTTGCATATCGTGCACAAACTTTTAATGATTACTTATTGCCTTTTATTCATTTTAAGTGTTTTTAGTGTGTGATGAAATGTGGTTGTATATGGATACCTGAATTTCCCCTTCTGGGGATCAATAAAGTACCTATCTACCTAGTACCTACATAGTACCTATGTAGAAATGTGTTTCATTGCTCAGTAATACTTGTATATAAATCATCAGTTCATGAGTGTATTGTGCATGTGGACCCTTAATCCCATACAGTGTCTGTGGCGTCTTTTGCTCTTATAGCCGTATATCCTCTGTCCCTCTGTGGTTGTGTGTAGGAGGTTCCATATGATGCTTTGAGGTACCTGACTGGAGAGTGCAACTATGGAGGGAGGGTCACAGACGACTGGGACCGGCGCACGCTCAGGACCATCCTGTCCGTCTTCTACACCCCTGAGATCGTGCTCAACTCGGAGTACAGGTTTGACCACAGCGGCCTGTACTACGCACCAGCAGAGGGCGACGTGAGTCCACAACAACCACAGATCTTGTTCACATGTGTTTATTTTACTTTGATCAAACCAATCATAAATACATAAGTATTTTCAGCAAAAGCTGTACACATAGCTTGCATATAACCTATGGATAAGCAGCTATGGTCATCAACTTTTCCTGAGCGTGTGAGGTTAATTGTGACTTTTGTCCTGTTAAACATGTCCCTGTATGGTCATCAACTACAACACCTAAAACGAACCTGAACCTGTTTAAATCCATTTAGTATTTTTTCTTGAGTTTTCAGACTATTTTAAAACTTTTTTTTTGCCATAGACAGAGCCAATGTGATGTCACCGAAAGTATCACAAACTTTAACAAAGTATTGGCACATGATGAAGTGATGAATTGGATTAGCCTCACCACTTGAAGCTCTGATTATCTGAATACTGCAGTTACTTGATGCAGCTAGAATACACAGAAAAGCACAAAGAACTCTGGAGTCCATGTTTGCCTGTAACGAGTTCTAGAGGAATTCTCCAATGTTCAATAATCATTAGCTAATACCACTATTGTTCTTTATAGCCTGCAGTCTACAGTCATTGTGAGGTACAACTGTGACAAAGCAGCCTGAGCCTCTTGAAATCCATCTAAACATGTCCAGTCCACTCTATCTCTTTTCACCATCATTCATTTCATATATTTGGGCCCAATTTCCATCAATAAAAGCTCGTGGTATCAGTGGCCTGCTGTCCCTGCTGTCAGCGTGATGCATGCTTGTTATGTGAGCTCCGACTGGCTCTCCTCTCTGCTCTTCCTCCTAATCACCATCTCGTCCTCATCCTCAGTCTGTCCACTCCTTTTGTCAAACTCCTCTGATGCTGTTTGTTTAGGACTCATTACCACAGGCGTCGTACCTTTAAAAAGTCGTTAAAAGTGATAGCAGCTCCCAGCAGGGTTCCTCCACCAAAAAAAAAAATTTTTTTTTTTTATTTATTTGTTAACTCACTCGACATCTCCCACAGTTTATCTGTGGTTTACGCAGTGCTTGCCTCCTGCTGAGCCATGTTTTATTCATGTGGCTCATTTACATACTCATTACAATAAACGTCAGGGTTGCTGCTGCACTGATTGTAATTACGCCACTTGTTATGTTCAAATGTGCATCCCTCATTCTTTTGCCTTTTGTTTCTCTCTTCAGTACAACAGTTACATCGACTACACTAAGGCTCTCCCTCTGAACCCATCGCCTGAGATCTTTGGGATGAACGCAAACGCAGACATCAGCAAAGACCAGGCAGAGACATGGCTGCTTTTCGATTCTATCCTCCTCACACAGGTAACAGGTCCAAGCACCACACTCACTGCAGCAAAGTCCTGGAGGGTTTAAGCACCACACTGACAGCAGCACGGTCCTGGAGGGTTTGAGCACCACACTGACAGCAACATGGTCCTAGAGGTAGAATTCTGCACGGGTCTGATTTTGACAAACTGCACCCACTCGTACCCATTATACCTCAATCTGCACCCGACCTGTTTTCTGACAGAACTGAAATCAAATTCTGCACCTGATCTGACCCGCTATAAATCCACACCGACACCCGAGCCACACCCGAATGAAAATCAGTCCGAGAGCCAAAAAAGAGCCACAACTTTATACTCTCCACTCACTAATTTTCTTTTCAGCTCCTCGGGAGAGATTTCTGGGAATGTGCGTATGCAGCAAAAACATATGGGTTTTACATTTAATCATCTTGTAAAAACAATGACATTTTTGCATTTCACTGAAATACAGTCCTGCTTTTTGTTCACACATGATGTTTTGTAAACTGCAGATCAGACCCACACTCTTCTGCATCCGGAAATCCGAACCCGCATCCGACACAGCACAACATTTTTCACTCGTTTCATTGAAATTTGTGATTCACCTGTCGGATATCTGCAGGCACCTGAACCCATGCAGGACTCCGCCTGAAGGGTCTAAGCACCACACTCACAACAGCAAGGTCCTGGAGGATACCCAAACTGTGTAGAGCACAGTACTCTTACTACTACTACTTTTTTATCAACATCAGGATGCAGTGTAATAATTTTATTCGCCTTATGTGAGAAGTCGTCGTGTCGTACACGCTGCCATCATTGGGGTCGTATTATTTTGTCTAGGGCCAATCTTGACAACAAATAAGTTCAATACAGACAGTAAAGCCATTTTAAAGCCTCCAGAGAATCAGTACAGTGTGACGTGTTGGTCACATGAACACTGAACATTTTACACAAATGAACCGACTTTATGTCATATTTAAGATGCAAAACTTTTCCCCAATTCTCCATTGCGTTTAACTGGAAGTGCCACCACAAGAAAACACGGTTTAGGAGTGTTTACAGACCAAAGTGAGTGAGGCACAATAAAGTGAATACAGAAAACACTTGACTCCTGCATCTCCATAGCATAATTATTATTTCACATTATCATTTTTTATATTTCAGGATGCTCACAGAGATGATACCTGACCCACTGAGACCCAATCTGCTGTAGTTTAGGTACTAGTTTAGGTACTAGTTTAGGAATCGATTTGACAAAACAATTAAATAAAAACCCCAGAATCACGTAGAGCGGGTTATAACAAACATTTTAAGGTCAGAATAACAAGTCTGACAGCAGCAATAACAGAGGGGCCACCATTTTTCAATAGAAAGTGATTTGGAGCTGAATCTCACCTATGCACACTTCCTGTTTGAAACTCGGAATCCAGAGATAGTCTATGGTTCAAGCAAATGTTTAGGGCACATCTTTTCAGGCTTTAAACCAGGACAATTTGTAAGTATTGTGTTCATTTTATTTGTTTTAATAACACAAAATAACACCAAAAATTGTTCATTGAGGGAAAATATTAGGATTCTCTTTTTTCCATCATTTTGTCCAACCCTAAATTAAAGCCCCACTGCAGGAACTCAGCTGGAACTGTTTTCCTCCATTCCAGAGCTCAGAGTTGGATCACAAAGAGGAGCCTCAAACAGTCTCTTGCTCCATTGTTCTTGTGCAGATCATTGGTGTCTTCTGTCATCATCTCCCTCCTGTCCCCTACACCACCTCGGCTGTAATTAGAGGCACATTCATAAATAAAGGCACATTTCTTTGACGTAGAACAAAGGGTGATGCTGGTTAGCGCGTGCAGCTCCGGCTCTGTGTGTGGAGCCTCATTATGTCTGCTCCTGCTGAGGCGGCTGCTCTCCCTCCTCCCAAACACTTTTCACAGATTTTCAAAACTCCTCCACAGCACACAGCTCAGCCCTGTTTTTTTTTCTTGTATATAGATTTCATTTAGATGGTGTTTTCTGTCTGTGTGTACATTTTAAGATTTGGCCCAGAAACAGGGATTACAGCAAGTTACAGTTTGAGAGATGGAGCTGTTGACCTTGTGAGTAGGAGTAATTCTACTCACGGGAACTCAAGGGGAACTCCGGCACGTTTGAAGCTAAAGTCCGTTTCTAGAGGTGGTGGAATTCTGTCAGAAGCGAAAAAAACAGCACAGATCAGTGTTTCCTCAGTGGAGATCTCACTGTGGGACTGAGTCTGTCAAGACAACAAACTAGTGTAGTGATGGGGGCAATTTCTTAACTTCCACGTAAAACGTCAATTTGCTTCACACTGAAGAAGCTGAACACCACTTTAACCCATCTTACTACAGCCACGAGTCTAACAAACAAAACGCTCTGCCTGGTTCACTCATTAGTGTCTGGAAACGTTAGAAAACAACTTTATAAGCACCTCACACTTCCCTCTGCTGATTTCCCACTGCACAGGCCAAAGCCCAAAAGACTCGATTTATGTGGAAGTTCAGAACTTGCCCCCATCACTACACTAGTTTGTTGCCTTGACAGACTCACTGCCACAGTGAGATCTCCACCGAGGAAACACTGATCTGTGCCGTTTTTTGGCTTCTGACAGAATTCCACCACCTCTAGCAACGGACTTTAGCTACAAATGTTTAGTCCTGCTTTAATCCTTGTCTCAGTCTTTAGTCTTCAGACACTCTTTTTGATTAATAATGTTTACATAATTTGAAATCCAAACATGGCATGACTGAGATCTTGATTTAGTCCACTGCTTTTGTAAGAGTCCTAATTTAGTCCTGGTTTAGATCTGGGTAGGTCTTGTTTAGTCGAAGTTTAGATCTCGATACACCTTGTTTGGTCCTTGTTTAGATCTTGGTCGATCACCTTTAGTCCTGGTTTAAATCTGGGTAGACCTTGTTTAATCCTGGTTTAGTTCTTGGTAGACCTCGTTTTAGTCCATTGCTTCAGTAATAGTCCTGATTTAGTCCTGGTTTAGATTTGGATAGACTTGTTAATCCTGGTTTAGATGTGGGTAGAACTGGTTTCGTCCTGGTTTAGATTTGGATAGACCTTGTTTAGTCCTGGTTTAGATGTGGGTAGAACTGGTTTAGTCCTGGTTTAGATTTGGATAGACCTTGTTTAGTCCTGGTTTAGATGTGGGTAGAACTGGTTTAGTCCTTGTTTTAACCTTGGCAGACCTTGTTTAGTCGTGGTTTAAATCTGGGTAGACCTTGTTTTAGTCCACTGCTTCAGTAATAGTCCTGATTTAGTCCTGGTTTAGATCTGGATATACTTGTTAATCCTGGTTTAGATGTGGGTAGAACTGGTTTAGTCCTGGTTTTAATCTGGGTAGACCTTGTTTAATCCTGGTTTAGATCTTGGTAGACCTCGTTTTAGTCCATTGCTTCAGTAATAGTCCTGATTTAGTCCTGGTTTAGATTTGGATAGACTTGTTAATCCTGGTTTAGATGTGGGTAGAACTGGTTTCGTCCTGGTTTAGATTTGGATAGACCTTGTTTAGTCCTGGTTTAGATGTGGGTAGAACTGGTTTAGTCCTTGTTTTAACCTTGGCAGACCTTGTTTAGTCGTGGTTTAAATCTGGGTAGACCTTGTTTTAGTCCACTGCTTCAGTAATAGTCCTGATTTAGTCCTGGTTTAGATCTGGATATACTTGTTAATCCTGGTTTAGATGTGGGTAGAACTGGTTTAGTCCTGGTTTTAATCTGGGTAGACCTGATTAAAATCAGGACTGAACTGGTTTAGTCCTGGTTTAGATGTGAATAGAACTTGTTTAGTCCTGGTTTTAATCTGGGTAGACCTTGGTTTAGTCCACTGCTTCAGTAATAGTTCTGATTTAGTCCTGGTTTAGATCTTGGTAGATCTTGTTATAGTCTTTTGCCTTAGTATCAGACCTGGTCCTGGTTTTGACCTGCTTTGATTTAGACCTGGTTAAGACCTGGTTTAGTCCAGCTGAATCTCTCTTTTACAGCAGGATTAATATTGGATTAGAATAGTTTGATCTTCTCGTGGATTGTCTCATTATCTTAAACCTCCTGTGGATGGGAGAACGTTATTATCCTCTCTGCTGCAGCCTCTGCCCTGGACTCTGCTTCATTTGAGTCTGTGTGTATCTTTCCTGAGACCCGGGATGGAATAGAGATCAAAGATTAGTGATGCCAAAGAGAAAAGGAACAGTCTAAATCCTGGTTCGGTCTTTTTAAATCCTGGGTTATTTCTGGTTTAGACTCAACTCAGCCTTGGTAAGACTAGCTTTCCTTTCCTGGTTTAGTCCTGTGTGGTTTAGACTTACATCTAAGCCATGTGTTTGTATTTCCTCTATCCTGGTTTAGGTCTAATTTAGTCCTATTTTAGTCCCAGTTTAGCTCCGGTTTAGACCTGGTGTAGTCCTACTTCTAGACCATGTATTTATGCTTCCTTTATAGTGGTTTAGTCCTGTTTTAGTCCTGTTTTTGTCCTGATTTAGTCCTGATTCAGACCTGGTTTAGTCCTACTTCTAGTCAGTGTTTCTGTACTTCCTTTATCCTAGTTTAGTTCTGGTTTAGACCTAGTTTAGACTTTCTTCTAGGCCATGTATTTGTACTTCTTTTATTCTGGTTTAGTCCTGGTTTAGTCCTGGTTCAGCTCCGGTTTATACCTGGTTTAGTCCTACTTCTAGTCCGAGTTTCTGTACTTCCTTTATCCTCGTTTTGTCCTGGTTTAGCTCCGGTTTAGACCGGGTTTAGTCCTACTTTTAGTCAGTGTTTGTGAACTTCACCTATCCTGGTTTAGTCCTGGTTTAGTCCTGGTTTAGACCTGGTTTAGACCTGGTTTAGTTCTAGTCTGTTTTTGTATTGGGTTAGACTTGATTCAGACCTGGTTTAAACCTGTTTCAGACCTGAGTTCCTCCTTTAGAACAGCTTTAATGGTTTAGTTTAATCTTGGGATTTCCACACCTCACTTCTGTGTGAATACACAAAACATTGTAAAGGATCCAGGTTTATTTTTATTTACTTATTTATTTATTTATTTATTTACTTTTATTCACATCAATCGTTGTCAATGCCTAAACATTTCTATTTTAATTCTGCCTTGAGATAATCATGGGCAAAGACCTGGTTCAGTCCTAGTTTAACAAACCCAATTAAATATAGTCATTCTGTGGGCAGGATGGACTTTTGTGTAATGCTTTAGACCTGGTTTGGACCTGGTTTAGACCTGGTTTAGTTCTGGCTCCGGCCACAGTGCTGGTCGTTATTGATTTAGTCTGGACCCAGAGCTGCAGGATTAAAAGCAATTGAATCAAACTCACAATTAGCAAATCACAAAGGCTGCACTTTTAAGGACCATAACTCCCTCCACAAACAACACAGTCTCAACACTTTGTCTTATTGTCCATAAAACTGCTAACCCCGTAGTCTAGATCTGTACAAACGTGTTCTGAAATGTTCCTCTGTGTCAGATGTCCTCCCTGTGATTCTCGTTTGTCAGTTGAGATTTCTTTTGTCTTTTTGTCAATACCTCTGAACGTGTTTAAAATATGTTAACAGCTCCTTTTACCATATTGCCATAAATTTCAACAAAGATGGGCTGAAGTTATATTTCTAGTGAAGGTTTTGGAGTAAAAAGACACAGTGGAGCACTTACTGTATTACCACATGAGTGTTTTGTGAAGAACACAGCACACAGGATTTGTGGGTTAAATGTGTGAATTCAAGTTAAGGCAAGTTTATTTGAACAGAACAACAAAATAATTCAAAGTGCTTTACAGAATAAGAAATACATTAAAATCACAATACAAACAGCTCAAAGACAACAAAACACAACTCTAGGTATGTTTTTGATGAGGAAAAAATACCATAGGATCAGAAAATAGTGTAATATGGGCCCTTTAATGCACAGACATGATACATGATACAACATGAACGTAAAACAAAAGTCTATCCACAAACATGTTTCCCAAACGGTTCAGCCAGGGCCAGGAGAATCTTTTATCTATATCTGCTCTTCTCTGAGTCGAGCAAATGGCAGATACGGCCCTGTCCCTGCAAACTTTTTAATTTCTCTATTACAGAATGTCCTGTGCCGGGGGCTAAATGACATTTAAACGATTCGGTTTGATGAGGAACAGTGTGATCTGCGCCGGTACAGCCTGGGCCCTCAGCTGCTTGCCACAATAATGTCTCTCACATCTATCACTTCTTCACTGCGCTTCACTCTGCTGCTGGTTCACACCAATTAAAAGCCATTTTCTAGAACCCAGCACAACAAATCCATTTAACTCTTACAACCAGGTCTGAGCAGACTGAATCAAGTAGAGCTGGAGTCAACTGAGCACATGTGCTGTCAATCAACTGCTCAACTAAAAGAGAAGCGTGGCAAAAGCTTTCAAACTATTCTGTATCTCTGTGGATGTGTAACTGCACTCGCAAGACTGCCCCTGTATGGGGGTTCATGCCAAAACTATTATTCATGCAGAAAAACTACTTGGAAACTATGTATTTATTTGTAAAAAGGTAGATACAACTCATGCTTAACTTTCACATCTTTAGGTAATTTATGCACTTCTCAACTGAACTTTCAAAACAGTCTATTTTTTAAAAAGAAAAGAATTAAATTGATCAAACTGCTAGGCCCAAACCAGGTCAAAAAGGACTATATCCTGACTTATACTCCCAGGTCTGAACAGCAGCACTAATGAACTTGCTACTAAACTGTGTATAGTGTTTGAATATAAATAAATACTATAGAATAAAAAGTGTTTGCAGCTTTCTGGTCATAAACAGTCAAAGTGTGTGTGCTTCCTCCAGTGGCCACTGTGATGTCAAGTGCTATATGACATCACACAAGACTGCCTTGATTAAAGCCCGAGTGTTTCTGATACAAACACCTGGCTGCAGGGGCGGAGTTTGAAGTGTGGATACCTGTTCGACCAATCACACTGATCCTTATGCCTTCAGACCCCGCCCCTCCTCCTCCCCCCTCACTCTCCCCTTTAGTCCTCCAGACCCCCCCTCACTCTCCCCTTTAGTCCTCCAGACTCCACCCCTCCTCCCTCCTCACTCTCCCCTTTACTCCTACAGACTCCACCCCTCCTCCCTCCTCACTCCTCACTCTCCCCTTTAGTCCTCCAGACCCCCCCTCACTCTCCCCTTTAGTCCTCCAGACTCCACCCCTCCTCCCTCCTCACTCTCCCCTTTACTCCTACAGACCCATCCCCTCCCCCCCACTCTCCCCTTTAGCCCTCCTGACCCGCCCCTCCTCCTCCTCCCCCTCAGGCTCCCCTTTAGTCCTCCAGACCCCCTCACTCTCCCCTTTAGTCCTCTAGAATCCATCCCTCCCCCCACTCTCCCCTTTAGTCCTCCAAACTCCACCCCTCCTCCCTCCTCACTCTCCCCTTTACTCCTACAGCCCCCTCCCCCCCCCCGCTCCCCTTTAGTCCCCCCGATCCCTCCCCTCCTCCCCCTCACTCTCCCCTTTCGTCCTCCTGACCCCCCCCCCCCCTCACTCTCCCCTTTAGTCCTCTAGAATCCATCCCTCCTCCCCCCTCACTCTCCCCTTTAGTCCTCCTGACCCACCCCTCCTCCTCCTCCCCCTCAGGCTCCCCTTTAGTCCTCCAGACCCGCCCCTCCTCCCCCCACTCTCCCCTTTAGTCCTCCTGACCCGCCCCTCCTCCTCCCCCTCAGGCTCCCCTTTAGTCCTCCTGACCCCTCCCCTCCTCCCCCTCACTCTCCCCTTTAGTCCTCCTGACCCGCCCCTTCTCCCCTTCACGCTCCCCTTTAGTCCTCTTGACCCCTCCCCTCCTCCCCCTCACTCTCCCCTTTAGTCATCCAGACCCCTCCCCTCCTCCTCCCCTTTAGTCCTCCAGACCCCGCCCCTCCTCCTCCCCTTTAGTCCTCCAGACCCCGCCCCTCCTCCTCCCCTTTAGTCCTCCTGACCCCTCCCCTCTTCCCCCCTCACTCTCCCCTTTAGTCCTCCTGAGCCCTCCCCTTCTCATTCTCCTTTTTAGTCCTCAAGGCCCCACCCCTCCTCCTCCCCTTTAGTCCTCCTGACCCCTCCCCTCCTCCCCCCTCACTCTCCCCTTTAGTCCTCAGTTACTGCCCGGTTTAGCTATTTGAACTGTGGATTAGGGTGGAGTTTTAAAATGTCAAAAATTTAAATCAAACGACCAATCAGAGACACTGAACAGAGCGTAAAGCCCTCCCTCTTTTAGACAGCCACTTGTGATTGGACAGAGCGAGGAGCGATCACTGAAGAGAAATAATGCCATCTTTAGCATCGCTTAAAGAGCCATCAGAATCATTTCATCTCCTGCTGCAGTTTAACAAATGTCTAACGAGGATCCTAATAGTCCCTTAGTGTCTGTGCTGCGATTAGAACAGGGCTAAATGTGATTCAGATGGGATCTCACTGATGTGTGGAGCACCCAGCCTTTATCCATGCATCTTCATCTGAGCGCTAAACCACAAGGCCATCCCTCTCCCGCTCTCGCCCGGGCCTGACAGCTCAAATTAATGATCGCTGTAAAGTCGACAGATAAACAAGCCGTGATGGAGCGAGACAGTCAATCGAAACAGCACGCAAATACAATTACACACGCCGAATTATATGGGACATGTGTTATAAGGCCGCACAGGCTAATTCTGCTTTTAATTTATTCATTCTATCCAAGCGTGCAGTGTTGTTAGTGTACAGCACGAGGCAGTGCTTATCCTGTCACCTCCTCTCAGTAAGGAGGCTGTGGGTTAGACTCATAGACTGTGTAAAGAAGTGGACTAAGGGAGTGTCGGGCTGGGTATCATTAAGAAGCTGCCAATACGATTCATATGTCGATACAGTGAGCTTTGGATTCGATATGACATATTACAAATAGATTTGATTCGGTTCAGTTAAAAATAATAGCTAAATCATGGCTGTCATACTAAAAGTCTTTGTTAAACCACTTCTTGTGTAAAGTGAAAATGAAACACACCATTTTAATCATCAAAAGCAATAAAACTAGCGCTGTAGCAAAATAATTTAGTAAAATATACCAAAAAGTACTCTTGGCGACATATTGATTCAGCAGGCCCCAATATTGATACTGTATTGTAACATTAAACAATACGATATATCCATATTCCGATATTTTTGCACAGCCGTACTCACAAGACTAGCACAGTCATTACAGTCGTCCCTCACGATATCGCGGTTCACCTTTGGCGACCTCACTGTTTCGCAGATTGTTTTTTTACAGCGTATAATGCGCATTATGTTCTACGTCCTGATTGGCTGTTCAGCGTATTCGAAGGTGGCATGTCTGTTTATAAGAAGAAAAAACAACGACAACAACTTCCCATAACTATGTTCTTCACTCAGAAAAAGACACATGCACCAAGGCCTTCAGTGAAAAAAGATGCAGTGTTTCCCACACATAGACCATTCTGTGGCAGTTTAGATCGTGGGCCGATTTGTACAAAACGTTTTCCCCTTGCTCCTCAGGTTAGATCGCCGAGCCTGTTTGAGCAAAGTGTATAAAGTTTGTGGTGAGGGGTTTTACATCCCTAAAACATGTATAATAATTGGAAAAATTAAAGCTGACTACTTCCACATTAGAAATAAGATTTTATTTATGGACAAAACCCCAGGATCATGTAGAGTGCGTTAATACAGCCAAAATGAGGATGCTCACAGCAGCAATTACAGAGAGAGGGGCAAAAATCTATTCAAGTCAATTGAAGCCAGAGCTAATGGAGCCGGCAGCGCCTCCATGTTTGGAACAAGGCGGCTAGTGAGTTAGCTATGTCCATTTATATATAGAGTTTATGGTTAGACTCGCTGCCTGGAGTGGTTATCCTGTCTCAGTAAGCAGGTTGTGGGTTAGACTTCTGCTCTCTAAGTGGAGTATGCATGTCCTCTGTGTGTCAGTCCTAACCTCTGTGTCTGTGTCCAGTCCCGGTCCACAGGTGGGGATGGACAGTCCTCTGATGACATGGTCTTTGACGTGGCGGCAGATGTTCTGAGCAAACTCCCTCCAGACTTCGATCTGGAGTCTGCGATGATAAAGTTCCCCACCGACTACAACCAGAGCATGAACACGGTGCTGGTGCAGGAGATGGGCCGCTTCAACAACCTGCTGCGTACCATCCGCTCCTCCTGCGTGGCCATCCAGAAGGCCATCAAGGTACCAGCGTGACACATACACCTTCAGCAGTCGATTATTATTCCATTTGTGGGGCAGAACTGTCACTTGCTGCTGGTATTTCATCTTTAACCAGTCAGGGACCAACAAAGTCTAATTTTGGTATGTTATAGTCCAGTGTGTTTTTAGACTATTGGGGGGCACTATAGTCTTCTGTATTAATGTTAAACACTACCTTCAGAGCATAGACTGTATAAAGAAGTGGACTAAGGGAGTATGAGGTCACCCATAGTGTTTGGCTCCAGTCAAATGAAGCTCACAAAGCTAGCGCTTATAGGAGCAAATTTAGAGCCAATTTCCATATTAGGAATCAGAATTTAACTACCGTATTTTTCAGACTATAAAGTGCACCAGATTATAAGGCACAATATCAATGAACGAGTCTATTTTCATACATAAGGCGCATTAAGCGAGACTGATACCTTAGCCCAGGCATCCACGACCCATTCGCAGATCTCACCCGGCGTTAATTTAACTTTGAATGACCTGTTGACACCGATATCTAGAGGTTGAGGTTCTTTGGTTAATCCTCCCGGGATGATGGCAGCACAGAATTACTGTGAGACCTTTGATGATACGATATCACCATATTTTGGTTACACTAAGTCACTCCCCCTTCAGAGCACTATCACAACACAATCAGCGTGCATTCTGCTAATGAAACTACTGCATATCGTATCAGATTTGTCGTTGCTGTGTACGGTTTTGTGTCCTGTTTTTGTATTTTTATGGAGAATTGTCATGTGGGAGCATGGGTGATGCTTGTGAGCCGGGCACTGAATACAGTCTGACACCTAACTGTAATGAGGGTTCTAACAGGGCCCAGGAGAGATTGCTAGATTACTTAAACTTGCATAGATGCCGTGTAAAATCTCTCGAGGCATGTTTTTGATGAAGGAAGGTTATAAGCTCCAAAAATGATTTTCCCTAATAGCCCCTCTTTAAAAGACACCACTTGTGTATGAGAGCCATGTTAATCCTACAGACAACAGGCCAAACCTCTTAGAGCAGGTTGTCATCTGTAACTTCAGTAAATTGAACTCCACAGTGCAGTGCTTTCTCAAATATTTACTGTAGAGGCCATCTGCTGAGTCCATTCATCACTGTATCTGCCGTAGATAAACACGCGCTGTATGAATCACCATCTGACGCCACTGCTGCAAGCGCAATATTTGTCCAAAACATCCACATTCTCTCTCTATGGATCCACTGCACCAGATTTATACTCTATACGCAACAGCACAGCCCACGCTTTTCAGAATCAACCAATGCCTGCAAAAATCACCTCCCTCACTTCTTCAGTGCCTCAGAAGGACACAAAAATCTCCCATCGCACTGGTTCTGTTTAGAATTAACCATAAAAACTTTGAATTGAAAGCACTCACGCATTATTTGGTTTTAGCTCATGTCAAATTTGCTCAAAAACATCTGATTATTAAAGTCATTAGTGGTAATTACGCCGCTTTCAGGGGCATCCAGCAGAGTGTGAATAAACAGCGTCAGATGTGCCTAGAATAAAGACCAGAAGCAGAAGAGCACTCATCTTTGTAAGGTGTGACCAGTTACATAATTATGAAGTCTGGTAGCAGTTTAGAAGATTACTACATGGATTTAGCGACAGGAACTGGGGATATGAGAGACTCTAACACATGTTACACTATTTTCTGATCTATGTTATAATGTTCTTCTCTCAAACTGAAAACTCTCTGTTCTGCCTTGTGGCGTTCTGTGGTGCTCCACTGTGTTTTAAACACTTTCATTAGAATCATTTGGATCATTTCAGCTGAACCAAAGGTAAAAGGAGCTATAAACTCTAAAACTACTGCGACGTGACATCACAAGGTGGAACAGAGCGTTTGGAGCTTTGGAGATGTAGACAGACTAAATAAAGTATTACTTAAACATGTGTGAATGAAACAAAACACAACTTCAGGTGTGTTTTTGAAGGCTTAAAGCTCGTAAGAATCCATTTTGTCGTATAGGACCTTTATATTATGCATTATTTGTACTGTTACGGCCCTTTGTTCTGACATATCATGTTTTAGAACTGGACCATGACCAGGTATAGAAGCAGGCATCATTTTTCAGCTTGGGCGCTCTTTATAGGATTGAAGTGTGATGTCACTTCTGGGTCTAAGGAGCATCAGCTCGAAAATTTGTTTACATGCATTGTATTATTTCTTGCATTATAAAGGGATTGCAATCATTTAATGCTAACAAGGTTGTAAGAGTGACAGAAAGTGGATGAGGTTTAGGTAAGAAACTAGGCTAACATAGTGTTAACAGTGACTGGCAGTGAGATGCACTGGTCAGTGTTGTACCGTGAACATGAACTGAAAGCACTGTATTACTGCCTGATGAACGAACTGTGAACACAGTGATTCTGGTGTCTGTGAAAACCATGTGCTTCAATTTAACTTTAATCAAGAGGGTGTTAGATTTCTTTAGTCTTCCAGGCAAAAACCCAGCTAAACACACCGTAAAAAGCCCTTAATATTTAGCATATTTTAGAAAAACATTAAATCTGGCAACAACACGAGCCGGCAGCATCACATCACATCATCTTCGAAATGCTGTGCTGATAAACTAATAATCCGTCTATACCATAGACTGTGTGGTCTGTACTGTAGGGGAGAAAACTGCAGCTGCTACAGTAACACGGGGGAAATGCTGCTCCCTAAATACTCATTTGAACCCTGGTTGAAAAAGGATTCAAAATTTGATATGAAGATGAAGTCTAATACATAGTTTAATTGTTAAAACTGATCAAATAATTGCCATCTGTGGTTCTGTTTGGGCTTTGGCAGTGATATTGAATAATAATCGCTCGCAGCAACGTATAAAAAAAAAGTTGATTTTTGGAACTATGAGCAAACTATTAACTAGAAACAATTCTGAACTATGAACAAATTAGTTCATTTTGAAATTTGTGAACTGAACTTTGAACTAGTAGAACTAGTGGAAAATGAACTCAATGATTTAGTGACATATTGGATGTGGTTTGTGCATAAACATACCCTTTTAAAAGGTTAGGTTTGGTTTGAGGAATAAGGAACAAAGACAAACAGAAAATATAGCTGTAAGCGGCGATGATCGGCCCTCGCGTGTGCCTACATCGCACCGTGCAAACAGCGTGCCCTGCAAACAGCGTGCCCTAAAAAACGACGTGCCCAGCACATCGTGCTGTGCAAACGCCACACCCCACACTAATCCTATTAACTGTAAGCCCCAACCACACTTTTCATATGCTTTACAGTGTATTATATTCAGGCCGAGATCACGTATTAGTGATTCAAATTTCCCAGGCCAATACGTCATCCATCAGAAAAATTACATAGTGCACTTTTAAATGATTTTTGAGGAGTCTTTGCGCCCCTGGTGGCCAACAGTGAAAAATTCACGATGTCCGTAATGTATTTTTTTGCTCGTAATCATACATACCAAATTTGGTACAAATCCGATAATGTTGATGTTTCATTATACTAGGGGGCGCTATAGTGTAATTTTTCCTATGCTTTATAGTGTTTTATATTCAGGCCGAGATCAGCATCATTGACTCAAATTTCAGCACGATCGGACTAAGTCTGTG
>CM068356.1:35403787-35461287 GCA_034769755.1 Odontamblyopus lacepedii | reverse complement strand
GTTTCTCTCTAGACCAGGGGTACTCAATTACAAACTCAAAAGGTGCTCTTACAAAATTTACAGAGTTTCCAGGGTCCGAAAAAGTGACAGTGGATTTTCAAACTTAGAATTTCTGACAAAAATGTTTGTAAATCCACATGGAACATTTGAACTATGCACAAAGTATTGTGTGTTCTGTCCGAATCAGTGTGAAAAGCCGGATTAAGGCCAGTTTATGGTTCTGTGTCAAAACTGTGTTGACCGCCTGCACCCATGGGTGTATAATAAGATTTTATTATAGTTCTCTGCGTGCACCTCCCAAATTTTCTAACTACGCGTCAAAACAACACAGACATTAAGGACTGTGACTGGTTTTAGACCTGGTTTTAGTCCTGATTAAGACCAGGATTAAAACCAGGTCTAAACCAGGACTAAACCAGGTCTAAACCAGGTCTAAACCAGGTCTAAACCAGGTCTAAACCAGGACTAAACCAGGACTAAACCAGGTCTAAACCAGGACTAAACCAGGTCTAAACCAGGTCTAAACCAGGACTAAACCAGGTCTAAACCAGGTCTAAGCTCTACAGTCTGACCCTGTGGTGTCCTCTGTGCCCAGGGTCTGGTGGTGATGTCTGCAGAGCTGGAGGAGGTGGTCAACAGTATCTTAAATGGTCGGATCCCCGCCATGTGGAAGAAGAAGTCCTACCCCAGCCTCAAGCCTCTGGGCAGCTACGTCAACGACTTCCTGGAGAGGCTCAAGTTCTTCCAGGTGACACAGCGTAACCACAGCAACAAACACAAACACTCGACTTGCTGTATCCTGGTCAAATGCACAAATCTCCAAACAAACTCTTTACTTCCAGACATGGTTTGCTTAAATTTCATTCACGTAAGACCTTCAGGGTAGCACTACTGACCAGGATCCATGTGGAGAAAGTTTTTGGAGGAGAAAATGCAATTTTTCAGGCTTGGAAAAGTCATGGAATTTTGTAAATTCAATGAAAGTTTTGGAAAAGTCATGCACTTTTAGTATCTCTTTCACGCAATTCCAGTGTTTAGTTATGATTATTTTGGGCCAGCTGCTCCAGCATGAATGTGACTCATGACCGGTTGTCTCTACCGCCCTGCCACTGGCTGTGGTCACTCAAAACATTGTATAAACTATTTTAATTTTGGGGGGTTCATATCATATTTCATCTGAAACTGCACAACATACGTTTCCACTGATGATAGTCACATGCCTCTGATACCGGCGAACCCCCCACACACCTTGACTGTTCTGAGGGAAACACTGCAGACCAGTACACAATAAGGAGTTGTGTTTAAAAGAGAATACGATAAACTATCACTGACAGGATTTTGAATGTTAAAAAACTATAATACCATAAGGTGAGTGGAAAGGGTTCACATTTCATATTTAGCCCTAAAAGTGCTCAGTTCTACACATGTAGGTGCCGTAAAGTCATGGAAAACTCACTTTAGGTCATGAAAAAGTCATGGAAAAGTTTTGAAACTTTGTCAGTGAAGAAGAGTGGGCTGGAGTCCACAGTTCATGCACTGAGCTGAGTCACGCACACATTTTTCAGACAGAAAAACACAACACCACCCTCCTCCTCCACAAAGCTCACCGCCCCCATCACCACAACACTGTACTGTCACGATACTGAAACTTCTCTTGTTTTCAATACTAAAGAATACACTTGTTACTCAATACTGATTCGGATACCACAAAGATAATTAAAAAAACACTTTCTTTAGACAACAGAATGTGATTTTCAACATTAAATGGTAGAACTTGTGCTCTTATACGTGTGTACTCCCTCTGTGCTCCAGGTAGTTTCTTACTGCTCCATGGGCCTATACTACACTGTGAAAAAGCTTAAGATATAAATAATTCAATCTCTCAGAAAATGACTTAAAAATAGTGAAATAATCTTAAAATAAACGACTTCTAGACGAGAATGAAGCCGTCTCAGAACTAATAAGTCGACAATAAATCTGAAAACAAGATGAATAACCTGATAGTTTTAAAAGTTTTAAAATCTTGGCCAAATCAGAGAAATGTGCAGTGTGCTCCTCTGTCTCTGCTCCTCTGTCTCTTCTCCTCTGTCTCTGCTCCTCTGTCTCTGCTCCTCTGGCTCTGCTCCTCTGTCTCTGCTCCTCTGTCTCTGCTCCTCTGGCTCTGCTCCTCTGTCTCTTCTCCTCTGTCTCTTCTCCTCTGTCTCCTCTGTCTCCTCTGTCTCCTCTGTCTCCTCTCCTCTGTCTCCTCTCCTCTGTCTCTTCTCCTCTGTCTCCTCTCCTCTGTCTCCTCTCCTCTGTCTCTTCTCCTCTGTCTCCTCCTCCTCTGTCTCTGCTCCTCTGTCTCTGCTCCTCTGTCTCTGCTCCTCTGTCTCTTCTCCTCTGTCTCTGCTCCTCTGGCTCTGCTCCTCTGTCTCTTCTCCTCTGTCTCCTCTGTCTCCTCTCCTCTGTCTCCTCTCCTCTGTCTCTTCTCCTCTGTCTCCTCTCCTCTGTCTCTTCTCCTCTGTCTCCTCTCCTCTGTCTCCTCTCCTCTGTCTCTTCTCCTCTGTCTCCTCTCCTCTGTCTCTTCTCCTCTGTCTCCTCTCCTCTGTTTCTTCTCCTCTGTCTCCTCCTCCTCTGTCTCTTCTCCTCTGTCTCCTCCTCCTCTGTCTCTTCTCCTCTGTCTCTTCTCCTCTGTCTCTTCTCCTCTGTCTCCTCCTCCTCTGTCTCTTCTCCTCTGTCTCTTCTCCTCTGTCTCTGTTCCTCTGTCTCTGTCTCCTCTCCTCTGTCTCTTCTCCTCTGTCTCTGTTCCTCTGTCTCCTCTCCTCTGTCTCCTCTCCTCTGTCTCTGCTCCTCTGTCTCTGCTCCTCTGTCTCCTCTCCTCTGTCTCCTCTCTGTCTCCTCTGTCTCCTCTGTCTCTGTTCATCTGTCTCCTCCTCTTCTGTCTCTTCTCTCTATCTCTGCTTCTCTCTTTCTGCTCCTCTAACCCTCTGTCTGTTTGTTGTCTCAGGACTGGTTTGATGAGGGCGCTCCTGCTGTGTTCTGGATCTCCGGGTTCTTCTTCACTCAGGCGTTTCTCACCGGCTCTCAGCAGAACTACGCTCGAAAGCACACCGTTCCCATCGACCTCCTGAGCTTTGACTTCGAGGTCCTGTACGACATGCCGTACGAGACGCCCCCAAACGACGGTACAGGGCTCAAACCATGTTATAATGTTGTTACTTTACTAGAAACATACCTGGAGTGGTGTATTATTTCATTCATATGTTTGAGCAACTCTTTATTAGTCTGTCTACATCTCTAAAACTCAAAATGCTCTGTTCCACCTTATGATGTCATGCAGTGGCAGTTTTAGAATGACAGCTCCTTTTATACTTTATTTCAGTAGAGATCAGCAATTCCAGGACTGAAATGATCCAAATGATTCAAGTGAAGATGTGTGGAGTTTAAAAACACAATGAAGCACTTCCCATATTACTAGGAGTGTAAAAATACCCAAGTCTCACGATACGATCTGGTCACAGTATGAACCTCACAGTGTGAGATTTACTCTGATATTGTGTTTTTGAGCTATAAAACCTCCTGTGATTGAATAAATGTAAATTAATGTCACACTGGGAAACATTCCAGGACATCTCCAGAGAAACAAGCAGGTGACGGACCCCCAAACAAAAAGTTCCACAGTGCACCTTTAGGTACATTTATGACAAGCCCCGAATTTACAACTTGAGTCAAATTAATATGATATAACATTATTCCTTCACTCCTCAGTCACTCTGCAGTTACATCTCCAGTCACAGTCAGACCAGTGACTCTTCAGTGTGCGTTTGTTATCAGAGAATGTCTCTACCAACTGGACTCATATTTACCACTATGATTAGACAAACTGTATTGATCCACAAGGGAAATGATTTGGACATAGGAGCTCTAAATAAGGAGCAAAAAAGAGCAAGAGACACGTGTAAAATAAGACATAATTATATAAATGTGTATGTACAAGTCAAAATAAAAAATAAAAATCCATCCATCCATCCATCCATCTTCTCCCGCTTAATCCGGCTGGGTCGCGGGGGCGAAAATAAAAATAAGCAATAAAATTTAAAATGATGAAAAATAAAATATAATGACTAGGGATGCACCGAAAATTCAGCCACCGAATACTGCAAATAAGCCACTTTCGGCTTTCGGTGAAAATCAGGACCGAAAGCTGAAAGTGGCGTGTGACGCAGTCTGCATTTTGGGTTCGCTGCAGGTGGATAATTTAAGTTTGGATTTTTATTTCCTCCTAGGAGAACTCAAATGGAGATTGAGTAATAATGTGTTTAATGCAGCTTTGCGCACATTTGTTTCTGTTTTAGAGAAACAAAACCGCATGGCTCATTTGCATAAACTGAAAAAACAGCTCGGTGCTGATGTGTTCAGCTTCTGTCACACTAAAGGACACGACTCAGTGGAATATGAGTGTTCTTTCTGTGACAGAGGATGTTCTGCTGATGGTGAATTGGAGATGGTGTCGTATTGGAGATGGTTCATGTTAAACTTTTCAGAGATTATTCGTCTGCAGTAGCACAGACCGTATATATGAATGGAGAGATATTCTCTGTAGCCTTTCACTGATTTCATAAATGCAGCAAACTCTAGTCTTTTAGACAGAGCAGACAGTTACAAAGTGATCTGCAGTCTTCTCCTCATTTTAGAGTCAAAAGGGTTTTGTGGCTCTGGGTGTTTTCTGTGAGAGATGCTCCAAACGGCTCTTTGAGTATTTAAGATTCAAACGGCTCTTTGAGTATTTAAGATTCAAACGGCTCTTTGAGTATTAAGGTTGCCGACCCCTGGCCTGTGTAAAATTTTATTCTGGCCTAT
Organism: Odontamblyopus lacepedii; assembly: GCA_034769755.1. Taxonomy (NCBI): domain Eukaryota; kingdom Metazoa; phylum Chordata; class Actinopteri; order Gobiiformes; family Gobiidae; genus Odontamblyopus; species Odontamblyopus lacepedii. Next base: position 35,456,448 of record CM068356.1, on the reverse strand, counting down.
TTATGCAATATTAAAATAAATAGTGAAAAACTTAACCGCATTTGATATTCGGTTTGGGTATTCGGCCGAGCATTTAATTTGTATTTGGTTTTGGTTCTAATAATGACACAAACAACGTGATTTCTCCTTGTATTTGAAGAAAAGTGTTTTTAAATCTCCTCAGGGCGGCGTCTTGAAACAAAGAATCAGAAGAGACACAATTCTGCAACATGAGAAAAACCCATAACCTTAACAAAACCGATCTGTGTCAAACGTACATTCTCTGTCTGAAAAGGTGAGAAGGCAGAGGAAGGATCTGGACAGGATTCGAACCAAAACCTCTTTTACTGAAGCAGCTGCTCTTCATGTGAGGCCGACACGCCCTCAGTCCTCAGTCCTGGATCAGTCCCTCCTGTAGACCGGTTGTAGTCCAGACTTAGTCCAGACTTGGTCCTGCCCTGATCAGGAATGTGAAACAACTGTTTGCTTTTCTTCACTTCTCTGAGCGTTGAGGTCGGCTCTGAAAAACAGATCTCTGTTCAAAGCCTTCAGGTCTGTGGGTCAGATGGAGCCTGTCGTATTTCAGCCTACACATCATAAAGCTTTCCTTTTTTTTTTTTTTTACTATTCTAACTTCAGCTTCTCACTCAAATGTATTCTGTTGTGGTGTCCCTGGGCAAGACACTTCATCACTTCTCTAATCTTGACTGGAAGAACATCCGGAAGAAAAACTCACCACTGGTTTGTTGCAGCAACGCCTGACACAATAAGCGGAGACATTTACAGCAGACATATTCTAGGTTGCATAGTGATGAAATTTGGACTGTTGCCATAGCGATGATTGGATTGTTTCCTCATCCCAAACAGACCTGGAATAGTTTTTTTGTTTCATTTGCACATTTAACTCACAAATCCTTCATATTAAGGCTGAATTCTATTCAAAACACAACTCCAGGTTTGTTTTTGAGGAGGTTTTGCAGAATATAGGAGCTTGAATAGAGAGGGTAATGTTCCGCAGTTTGTCTTTATGGTGTAGTGGCAGTGCTGCGTGTTAGCGGGCCCTCTGCTCGTGTTTCAGGAGTGTACATCCGGGGCCTGTTCCTGGACGGAGCGCGCTGGGACCGGAAGAACAACCTGCTGGCCGAGTCTCTGCCCAAAGAGCTGCACGACGCCATGCCCCCGGTGAGACGCACAACACACACACACACATATACACACACCTACACAGACACACCTACACACACACACACACCTACACACACATATACACACACCTACACGCACACACACAACCCATGCCCCCGGTGAGACGCACAACACACACACACACACACATATACACACACCTACACAGACACACCTACACACACACACACACACATACTACACACACACACACCTACACACACCTACACGCACACACACAACCCATGCCCCCGGTGAGACGCACAACACACACACACACAAACACACATATACACACACCTACACACACACATATACACACACACACACCTACACACACATATACACACACCTACACAGACACACCTACACACACACACACCTACACACACACCTACACGCACACACACAACCCATGCCCCCGGTGAGACGCACAACACACACACACATATACACACACCTACACACCTACACACACACACACACATATACACACACCTACACACACACACCTACACACACATATACACACACCTACACGCACACACACAACCCATGCCCCCGGTGAGACGCACAACACACACACACACACACACACACACACACCTACACACACATATACACACACCTACACAGACACATCTACACACACACCTACACACACATATACACACACCTACACACACATATACACACACCTACACGCGCACACACAACCCATGCCCCCGGTGAGACGCACAACACACACACAAACACACACACACACACCTACACAAATACTACACACACACACAAACACACACACACACATATATACGCACACATACTACACACACACACACACTCCTTTGCCTCTTGCTCCTTCGCTGCTGTAAATGTGGACACATGTATAAATGAATAGGCCGTATGGGCCTTTGGGCTGTATATGTGGACACGTATACATGAATAGGCTGTATGGGCCTTTGGATATTTCTGTTGTGTTGGTTTAAATGAAACTCCAGGGGGCCACATGTCCTTAAGCCGTCACAACACGTCTGCTCCTAAATGAAGCTCATAAACAGCTCCACACTTTTCATTTACACAATTAGCATAAGGCAAACTTTGATTACGTTCCTCTGCTCAGACTGAAGCGGCTCCCACAGGCACTTTACATGTACAGACTTCCACACACTGAATTATAACCGACTCCATCAGTAAATAATGCTTAAACCGGGTCTTAGATAGGCTTATTATCTGGTTAACATCTGGTTTCGACATGATTTAGTCCGGCTTTAGTCCAGATTCAGACCAAGACTAAAGCAGGACTAAAACAGGTCTAAGACAAATATAAATCAGAACTAATCCAGCTCTAAATTAGGACTACACAGATCTGAGGAAGGACAGAATAAAAGTCAAGGATTTAGGCAGGACTCACCAAGGACTAGATGAGATCCAAACCAGGGCTGAAAAAGACTTGAAGCAGGATTAAAGTTTTGAAGATGAACCGTTTTGTGCGTTTGCCACTCGCTGAATAATGCAGCAGAAATCCTTCTCCTGTGAGCTCCAGCGCTTTGAGACCGGAGCTGGGTACAAGTGTTTTATTATTTATTGAAGAAAATGTGATTTATTTAAATGCTCCTAAACAAAAACAGGCTCTGCTTTTGGACGCTGCGCCATCAGATTTCATAATGTTTTTAAAGCGCACGGGGAATGCCTCATGAATAATGTGTGTTTATTGTCCCAGTTTAATGTCTGACTCTGAACTCACCCAGCCCAGGAATTTATCTGTTTTACATCTCAACTATTGCCCCCATCTCACCTGAAGGGTCTGTCTGTGTCCTGCCTTTTACTTTTAAAAAGTACTCCAAGTGAACCTATGTCTCCAGAGTCTTCACCTGCAGACAGAGACAGCCAAGTATGTCTCATTCTTAGTTTATGGAGAGCTGCAGAGGCTGCACTAGCACTGACTCATGACTGGTGCAGGTGCTGGAGTTTAGAGAGTGACCGTTCAGATCAGAGAGAGACATTTTAGGTTTAAACACACTGGATTTCAGCAGTGAAATGGGCAACGCAAATGAGAGACACCTGAAGCTCATTCTGCTTTTTGACTGGAAAATAGTCTTGAACCAAAACACTGATTTATCAATTAACATAAAACCAATGAACATAAATAAATGGGGCATCATGTCCACTGTTAAAGATGAACTCCAGCACGTTTGAAGCTAAGGTGGAGGAATTCTGTCAGAAGTCAAAAAACAGCACAGATCAGTGTTTCCTCGGTGGAGATCTCACTGTGGGACTGAGTCTGTCAAGGCAACAAACTAGTGTAGTGATGGGGGCAAGTTCTGAACTTCCAGGTAAAACGTCAATTTGCTTCACACTGAAGAAGCTTAACACCACTTTAACCCATCTGACAACAGCCACGAGTCTAACAAACAAAACGCTCTGCCTGGTTCACTCATTAGTGTCTGGAAACGTTAGAAAACAACTTTATAAGCACCTCACACTTCCCTCTGCTGATTTCCCACTGCACATGTGAATGCCCAAAAGACTCGATTGTCGACTCCAGCAGCGGCGAGAGGCTCGAGCCGCCAGAAGCAACAAGTGAGAATCGACTACTGACGGTGAAGAAGAGAAACTGAAAGTTGTTGAAAGAAAATGGTTTGGGGCTGTATTTTAGCCTTTTCAAAAAATATAATTCACAACGACATCGACAACCGAGTCTTTTGGGCTTTGGCCTGTGCAGCGGGAAATCAACAGAGGGAAGTGTGAGGCTGCTTATAAAGTGGGTTAAAGTGGTGTTAAGTTTCTTCAGTTTGAAGCAAATTGGTGTTTTACGTGGAAGTTCAGAACTTGCCCCCATCACTACACTAGTTTGTTGTCTTGACAGACTCACTGCCACAGTGAGATCTCCACTGAGGAAACACTGATCTGTGCCGTTTTTTGGCTTCTGACAGAATTCCACCTCCTCTAGAAACGGACTTTAGCTTCAAACGAGCCGGAGTTGAACTTTAAGAATAAATCAGCACTACAGATGTTCCCAGTAAAAGTTCTATTTGATTTGAACATGTTTACCTCATATCTGGACACAGTTGGGTTTATGGAAATTAAAGTCACAATCTTACATATAGAGCATCTGACACACAGATACAGGGGGGCAACTGACACACAGATACAGGGCAACTGACACACAGATACAGGAGGGCATCTGACACACAGATACAGGGCATCTGACACACAGATACAGGGCATCTGACACACAGATACAGGAGGGCATCTGACACACAGATACAGGAGGGCATCTGACACACAGATACAGGAGGGCATCTGACACACAGATACAGGGCATCTGACACACAGATACAGGAGGGCATCTGACACACAGATACAGGAGGGCATCTGACACACAGATACAGGGCATCTGACACACAGATACAGGGCATCTGACACACAGATACAGGAGGGCATCTGACACACAGATACAGGAGGGCATCTGACACACAGATACAGGGCATCTGACACACAGATACAGGGCATCTGACACACAGATACAGGAGGGCAACTGACACACAGATACAGGAGGGCATCTGACACACAGATACAGGGCATCTGACACATATTGACAGTGTTGTCCACTCTCAGATGTGGCTGAAGCCGTGTAAGCGCGATGACGTCCCCCAGAGGCTCAACTACCTGTGTCCTGTTTACAAGACAAGTGAGCGGCGCGGCACTCTGTCCACCACCGGACACTCCACCAACTACGTGATCGCCATGACGCTGGACACGGACGTCCCCCCCGAGCACTGGATCAGGAGGGGCGTGGCTCTGCTGTGCCAGCTCAGCTCATGATACTCCTGCTGTAGCACAGAGTACGCACGAGGCCCAAGTTAGCTCATGTAGTTTTGTTTCAGGTTCAATAGTTCTGATTACCCAGCATGCATTTGCCCAGCATGCCTTTGCCCATGCTTGTTCTGCAGGTTCAACATTAACAAATAAACAGTTCATCAGTTGAGTCTCAGTCATTTTTTTAACAGTGTACAGCTAAACTAAATCAGATGCCCGTTGACATTGTTCTGTGGTGACCGTTTCCTGAAGCTGCAGCAGTGTTTCCCGTCATGAATAAGCTCCACTCTTTTTAATATCAAAGTTTGAGGACATGTTTATGAAGCCAAAGCGTCTGCATTATAAACCAAAGAACAACTCAGCGTGTCGACTTCTGACTCAAGTCAGAAGTTTGAAGATGACAGAGCAGGAGGTGGTTTGACTAATGCTTGTTTATTGAAGCACAAACAGCATCAATGGCACTTTACATTTACACACATTTAAACCACAATGAACATTTGTTCAACTAAAACAAAGGACCTTCATTTAGAGAAAAGAACCACTCTGGAGCGTCCAGTTCTGAGGCAGGTCCTGGACAGGCCTCAGAGCGGTTCAGTCTGGACCTGGCAGCATGAGTGATTTGTACTTTTGGATTAAATGTTGTAATGGTGGTTTTTCCAGTGAGTCTGTGTCACACGGTGACAGTAAAGAACCCACACAGAGGAATGTGAGAGCAGAGGTCAGGGGTCAGAAGGAGCTGTGCTGTCAGAGGAAAACCATTAGAAGATAGAGCTGGTGCCACATGACATCACAACATTCGACAGGCCAATCATATTTAACACAGACGGAGCAGCTCAAATGAACCCTGTCCACATGCAGGTCTGTGTTGTTCTGCGAGTTCTGGCTCCAGTCTCTAATAGAACTAATCAGGCACAACATTTGTGAATTTACCTTTGGGAGATTTCATAGTAAAGTACAACATGATCACCAGGGACACCGTCTCTGTGCATTATGGGAGTCCAGCAGCAGCTCTTCACTAACCCTCCCCTCCAGCATCATTTAAAAACCAAACAGATTGTCGGCAACAAAAATCAGCATTTGACAAAAATAACTCTTAAAACTATGAACAAAAAAAAGTTGAGCCTAAAATAAGAGGATTTACAGTGTGGTACAGCAGTGGTTAGCACCTTCAGCGCCCCCATGAGGATCACACACAAACTGAACGATTGTCCCAAACTCCTCCGACGCGCACTCTGAAAGGACGATGGCAGCAGCGTTTCAGCCTCAGAAAAACACCAGAACGAGTCTTTACAGTGCAGCACTAAATAAAAACGTGAAAAATCAAAACGGATAAAACAAAACGGCAGCAGCACCGCACATGCATCATTTGTGTTGGTTTAACACTGGGCCTCATTCCCTGCTCTTCACACACTCTCCAAACTACTACTACTACCATTACTACTATTACTACTACTGCTACGCCCTACGGGTCTGAACCCACAGCCTTCAGAAGAAAACCCAAATGTGCTTTATCGGCTTTCAGATATTCCAAAAAATAAATATCTTTTTAAAAATTCATTTTTAGACATTTTCTAGGAAATGAAAGTGTGATTCTCACATTTAAGCCATAAATCTCATGAGTCCTTTATGCTTTCCTTTGGTTTTAAAACGAAATATATTTTATTGCTTCCAAGGATAAAATGCAACTTATTACTTCAAAAATATCCCATGTGCAGGTTTGTCGTTGTGAATCTTGCAGAATGAGGCCCAGTGAAGTTTCAAAATAAAACACTGAAGTTGTGCTGCTGCTTCAGGGGGCGGGGCTCCGTACAGAGGCAGGACACATAATGATGATGTCACACAGCGGGACACGACATGGGCGCAGGAAGAAGACATCACAAGACGCGGACAGACGCACGACGTGGGCAGCAGCTTTGGAAGGACCAGCAGGACTGAGCGACTAAAGGCTGTAAAAGAGGAAAGGATCCTCTGGTTTGAATACTCGGACACTTCCTGAAACCGAAAGTGAAGTGAACCTCGACCCAGACAACAGAAGACGACTCAAACTCATCTTTTAAGTTATTTTAACCGCAGAATCTGGACTTTTCCTTCAGTTTCAGTTTTGGATCCAGCGATTCTTCAGTCCAAAAACGTCCCAAGAATGTGCGAAGTGGAGCTGATATGTGCGGCGCAGAGGGGAGGAGAAGGGGCGGGGCTAAGCGGGGAGAGGGGGAGGAGCTAGAAGCCAAAGTCAAACACGATCTGGTCCTCGAAGATGGCGATGAGCAGCATGATGGAGAAGCCACTGAGCATGCCCAGGTTCTGCAGCAGGAAGTGGCCCACCTGACAACGCTTGTGGTCCTCACTGTCGCCATGCAACATCTCCGGCAACTGAGAGAGAGGGAAGGAGAGAGGGAGGAGAGGAGGGAAGGAGGAGACGGGGAGAGAGGAGACAGGGAGAAGGAGATGAAAGGAGGAGGAGAGGGAGGGAGGAGAGGAGGAGGAGAGCGTGGAGAGGAGAGGGGGAGAGAGGGAGGAGAGGGGGAGAGGGAGGAGGGGGATAAAGAGGAGAGGGAGAGAAAGAGAGGGGGAGATAGAGCAAGACGGGATGATAGAGAAAGAAGGGGAAGAGAGAAAGAAAGGGGATGATAGAGAAAGAGGGGGAAGAGAGAGAAAGAGACGGAAAGAGAGAGAAAGAGGGGAAGAGAGAAAGAGAGGGGGAGATAGAGAAAGAAGGGAAGAGAAAGAGACGGGAAGAGAAAGAGGGAAGAGGGGAAGAGAGAAAGAGAGAGGAAGAGAGAAAGAGGGGAAGAGTGAGAAAGAGAGGGGGAAGAGAGAAAGAGAGGGGGAGGGTGAAAAGGGTAAGAGAGAAAGTGAGATATGGGAAAAGAGAGTGGGGAGATGAGGGAGCGCAAGGGGTGGCAGAGAGAGAGGGAGGGAGGGAGAGGCAGAGAGATGAAAGGGGCGGCAGGGAGGGAAAGAGGGAGAGCGAAGGAGAAGAGGAGGGCAAAAAGAAACAAAAGAAAGAAGGACAGACAGAGAGAGAGAGAGAGAAATGCAGAGAGCAACAGAATAAAGGAAGTGAGAGAGAGGGAGGGAGAGAAGAGAAACAGTTAAAACCCGAGGTGAGGAAAAAGCACACTCTGGAACCTGTGCACCACACGGACATTCTTCCCGTTCTTCCTGCTGTCCCTTTCTTCTGTTGTCACGGCTCAGTCCATCAGCCCATCACACGGCTGCGTCCGGGAACATTTGGCCGAAGTGACACAGAAGCCGGACGCAGGAGGTCAGGGTTTGGCTGTGACCGCGTGTCCAGACGAAATGTTCAAACTCAAACTACAAACGCATTCACCAGCTGCTGTCAATCACTATTTGGATGGAAAAATAAACCACGACGATGAACGGAACACTTTTCTTTAACATTACCTCTTATTTTGATACAATAGATTTGGTGCTTTCTTTGTCATTATTATTAGTTTGTACCACTGCAACTACAACTACTACTACTACTACTACTACTACTACTACTACTACTACTACTACTACTACTACTACTACTACTACTACTACTACTACCACCACTACCACCTACTACTCCTACTCCTACTCCTGACTGGGAATGGAACCCTCTGCCTCCTTGTTGTGAGAATCGTTGTATTACCAAAGGAGGAAAACGGTTTGAAATGAGAAACGAAGAGCGTGAGTAAAGGCCCGTTACCATGTCGACGAGGGCGACGTAGAGGAACATGCCCGCGGTGATGGCAAAGATCCAGCTGGTGAGGTTGTGCGTGTACTGGCCCACCGCCGTGCCGATCACCATGCCGATGTACGCCATGAGAGCCGACAGCACGTTGTATGCGATCGCCTGCTTCACGCTCATCCCGGCTTTGAGCAACACCGCAAAGTCTCCTGGCGAACACACAAAGACAGACAGTTAGACCGGACGAGTGTCGTCACAAACTTCCAATTTCAAACTATTCCAGGTCCAGGTCGGTTCCATAGTGTTCATGTGTACTAGTCTATGTGCTCTTATAGTTGATACAGATCATTCAAAACACAGGAAAGGTTCTGCGCTGTCCTGTCAGTGGGATTTTTATCTTATTGATACCTGTAAAAATGAGTATCGACTAGTTTTAATATTGATTAGTTCCTGGTTCGGTTCTCTGGTTTAGATCTCTGGTTTAGATCTCTGGTTTAGATCTCTGGTTTAGATCTCTGGTTTAGATCTCTGGTTTAGATCTCTGGTTTAGATCCCTGGTTTAGTTCTCTGGTTTAGTTCTCTGGTTTAGTTCTCTGGTTTAGATCCCTGGTTTAGATCTCTGGTTTAGTTCTCTGGTTTAGATCTCTGGTTTAGATCTCTGGTTTAGATCTCTGGTTTAGATCCCTGGTTTAGATCCCTGGTTTAGATCTCTGGTTTAGATCTCTGGTTTAGATCTCTGGTTTAGATCCCTGGTTTAGATCTCTGGTTTAGATCTCTGGTTTAGATCTCTGGTTTAGATCTCTGGTTTAGATCCCTGGTTTAGATCCCTGGTTTAGATCCCTGGTTTAGATCTCTGGTTTAGATCCCTGGTTTAGATCCCTGGTTTAGATCTCTGGTTTAGATCTCTGGTTTAGATCTCTGGTTTAGATCTCTGGTTTAGATCTCTGGTTTAGATCTCTGGTTTAGATCTCTGGTTTAGATCTCTGGTTTAGATCTCTGGTTTAGATCCCTGGTTTAGATCCCTGGTTTAGATCTCTGGTTTAGATCTCTGGTTTAGATCCCTGGTTTAGATCCCTGGTTTAGATCTCTGGTTTAGTTCTCTGGTTTAGATCTCTGGTTTAGATCTCTGGTTTAGATCCCTGGTTTAGATCCCTGGTTTAGATCTCTGGTTTAGATCTCTGGTTTAGATCTCTGGTTTAGATCCCTGGTTTAGTTCTCTGGTTTAGATCCCTGGTTTAGATCTCTGGTTTAGATCTCTGGTTTAGATCCCTGGTTTAGATCTCTGGTTTAGATCTCTGGTTTAGTTCTCTGGTTTAGATCTCTGGTTTAGATCTCTGGTTTAGATCCCTGGTTTAGATCCCTGGTTTAGATCTCTGGTTTAGATCTCTGGTTTAGATCCCTGGTTTAGATCTCTGGTTTAGATCTCTGGTTTAGATCTCTGGTTTAGATCTCTGGTTTAGTTCTCTGGTTTAGTTCTCTGGTTTAGATCCCTGGTTTAGATCCCTGGTTTAGATCCCTGGTCTAGATCCCTGGTTTAGATCCCTGGTTTAGATCCCTGGTTTAGATCTCTGGTTTAGATCCCTGGTTTAGATCCCTGGTTTAGTTCTCTGGTTTAGATCTCTGGTTTAGATCTCTGGTTTAGTTCTCTGGTTTAGATCTCTGGTTTAGATCTCTGGTTTAGATCCCTGGTTTAGATCCCTGGTTTAGATCCCTGGTTTAGATCTCTGGTTTAGATCTCTGGTTTAGTTCTCTGGTTTAGTTCTCTGGTTTAGTTCTCTGGTTTAGATCTCTGGTTTAGATCTCTGGTTTAGATCTCTGGTTTAGATCTCTGGTTTAGATCCCTGGTTTAGATCTCTGGTTTAGATCCCTGGTTTAGATCCCTGGTTTAGATCTCTGGTTTAGATCCCTGGTTTAGATCCCTGGTTTAGTTCTCTGGTTTAGTTCTCTGGTTTAGATCTCTGGTTTAGATCTCTGGTTTAGATATCTGGTTTAGTTCTCTGGTTTAGTTCTCTGGTTTAGATCTCTGGTTTAGATCCTTGGTTTAGATCCCTGGTTTAGATCTCTGGTTTAGATCCCTGGTTTAGATCCCTGGTTTAGATCTCTGGTTTAGTTCTCTGGTTTAGTTCTCTGGTTTAGTTCTCTGGTTTAGATCCCTGGTTTAGATCCCTGGTTTAGATCCCTGGTTTAGATCTCTGGTTTAGATCCCTGGTTTAGATCCCTGGTTTAGATCTCTGGTTTAGATCCCTGGTTTAGATCCCTGGTTTAGTTCTCTGGTTTAGTTCTCTGGTTTAGATCTCTGGTTTAGATCTCTGGTTTAGATCTCTGGTTTAGATCTCTGGTTTAGTTCTCTGGTTTAGTTCTCTGGTTTAGTTCTCTGGTTTAGATCCCTGGTTTAGTTCTCTGGTTTAGTTCTCTGGTTTAGATCTCTGGTTTAGATCCCTGGTTTAGATCCCTGGTTTAGTTCTCTGGTTTAGTTCTCTGGTTTAGATCTCTGGTTTAGATCCCTGGTTTAGATCCCTGGTTTAGTTCTCTGGTTTAGATCCCTGGTTTAGTTCTCTGGTTTAGTTCTCTGGTTTAGATCTCTGGTTTAGATCCCTGGTTTAGATCCCTGGTTTAGTTCTCTGGTTTAGTTCTCTGGTTTAGATCTCTGGTTTAGATCCCTGGTTTAGATCCCTGGTTTAGATCTCTGGTTTAGATCCCTGGTTTAGATCCCTGGTTTAGTTCTCTGGTTTAGTTCTCTGGTTTAGTTCTCTGGTTTAGATCCTTGGTTTAGATCCCTGGTTTAGATCTCTGGTTTAGATCCCTGGTTTAGATCCCTGGTTTAGATCTCTGGTTTAGATCCCTGGTTTAGTTCTCTGGTTTAGTTCTCTGGTTTAGATCCCTGGTTTAGATCCCTGGTTTAGATCCCTGGTTTAGATCCCTGGTTTAGATCCCTGGTTTAGATCTCTGGTTTAGTTCTCTGGTTTAGATCTCTGGTTTAGTTCTCTGGTTTAGTTCTCTGGTTTAGTTCTCTGGTTTAGATCTCTGGTTTAGTTCTCTGGTTTAGATCCCTGGTTTAGATCCCTGGTTTAGATCCCTGGTTTAGTTCTCTGGTTTAGATCTCTGGTTTAGTTCTCTGGTTTAGATCCCTGGTTTAGATCTCTGGTTTAGTTCTCTGGTTTAGTTCTCTGGTTTAGATCTCTGGTTTAGTTCTCTGGTTTAGATCTCTGGTTTAGTTCTCTGGTTTAGATCTCTGGTTTAGTTCTCTGGTTTAGATCCCTGGTTTAGATCTCTGGTTTAGATCTCTGGTTTAGTTCTCTGGTTTAGATCCCTGGTTTAGATCCCTGGTTTAGATCCCTGGTTTAGATCCCTGGTTTAGATCCCTGGTTTAGATCTCTGGTTTAGTTCTCTGGTTTAGATCTCTGGTTTAGTTCTCTGGTTTAGTTCTCTGGTTTAGATCTCTGGTTCAGATCTCTGGTTTAGATCTCTGGTTTAGATCTCTGGTTTAGTTCTCTGGTTTAGTTCTCTGGTTTAGTTCTCTGGTTTAGATCCCTGGTTTAGATCCCTGGTTTAGATCCCTGGTCTAGATCTCTGGTTTAGATCCCTGGTTTAGATCCCTGGTTTAGTTCTCTGGTTTAGTTCTCTGGTTTAGATCTCTGGTTTAGATCTCTGGTTTAGATCTCTGGTTTAGTTCTCTGGTTTAGATCTCTGGTTTAGATCTCTGGTTTAGTTCTCTGGTTTAGATCTCTGGTTTAGATCTCTGGTTTAGTTCTCTGGTTTAGATCCTTGGTTTAGATCCTTGGCTTAGACCAGGGGTACTCAGTGACAAACTCAAAAGGTCCACTTACCAAATTTACAGTTTCCAGGGTCCGAAAAAGTGACAGTGGATTTTCAAACTTAGAACTTCTAACAAAAAATGTAGTAAATCCACATGGAACATTTGAACTATGCACAAAGTATTGTGTGTTCTGTCCGAATCAGTGTGAAAAGCCGAATTAAGGCCAATTTATGGTTCTGCATCAAAACTGTGTTGACCGCCTGCACCCATGGGTGTAGAATAAGATTTTATTATAGTTCTCTGCGTGCACCTCCCAAATTTTCTAACTACGCGTCAAAACAACACAGACATTAAGGACTGTGACTGGTTTTAGTCCTGGTTTAGTCCTGACTAAGACCAGGACTAAAATCAGGTTTAAACCAGGACTAAACCAGGTCTAAACCAGATCTATAACAGGACTAAAACCAGGACTACACCCGGACTAAACCAGGACTAAACCAGGACTAAACCAGGTCTAAACCAGGTCTAAACCAGGTCTAAACCAGATCTAATGAACGCACCGCCACGCCGATAATTAGACGTGGATGTCAGAGTAGCGGTGTGTCAGAATGGCAGCTGTAATAGAGCTGCATCCCAACACAAAACTGCGGCGCAGGACACATTATCAAAGCTCACTGCGGGCGGGAGCGCGACCGCACGATGCAGGAGCGAACGGGACGATAAACAGCAGTCCCGCAAACTAAATTGAGTCAAATAAAAGTAAGATAAAAAGTAAGCAGGCCTATAGAAGAGACAAAAATAGACAGTCCACGGCCTGCGCTTTGTTCCAGGCTCCAGCGCCATCCGAGGGCGTTCAGCGTATGTGGTCACAGACTGGAGGAGAGACGTAGTACTGAAGCCCTCAGTGAACAACGGAGACTCAAGCCTAAATAGGCTCATTTTAGGAATGTTCATGGCCCATTATAGGCCTATCCAAATGTCAAATGTCTAATGTTATTGAGGCATATTTAATGTTGGCTGAACAATAAATGTTACCCAGTTACCACTTAAGGAATTATGTGCGCGCGTGTTTTTCTCCTGGCCAATGAAACAACCTTCCCTCCTCATCTTGCGGGATTTGTGGGCGGGAGCGGGACAAAACATTACAGATGCGGGCGGGAGCGGGACTGAAAAATCACAATCCTTTGTGGGAGCGGGACTGAAGAATGCGAGAGCGGGGCTGAAAATTGTGTCCCGCGCAGACCTCGAGCTTGTAACCGGTCGGGCGGGGCTGGAGAACACAGCTTCACAGGAAAAGCACAAGCCAATGAAATACTGCGTGGATCCGGAACGCTAAGGGAAAAAAAAGCTAGAGAGAGATTTTTGTCTCGGTCCGGATGTCATTGTGTTTCGGTCCGGATCCGGACTGGAGTCCACCAATTGAGTACCTCTGGCTTAGATCCTTGGTTCAGATTCCTGGTTTAGTTACCTGCTTTATATTAACTGACTTTTACCATTTTAATGAAGAGAATGGTTTTCACCGGTGAGATGATGAGGAGGAGAGATGATGAGAAGAGATGGTGAGGAGGAGACATGGTGAGGAGGAGACATGGTGAGGAGAAGAGATGGTGAGGAGAAGAGATGGTGAGGAGAAGACATGGTGAGGAGGAGAGGAGCTCAGGAAGTAAAAGCTTTTGGTGAATCTCATCAGGGAAATAACTAATCAAATTCATTACAGTTTGATAATTGCAGCTATTCCAGTTCCAAGACTGTGGTCCATTCGGGGATCTCCTGTCAGCTGCAAGACCTAAATGACTGTGTCAGATGCCCTCCCTGCGTCTCCACAGGGTCTTCTTCTGTGTAAAAGCTGCTCACCCTGGAGTTTAAACCTCCACAAACATGTTCTGATTTGCCGGGGATTTTTCAATATCGTCCCTAAAACGGTGCTTCTGGAATATTATGAACTAAACCCTGATTTAAAACTAAAACTTGAATATCCAATTGTACTTTTTTGTGTGAAATGTTGAAATGAAATGTCGAGTCATGTTTTGGAAAGAGCGGTTTCTTACCCAGTTCATGAGGGAGTTCATGGCAGAAGACGGCCACAGACGTGCTGATGCCTCCAGTCAGATTAGCACTGAATGCAGCTCCTGAAACACAATGAGATTAAAGGAGCAGAGCCAGAGGAGCAGAACCAGAGGAGCAGAGTCAGAGGAGCCAGAGCCAGAGGAGCCAGAGCCAGAGGAGCCAGAGCCAGAGGAGCAGAACCAGAGGAGCAGAGACAGAGGAGCAGAGTCAGAGGAGCAGAGCCAGAGGAGCAGAACTAGAGAAGCAGAGTCAGAGGAGCCAGAGCCAGAGGAGCCAGAGCCAGAGGAGCAGAGTCAGAGGAGCAGAGTCAGAGGAGCAGAGTCAGAGGAGCCAGAGCCAGAGGAGCAGAACTAGAGAAGCAGAGTCAGAGGAGCCAGAGCCAGAGGAGCAGAGTCAGAGGAGCAGAGACAGAGCAGCAGAGTCAGAGGAGCAGAGCCAGAGGAGGCAGAGCCAGAGGAGGCAGAGCCAGAGGAGGCAGAGCCAGAGGAGCCAGAGCCAGAGGAGCCAGAGCCAGAGGAGCCAGAGCCAGAGGAGCAGAACTAGAGGAGCAGAACTAGAGGAGCAGAACTAGAGGAGCAGAACTAGAGGAGCAGAGCCAGAGGAGCCAGAGCCAGAGGAGCCAGAGCCAGAGGAGCAGAACCAGAGGAGCAGAGCCAGAGGAGCAGAACTAGAGGAGCAGAGCCAGAGGAGCCAGAGGAGCAGAACCAGAGGAGCAGAGACAGAGGAGCAGAACTAGAGGAGCAGAGCCAGAGGAGCAGAACCAGAGGAGCAGAACCAGAGGAGCAGAACTAGAGGAGCAGAGCCAGAGGAGCCAGAGCCAGAGGAGCAGAACCAGAGGAGCAGAACTAGAGGAGCAGAACTAGAGGAGCAGAACTAGAGGAGCAGAGCCAGAGGAGCCAGAGGAGCAGAACTAGAGGAGCAGAGTCAGAGGAGCAGAGACAGAGGAGCAGAGCCAGAGGAGCAGAACCAGAGGAGCAGAACCAGAGGAGCAGAACCAGAGGAGCCAGAGCCAGAGGAGCAGAACCAGAGGAGCAGAACCAGAGGAGCAGAGCCAGAGGAGCAGAACTAGAGGAGCAGAGCCAGAGGAGCCAGAGCCAGAGGAGCAGAACTAGAGGAGCAGAACTAGAGGAGCAGAACTAGAGGAGCCAGAGGAGCAGAACTAGAGGAGCAGAGCCAGAGGAGCCAGAGCCAGAGGAGCAGAACCAGAGGAGCCAGAGCCAGAGGAGCAGAACCAGAGGAGCAGAGCCAGAGGAGCAGAACCAGAGGAGCAGAACCAGAGGAGCAGAACCAGAGGAGCAGAACCAGAGGAGCCAGAGCCAGAGGAGCCAGAGCCAGAGGAGCAGAACTAGAGGAGCAGAACTAGAGGAGCAGAACTAGAGGAGCCAGAGGAGCAGAACTAGAGGAGCAGAGCCAGAGGAGCCAGAGCCAGAGGAGCAGAGCCAGAGGAGCAGAGTCAGAGGAGCAGAGCCAGAGGAGCCAGAGCCAGAGGAGCAAAGCCAGAGGAGCAGAACTAGAGGAGCCAGAGGAGCAGAGCCAGAGGAGCAAAGCCAGAGGAGCAAAGCCAGAGGAGCAGAGCCAGAGGAGCAGAACTCACCTATGGCCAGTCCGTCGCTGAAGTTGTGCATCCCGTCTCCCATGATGACCATCCAGGCGATACTGGCGATGCCCGCGTCCTTCATGTCCTGGTCTGAATGACAGTTGCCCCCGTGGGAGTGGCCGTGGGAGTGGCCGTGGGAGTGGCCGTGGGAGTGGCCGTGGGAGTGGCCGTGGGCCTTGTGTCCGTTCTTCTTGGGGGAGGGTACAGGTGGAGGCAGGGAGGCAGCAGACAAGTCAGTCTGAGCCGAGGGGGAGCCTGGGGTCTGGACCTCTGTGAGCTGAGTGTCACTGAGGCCATTGTCACAAGCCACACTGCTGTCTGCGTCTGAGAATCACCATAGA
This sequence comes from Odontamblyopus lacepedii, assembly GCA_034769755.1. Taxonomy (NCBI): domain Eukaryota; kingdom Metazoa; phylum Chordata; class Actinopteri; order Gobiiformes; family Gobiidae; genus Odontamblyopus; species Odontamblyopus lacepedii. Next base: position 35,440,021 of record CM068356.1, on the reverse strand, counting down.
AACATCTCAACTGTTGCCATGGCGAATAAGAATTTAAACTCATGAATAAATAAATGACGCTGCAGAATTCTCAGCTGGAATATGCTGTTGAAAGGGCCAATATTACACTATTTCATCTCTCAGGACCCTGGTTTATGGTTCATATCTCTGTAATTCCTGGGCCTATCCACACGAAACTAAAACTGGCACAAAGTTCAGCGTCTTCTCTGTCAGGAGAAATAAACTAAAGTCAAATGATTTCTTTAGCTTCAGAAAGTGCTGCTGTTACTGAGAGGACTGTTATACCTTCAGGCAGAGCTTTGAGGTTGAGCCACTCTGCGTCCGAGCGTCGGTTCAGTTTGTGGTCTGAAAGTTTCCTCCCGATTCCCCCATCATCACTGCTCTGCTTAGACTGAGGGAAAGACGGTTATACAGGACTGAGACCGGACTGAGGCAGGACTGAGACCGGACTGAGGCAGGACTGAGACCGGACTGAGCCCGGACTGAGCCCGGACTGAGCCCGGACTGAGCCCGGACTGAGCCCGGACTGAGACCGGACTGAGACCGGACTGAGACCGGACTGAGACCGGACTGAGACCGGACTGAGACCGGACTGAGCCAGGACTGAGCCAGGACTGAGGCAGGACTGAGGCAGGACTGAGACCAGGACTGAGCCAGGACTGAGCCAGGACTGAGCCAGGACTGAGACCGGACTGAGACCGGACTGAGGCCGGACTGAGGCCGGACTGAGGCCGGACTGAGGCCGGACTGAGGCCGGGCTGAGGCCGGGCTGAGGCCGGGCTGAGGCCGGGCTGAGGCCGGGCTGAGGCCGGGCTGAGGCCGGGCTGAGGCCGGGCTGAGGCCGGACTGAGGCCGGACTGAGGCCGGACTGAGGCCGGACTGAGCCAGGACTGAGGCAGGACTGAGGCAGGACTGAGGCAGGACTGAGACCGGACTGAGGCCGGGCTGAGGCCGGGCTGAGGCCGGGCTGAGACCGGGCTGAGACCGGGCTGAGGCCGGGCTGAGGCCGGGCTGAGGCCGGGCTGAGGCCGGGCTGAGGCCGGGCTGAGGCCGGGCTGAGGCCGGACTGAGCCAGGACTGAGGCAGGACTGAGGCAGGACTGAGGCAGGACTGAGGCAGGACTGAGGCAGGACTGAGACCGGACTGAGACCGGACTGAGACCGGGCTGAGACCGGGCTGAGACCGGGCTGAGACCGGACTGAGACCGGACTGAGACAGGTCTGAGACCGGACTGAGCCAGGATTGAGACCGGACTGAGACCGGACTGAGACATGTCTCAGACCGGTCTGAGACCGGACTGAGACAGGACTGAGACCGGACTGAGACCGGACTGAGACAGGACTGAGACCGGACTGAGACCGGACTGAGACCGGACTGAGACCGGACTGAGACCGGACTGAGACCGGTCTGAGACCGGTCTGAGACCGGTCTGAGACCGGTCTGAGACCGGTCTGAGACCGGTCTGAGACCGGACTGAGACCGGACTGAGACCGGACTGAGACCGGACTGAGACCGGTCTGAGACAGGTCTGAGACCGGACTGAGACAGGACTGAGACCGGACTGAGACCGGACTGAGACCGGACTGAGACCGGTCTGAGACCGGTCTGAGACAGGTCTGAGACCGGACTGAGACCGGACTGAGACCGGACTGAGACCGGACTGAGACCGGGCTGAGACCGGGCTGAGACCGGGCTGAGACCGGGCTGAGACCGGACTGAGACCGGGCTGAGACCGGGCTGAGACCGGACTGAGACCGGACTGAGACAGGTCTGAGACCGGACTGAGCCAGGACTGAGCCAGGATTGAGACCGGACTGAGACAGGACTGAGACAGGACTGAGACAGGACTGAGACAGGACTGAGACAGGACTGAGACCGGACTGAGACCGGTCTGAGACAGGTCTGAGACCGGACTGAGACAGGACTGAGACCGGACTGAGACCGGACTGAGACAGGACTGAGACAGGACTGAGACAGGTCTGAGACAGGACTGAGCCAGGACTGAGACAGGACTGAGACAGGACTGAGACAGGACTGAGACCGGACTGAGCCAGGACTGAGCCAGGACTGAGACCGGACTGAGACCGGACTGAGACAGGACTGAGACAGGACTGAGACAGGACTGAGACAGGACTGAGACCGGACTGAGCCAGGACTGAGCCAGGACTGAGACCGGACTGAGACCGGACTGAGACAGGACTAAGAACCAGGCCTTACCTTGTGCTCCTTGTAGTGCTTGTACATGCCCAGACAGTGCTCGATGATGAAGAGGAGGTAGATTCCTCCCAGAGCCGTGAGTCCCTTCCACACACCGTCGAACTCTGTGCCCAGATCTGAGCCTTCGTCCTGGGGAGAGCTGTGGTCGTGCTGCCCCTGGGACTGGAAGGGGGAAAATGCACAAAAATTTAGATTACAATAAGTTTTGACTGATTAAAAACCTTAAAAAAAACAGGATATGTGTTTCAAAACTTGGAGATTAACACTAAAAAAACTGTTCCAAGGCACGTTTTGGCAATTTTAGTGCAAAAATGTGTGTGCTGCCTCCAGTGGTCACTGCGGTTTCAAGTACTGTGTGACATCATGCATGACTGCCTTGATTTTTTTTTTTTTTTTATAGCCTAGAAAAACAGGCATTTTGACTGAGAGCGGGGTGGCCTTTCCAAAGATCTGACCTGTAACTTGCTCTGGCTTGTTGTCCATGAAAATAGAAAGGTTTAATGCCACACTGTGAAACATTCCAGACAAAGCAATAACATCTCCATGAAGAAAAGTATTTGGCAGACCCTCCACCAGAAAAGTTACACAATTCATTAAAAAATCTAGTAGTAGTATTTACAAATGGGCTATGAATGGAAGGCCTTCTGTTTCTGTGAGGAGGGGAGGAAGATTTATGGATAACCAGAGAACAGCAAGGGCTCCACAAACAAACATCTACTCATTACAAATCTGACAGTTGGTGGTTAAATCTAATCTGACAGGAATTATACAGCAATACATAAACTGGACACAAGTTTCTTTAAGATTGTACATGCTTTTGTTTCAAGCCTTTGTATTTTTCTGCATGTTATAGCACAGAAGCGGCACTATTTGTCAGCAGGAACGGTGATTAACCCTATTCATGATTTATACAGTGAGGAAAAGGCAAGGCACACTGCACTTTTCCTACTCAAGGTAACTCAATGTGTCTTACTAATAGAAAAAATATAAGATATAAGAAAACATATATTAATGTGTGTGGATGGCGTATTTCAAAAAGTCTATTCCATCGATTTGCAGCATTATAACTAAAAGACTAAAAACTAAAAAGTTCTGAGATCTTCTTTGCTCGCTAACACCTGTGTGGTGGGGAGGAGGTGTAGGGTCTTCAGACTCCAGCCCTCCTCCCCACCACATTCCCCTTTAGTCCTCCAGGTTCTGCAAAGTTTACCAGCTCAACCTGAAATGTTGCTGTGGGCGTTGTTTAACACACAGTAAAATACCAAATAAGAGCTGGGTTCAGATTAACCACGGGTCCCCTTTAAACGCTGGGTGCAGGTGTATACAGTCGTCTCTCACTATAACACGTTTCACCGTTCGCGGCCTCGCTGATTCGCAGTTTGTTTTTTTATGTGCAATTTTGCATGCTTTTTTTTTTTTTTTTTTTACAGCGTATGAACTTGTATTGTGTTCTGCGCCCTGATTGGCTGTTCTGCGTAATCAAAAGTGGAGCGCTCCTCAGTTTAGATCGCGGAGCCCGTCTGAGGAAAATGTATAAAGTGTGTGGTGAGGGATTTTACAGCCTTAAAACAGATATAATAATTGCACAAAATAAAGCTGACTACTTTGTGAATTTCACCTATTGCGGGTTATTTTTAGAATGTAACCGCGACGATAAACGAGGGACCACTGTATTTTGATAAATCACAGCCGGTTCCAAGTAAACGGTGAGTCTAATGTTCGTGCTGAAGACAGAGGTTGAGCTGCAGCAACAATAGCAGGACTGATGCTCGTGTCGTCTCTACACAAACCAAACTTAAAACCACATGGCTCATTTGCATAAATTGATGAACATTCTGACTCTGCTGCTCCACACTCGCTGCGTCTGTCATTTGTTTTTGACTTGCTAAAGAAATGTCTGCATGTCGCATGAGGGTTTTTATTACTTTCTGTAATTTAGAAGTCACTTTCAAATGTGGGAAACTCTCCGCTCCGCAGATATTTTGTTGTAACATTTCAAATGAACTCGCCTACGTCTGTATAGAAAGTCGCCTAAATTATAGTTATACTGGTTAAAAGAATGTGTACAGAAACCGGGAAGGGCTCATAATAAATGCAAACGCTGCAACAAATACAAACACCACAACAAAAAGCCACAACGGAAGAGGCCGCAGGACCAAGCCAGAAGGATCAAGCGGGAAATTATTTACGCCGATCAGACAGTGACATCGATCCTGGCCACAAAACAATAAATTACATTTACTTAAGTTTCCAACTTCTCTGTTCCTTTACTTTTCACATTCTTTTTCTTCAAATTTTCCCATTCACTTCCAGCTTGATCCTCCTCGCTTGGTCTGTCGGAAAATAGAGTGTCGCGCTCACTTCCGTTGTGGCTTTTTTTGGTGTGCTGTGTTTTTTTGTTGTGTTGCGGCGTCTTCATTTCTGTAAATTTGAGTACCAGATTTTCCCAATTTTGCTGTGCAAGTTTATTGTGAGGAAGAAATTAATCTCCTGCCCCAAATTCCTGCCTGGTCTCAAATAAACACCGGGTCTGTTAAATGACTGAAACAAATAAACGGCTCATGTGTCCTGATCGTTCATTCCAAGAAACGTCAGCAGAGGGCACAAGAAGGCTGAAGGCCGCTGAGGCACTGAGGAGGAATGAGTCTAGCGAAGGTGCATTTTAAAAATCACCGTTCTACCTGGTGATGTCATGGGGTGATTGGACGCAGTACTCACGTGAGGCAGCAGGTGGAGCAGCGCGTCCCCACTGAGCGTGCCCACGGCCAGCGCCACGAGGAAGGTGAGCAGGAACTTAAAACAGCCCTGATCCAAGATGGGCACCAGGATGACCCCGAGGAGAGAGAGGAGGCTGATGATGGTGATGGAGACAAAGCCCCACAGCCACACCCAGCCTACGGGAGAGAGACGAAGAGAGGGTTAGAACTACAAGAGAGAGAGACCCACAGCCACACCCAGCCTACGGGAGAGAGACGAAGAGAGGGTTAGAACTACAAGAGAGAGAGACCCACAGCCACACCCAGCCTACGGGAGAGAGACGAAGAGAGGGTTAGAACTACAAGAGAGAGAGACCCACAGCCACACCCAGCCTACGGGAGAGAGACGAAGAGAGGGTTAGAACTACAAGAGAGAGAGAGACCCACAGCCACACCCAGCCTACGGGAGAGAGACGAAGAGAGGGTTAGAACTACAAGAGAGAGAGACCCACAGCCACACCCAGCCTACGGGAGAGAGACGAAGAGAGGGTTAGAACTACAAGAGAGAGAGACCCACAGCCACACCCAGCCTACGGGAGAGAGACGAAGAGAGGGTTAGAACTACAAGAGAGAGAGACCCACAGCCACACCCAGCCTACGGAGAGAGAGACAGAGAGGGTTAGATCTACCAGAGAGAGAGAGACCCACAGCCACACCCAGCCTACGGGAGAGAGACGAAGAGAGGGTTAGAACTACAAGAGAGAGAGACCCACAGCCACACCCAGCCTACGGGAGAGAGACGAAGAGAGGGTTAGAACTACAAGAGAGAGAGACCCACAGCCACACCCAGCCTACGGGAGAGGGAGGGAGAGAGAGAGAGGGAGAGGGAGGGAGAGAGAGAGAGAGAGGGGGGGGTTAGAACTTTGAGAGAGAAAGAGAGAGAGGGAGCGAAAGATAGAGAGTTAAAATTACGAGAGAGAAAGATAAAGTTAGAACTATGAGCGAAAGAGAGGGTTAGAACTACGAGAGAGAGAATCAGAACTATGAGAGAGAGGGTTAGAGCTACGAGAGAGAGGGTTAGAACTACGAGACAGAGGGTTAGAACTACAAGAGAGAGGGTTAGAACTACGAGAGAGAGAGAGAGAGGGTTAGAACTACGAGAGAGAGGGTTAGAACTACAAGAGAGAGGGTTAGAACTACAAGAGAGAGGGTTAGAACTACGAGAGAGAGGGTTAGAACTACGAGAGAGAGGGTTAGAACTACGAGAGAGAGGGTTAGAACTACGAGAGAGAGAGAGAGGGTTAGAACTACGAGAGAGAGGGTTAGAACTACGAGAGAGAGGGTTAGAACTACGAGAGAGAGAGAGGGTTAGAACTACGAGAGAGAGAGAGGGTTAGAACTACGAGAGAGAGAGCGTTAGAACTACAAGAGAGAGGGTTAGAACGACAAGAGAGAGAGATAGAACTACGAGAAAGCGAGAGGGTTAGAACTATGAGAGAGAAAGAAAGACCCAGCCTAAAGGAGAGAGAGATGGAGGGAGAATAAGAGAGAAAGAGAGACAGAAAGAGAAAGAGTGAGAGAAAAATGTATGAAAGAAATGTAGCTGCAGATCGCACACACGCACACACACACACAAATACACACAGACATACACACACACACACACACACAGACACACACACACAGACACACACACACGACTCAGTGACGTGTGTCTTGCCCAGTGGCACCATGGCAAAATGAACTGGGGAAAACTGGAATCAAACTCTCAACTCCTGAGGAAAGAACCATGGCTATGCTCGGGTTATAACGCCCCTTAAACATGCAAACAAATAAGGACCATCCCAGGACTAAACCAGACCCAAACCGGGACTAACCCAGACCCAAACCGGGACTAACCCAGACCCAAACCGGGACTAACCCAGACCCAAACCGGGACTAACCCAGACCCAAACCGGGACTAAACCAGACCCAAACCGGGACTAAACCAGACCCAAACCGGGACTAACCCAGGTCTAAAAACAGCAGTAATGTATCACTACTGTAGTTTTTGGCCTAATTCTTCATGTATTCTCTAAATGTTTCCTCCATGCACCCCCACTTCTCTCCCTTTGTCCCGGTCTGTTTCTCCTCCCTCTCCCTCTTCTCTCTCCATCTTTTCTTTCCCTTTCTCTGCGTTTGTTTTTGTCCTTGAGTTTGACAGATGCAGGCGCAGTTCCTCCTCTGCTCCACTGGTCTGTGCTGTCCTTTTCTCTCATCCTTCAAACCCATCATTAAACCTGTCCGTCAAAACACGATTCGACACGACGCCCGCCGACAGGTGCCACAGTGACGGGTGCCACGGCGACAGGAGCAGAGTAACACCCGAGCAACTCCACAAGGCCGTCTGATGGTTCCGAGCAGAATTTCTCAAACTGTGGCACTCGAGTCTTAGGGTTTAGGGTTTTGAACTCCTGTAAAATTAATTGAGACCTGAAATGTTCTCTGATCTGGCCAAGATTTGAAAACTTCTATTGAGTTAATCATCATGTTTTCAGATTTATTATCGACTTATTAGTTCTGAGAAGCTTCATTCTAGTCTAGAGGTAATTTATTTTAAGAGAACCAGTCAAGTAAAATTATTTTGAGGCATGGACACATCATTTCACTACTGTTAAGTAATTTTTTTAATAGATTTAAGTGTTTATATCTTAAATTTTGGCCATGTTTGTTTTATAATTGGCTCAGAACTGATCATTCTCAACAGCCAAATCATTTTCTTGGTGTTACTTGAGAAGTTTGAATTTTTTTCAAACTTCAGAGCCTTTACGAACCTCTAAAAACTACTTTGTCTTCATTTGGGTTATTTTTGTGCTCCAAAACTACACTCGGATCTTTTTTTTTGTTTAGTACAGGTTTAGCAGTCCTTGTTCAGTCCTCACCTGAGCTGGGCGGGTCCAGGGCCTGGCTCTCTACCTCCACCTGGTGGTAGTGGCGGATGCAGAGGCGGCTGTCAATCTGGTAGAGGAGGGCGGGGCAAAGGTACGAGAACTGATCCGGAGAGATGAGAGAGTCTGGACTGAGACCAAAGTCTGTGAGCAGCTGGGTCAGGTTCAGGCACTAGGGAGGGGGGTACAGGAGAAAGGAAGAGTGAAGGATTAAAGAGCAGGAGAAAGAGAAAAAATAGGGAAGGAGGGAAAAAAAAGAGGTCCAGGTCACAGTCAACACTTTAAACTGTGAAAGTGACACACCAAATGCCACGCTCCTGTAGTTTAGACCTCTACACACATGATTTAGGATGTGGAGACATCACTGAGGTAGAACTCATCACTCATGTCTTACCTCTTCGTGTTGGTGGGCGGAGCCTCCTGAATGCAGTGGACCAATCAGAGCAGGCACAGTGGGCGTGCTCAGTCTTCCCACGGCCTCTCTCCTGCTCCTCGCCACTCCCGCCTCGGTCTGACCCCTCCCTCGACCCTTCTGACCTTTGCCCTTCCTCCTCCTCTCCTTGGCCTGCTCCTCTCCACCTGCGGGAGGCGCCGTGGAGCTGTGGGTCTCTCCGTGATCGTGGACGTGTAGGTCCGGACTCGGGTCTTGGCTTTTCGAATTTGCCAAATCCTGCAGATGTTTGTGGTCTTCTACTTTGAGATCTTCTTGTTGGCCATTTGGCGAACGCTCAAACTCCTGGTTGTGTGTGGAACCCTCGAAACTTTTCAAACTTCCGCCATTTTGTCCCAGATCCTCCTGATGGGTGTCGGCTTCGTGAGTGAGTTCGTGGTGGGCGTGGTCCTCATGGTGATCGTGCTCCGTTTCTTTCTGCTCATTTGCACCATCTTCAGTCTGTAGCTGTCGTCCGTTTTGTCTCATATCTTCTTCCTGAATGTGGTCTCCACTTTGAAGCACCTCCTCTCCGGGGTGAATGTGCCCATCTCCGTGGTGATGGTCTCCGTGGTGATGGTCTCCGTGGTGATGGTCTCCGTGGTGATGGTCTCCGTGGTGATGGCTGTGCCCGTGTCCATGGTGCGAATTCTGTTTTCTGTGTTTATGTTTCTGCTCGTTTGGCGTCACCTTCTGATGGCGCGAGTCTGGTCCTTCGGTGGGTTTTCTCTCACGACTTGCTGCTGTGGAGAAAGTCGTGCATTTGGTCGGCGCCTGCTCAGTTTGCGCTCTGTCGGACTCGTGCGTGTGGCCGTGGCCGTGGCCGTGTCCATGTCCGTGTCCATGTCCATGTCCATGTCCGTGGTCGTGCGGTTTGGCGGCGTGCAAGTGAGTGCCACCTTGAACGTCCAGCACGTCTAGATGCGCCACATGGTCGTGCCCCAGCTCCTCATGGTCGAGCTCCACCACTTTGACCTCCCCCAGACCCAGGCTGAGCAGCAAACTCTGGAACCCGGCGAAGTCCAACCGGTCCCTGGAGCCGTAACGCCGAAACAGCTGCTTGATGTAGAACTGCTGCTCCTCCTCCAGAGTGACGCCCCCCGGAGGATGTGCGGTGCCGTGCGGGCGGGTGTGGGGGTGTGTGTGGGAGTGGTTGTGGGAGTGGTTGTGGTGATGTTTATGTGTGTTTTGCTCGTGGCACCGGTGAACAGGCTGAAGGAGAATGGTGAGGAGACACAAGAGGCAGACGTTTGAGGACATCTGGACAAACATGGTCCTGAGCACGGCTCTGCAGAGAAGAAGAGAGAGGACAAAAGTTATGACTGAAAGAGTTTAAAAGGTTTCACAAAGTACTAGGGTTGGGCAATAATACAGTAATACAGTAGACCGAGGTATCAAAAAGTAGCAGCAGTATCAGTTTCATTACAGTCATTTAAAAAACCTGCAGCATAAGGACCTAATATAATATCAGGAGCATTTTGGCTTCAGGGGAGAGATGCAAATGTTGAGGAGCTACAATCCCACTACAGTCGCTTCAGACGTCGTTCCGCTCGGAGATTTCCATCAACACGCAGAGAAAAAACCTGACTGATGCTTCGTGTGTGATATTGAGCCCAAACGTTTGTGATGGAGACGTTTTATTGAAAGGCGAGAGTCGAGAGGGGACGAGGCGCTGAAGAGGAGAAAGTTCCCGCTCGAGGGCAAAGTCAGACTTTCACGGAGGAGACGGTAACTTCTCCGAGTGCAGAGAGCGCGGGTCTGTCAGATACAACACGCTGCAGTGGGAAATATCACACGCCCTGGACTGTCATGTGACATTTGGTGGTATCTGAACATGTGGGTGTGCGATGGATCAGACTTTTCATGGAACCCGATCAACATTTTGATTTCAGCGCAATTCATGATCATTTTTGATATTTGTATTGCCTGTAGTCGACTAAAGAAATTCTTGTTGGATGTCAGATTTTGCAGTTTATGCATCATTTAAGTCATTTTAAAGGTTCAGAAATCAGATTACAAATCAAATTTGGAGATTAATCTGTTTTTTCCAGAGAAGTATCAAATTGAGGTCACTCTCTTCTCCTTTCTGCGGTGTTCCATCGAAATCCTGATCAGGAACAGACAGAACAGGTCTAGTCGATTACTACACATTTAGGTCGACAGACTCCCATTGACCGATTAATCGGTTAAACCACTCAAGGACCACAGCCCTGGACTGGAGCCACTCAGAGAAACTCTGGCTCTTTTATCAACAGTGCCGTCCTTTTGTCCACAGCGATAAAGTCCGAAACCAAAACTGCTCCCACAGTCACAGCTCATCGTCCAAATCAAACACAAACCAAACATCTGAAGGCTTTAAAGGTGCACTACATCACTTTTCTCTTTTCCATGGAGATGTTATTGCTTTTTCTGGATCTATCTGCATAGAGACAAGCAGCTGATGCCACCAGACCCAGTTACGGCTCAGATCTGTGGAGACGAGCCCACTGATGGTGTAGAATAAAGAATGTTTCTCAAAGTTATTCTCCCGAAAAATCTGTAAATGTAAGAGCAGGGTGGGCAGGTGTAATGCCATACTGAGGAATATCGGAGACCAGGTCACAGGCTCATATGGCCCTGTAACCATAACCAGGACGGACATGAGGGTTTGAAGAGTTGATTTAAATACAGAGGCTCTATTGAAGAGCGCACGAGCCCGCGGTGCATTCAGGAGCAGAGATGAGGTCGGAAACATGAGCTCTGTCTGAGGAGCCCAAAGGGGAAGTCAAGTGATCATCATGAGACCAGAGAGGAGTTTAGGTCAAATAAAAGACAGAAATATACAACTAAAATGGACCATGGGAAAATAAAAACCTAAAGATAAATTAGAAAGTCTAATTAAACCAGGACTGAACCGATTAAACCAGTATGAATTTAATTGACTAAAAAAGCGACTAAACCACGGAATAAACCAAAAAACAGACCTTTGTTGCTACTTTTTTAGAATGTATTATTACCATTAATATGTTTTCCTCTTTGTTATTATATTATATTAATGGGTGAGCTCCTGTGTTGAAATGTTTTAGTAGGTTTGAGAAACAAGCTGAAAAGTATATGCAAACACAAACACTGGTTCAGTCTGTAAAAATAGGTCATGGCATAAACCACGGACCATAAAACCAGAATGAACCAGAACAGAGCCATAAAAAACAGTGGAAGTCTTTCTGATCATTTCTATCAGAGACAAGGTCCATGACTACATCTGGGAGGGCATCTGACACACCACAACATCTGCAGATTGACTAGAAACATTTGATCTGCCCCCAACTCAGTCTAAAACTACAGGGACACAGGAGGAGGGGAGGGTATCTGACACAGGAGGAGGGGAGGGCATCTGACACAGGAGGAGGGGAGGGCATCTGACACAGGGACACAGGAGGAGGGGAGGGTATCTGACACAGGAGGAGGGGAGGGCATCTGACACAGGGGCACAGGATGAGGGGAGGGCATCTGACACAGGGGCACAGGAGGAGGGGAGGGCATCTGACACAGGAGGAGGGGAGGGCATCTGACACAGGGACACAGGAGGAGGGGAGGGCATCTGACACAGGGACACAGGAGGAGGGGAGGGCATCTGACACAGGGACACAGGAGGAGGGGAGGGCATCTGACACAGGGACACAGGAGGAGGGGAGGCATCTGACACAGGGGCACAGGAGGAGGGGAGGGCATCTGACACAGGGACACAGGAGGAGGGGAGGGCATCTGACACATTAACATGTTTATTAACATGTTTCAGAACGTTATAATGCTTCACGTTCCTTTTTGAGGCTCTGAGTCATTCCTCCCTTTGGTCCCTTCAGGGCACTACCACAGCACAGTCCGCGTGCCTCCCTCTAGCATCAGGTTTGTCCTGTTGCTGTGTACAGTTTTATAATCATGTTTTTGTGCATTTATGGAGAAGTCTCACGATACGATATCATCACGGTCTGAACCTCACAGCACCATATTTATTGCGATATCGTGGGAAAGCTCACGATATTACGATATTCTACAGAATAACAAGACTGACTCTAAAATGCTTTGTCCAGTCCTTTGGTACATTGGTACATCATTAGGGATGGAACAAAATCCAAATCTCTCTGTACCAGATTTTCACCATAAACATCTCACTGTACCATCCATCCATCTTCTTCCACTTTTCCGGGGCCGGGTCGCGGGGGCAGCAGTCACTGTACCAGATTTATTATAATTTTTTTGTGGAGGCACAAAACTGTGAATCTGCTCCTTTTTCCTCTAAAATGCTTCACAAGACTTAATCCAAAGAATGAAGACGTAAACGTGCTTAGAACAGTTATTTCTTCATGTCGTCTGCACTGAAACAGAGCAAAGGATCATGGTCTATGTAGTTCCCTCTGTTTTTTTTTTTTTAGCTATTTCTGCATCAGAACTGTTCATTTAAGCAAAGAGACTTGGGATTCGATATATTGTGATGCTCCACGATATTATTGTGAGGCCTTTGACCAAACGATATCACAATATTTCCGTTATTGTTCCATCCCAGGTGATGTAGGCTTGTAGAATCTTACAACTAACCACACAGAGGGTTTGAATAGGGAGAGATCGCTAGACTACTCAGACATGCATGGATGGCATCTTTAAAAAAAAAAATCAAAAATCAAAACCCCCTCTTTAAAATGTGAACTTTGAACTATTAGTAAAACAGAAACCTCAAATGAATCAAAAACCGATCTCTTTCTCAAATCAGAACCACTGACCTGTCTCTGAGACAGAAGCACAGCACTGCAGTCACATGCTTCAGACCACATAAGGTTTATACAACCACAGCCTTGACTTTTGCTCTTTATGACACTATAAAACACTGAACAAGTGATTTGTGTTTTGTAGTGCAAAAAAGTGAGATCTGCTAAATCATTTAATCACATTTGAAAAAACAATGGCCAAGAATCAAACTAACTGTTTGAAAAGTTCAGATCACCAAGGGACTAAAGCGACCTGAAGACAAAGCCAAGACTGAACCAGGACTAAAACAGGACTGACACAAGATTAAACCAAGATTAAACCAGGACTAATCCAGGACTAAACCAGGACTAAACCAGGACTAAACCAGGACTGACGCAGGTCTGAAACTGGATTGAAACTGGACTGAAGCTGGTTCAAAGCAGGACCAAACCAGGACCAAACTAGGACCAAGCCAGGACCGGCGCAGGATTAACGTAGGACTGACGCAGGACTACACCAAGACTAAACCAGGACTAAACCAGGACTAAACCAGGACTAAAGCAGGACTAAAGCAGGACTGAAACTGGATTGAAACTGGACTGAACCTGGTTCAAAGCAGGACCAAACCAGGACCAAACTAGGACCAAGCCAGGACCGGCGCAGGATTAACGTAGGACTGACGCAGGACTACACCAAGACTAAACCAGGACTAAACCAGGACTAAACCAGGACTAAACCAGGACTAAACCAGGACTAATCCAGGACTGAACCAGGACTGAACCAGGACTGAACCAGGTCCAAAGCAGGACCAAACTTGGACTACACCAGGACCAAACCAGGACTAAGCCAGGTCTAAACTGGGACCGAACCAGGACCGAACCAGGACTAAACCAGGACGGAACCAGGACTGAACATTCCAGCATGCATGGTGAAAAGCGCAGCATTAAAACAGGAACATTAAGCGTTTGAACTTAACCTGAAAGTCTGTGGTGCACGTCCCTCTGTTTGAGAACCCTGTGTGGTGTTGCTGTTCACTCACCTCTGTGCAGTCTCCCTCTCTTCTCCTCTTTCACTCCACTTCACTCCTGTTGTTTTGGCTTCTCCCTCTCCTCTCACTCTCTCTGCAACAGTAGCAGTATTAGTATTAGTAGTATTAGCAGTAGCAGTATTAGTACTCCGCTCTCAGTAGTAGTAGTAGTTGTTTTGATTTGTCCCTCTCCTTTCCACGCCTGTTATCCACAAGAACCAGGAAGTGCCCTCTGAACTCTGATAGGCTGAACTGTGAAGCCACTCCCTCTGTGTCACAATACCATGCACAATGCAGCACAAGTAAATACTACTACTACTACTACTACTACAAATAGAAATGTTAGCAGTAGTGTTGTCGCAATACTAGAATTTCAAACTCAATTTTAATTCTATAGACTCGGTATCAATCCTGATACCACAACGATAAATAACAAATAAAAAAATGGTAGGAGATGCTCAATTATGGAAAAAAAATAATTATCACGATTATTTTGGTCAATATTGAAATCATGATCATTTTTTTAAGTTACACGGTGCATTTATTCTGCATTTCTCCCTCTCAAAAAAGTTGATGATAATTTACGCCAAACTTTCAAATTCAATATAGGCTTTCAAAATAAATATAGGCTACAAATATGTATATGTAGAGCAGTTTTGTATGATATTCTAGCCTGTAAAGAAAGTGCTGTAAGTAAATTACCGCTATTAGCTTTTAGTGGTAAATGCGTGTGCGCAGCGGTATTTAATGATCTGCTAAATGCTGATAATTCACACTTCTATTCACAGCTCATTTACATATCAGTGCGTGTCCAGTAACATATATACGGCCACTATAGTCACTTTACAGTCGCTAACAGAAGAGAAAACAGCCTGTTTATGTGTGCGAGCTACAGCAGCTAATCGCTAACCAATGAGAAAGAACCAAAACGAGCTTCAAACCGACACATTTCAACACTCAGCCTCACACAGGCTCCTCTCCGATCAGCACTAAGAACTGTCCTTTAATCCAGACTCACACTGAGCGGCCAGAAAAACAAGAGAATCTCAGTGTTGTGCACATGGATCTACGTCTGCGGCGGTAAACAAATGCACATAGTGATGTGTTCAGGGGCGGGACGGACACAGACAAATGACTCCTCAGAAAAATCCTGATGCCCCGCCACAGATCAGGACATTTATCTGTCTGTAAACTGGATTCAATGGGCAGAATGTGGAGAGTCTGAGCTTTAGAACAAGGTAAAACATGTCCACATGGAATCAGATCGGAAACAGATCGGCAAGATTTTAGCCGATATGTTTCCAAGAGCTCCAGATCGTTCTAAAACTGGGGTCTCCAACCTTTTTCTCCCGGTGAGCTACCTTTACAAAAAGAGCCAAAGAGCTCCTAATTTTATCTGTCACAAGAAACTGAGCAGAGGAAAGCCTCAGATGGAGAACAGTTCAACACCTATAAAACACAAACAGGTTACGCATCAAACTGATACATTTACAATGGTAGAGTCATCCAGCACAACATGTGTAATGTAGAAATTCTTTGGCGAGCTACTTGGAAGAAGGTGGAGACCTCTGCTCTAAAGAGGAACACGGCAAAAAGCTTGACCAAAATTTACCATCTAAACCAGGGGTGGGCAAACTACGGACCAAGGGCCACATACGGCCCGTTAACCTTTTTGATCCGGCCCGCCAAACTAGAATGAACCGCAATAAAACTTATTAGTTTTAATTTCCCTGCAATTCTGGCATTTCCCAATAGATGGCGAACTCTAAATACATTGATACATGAAACCAAATTATCCATATGGGCCCAGGGGTACAACTATATGTTGAACTCCTCACTTCCTCACTCATGGCCGAAAACCTTCCCATAAAGCACTGCGGCCAAGTATATATCTAGTGTGGCGCACACAGCACCTCCTCTTGTACGGCGTGGACACCGCGCGTGGACCGCACTTCCTCCTGTGCACCTCTAAACCAGAACTAACACCAGGTCTAAACCAGGTCTAAACCGGATCTAAACCCAGGACTAAACAAGCATTAAATCAGGACTAAAACCAGGTCTAAACCGGATCTAAACCGGATCTAAAACCAGGACTAAACAAGCATTAAATCAGGACTAAAACCAGGTCTAAACCGGATCTAAACCGGATCTAAACCCAGGACTAAACAAGCATTAAATCAGGACTAAAACCAGGTCTAAACCGGATCTAAACCGGATCTAAAACCAGGACTAAACAAGCATTAAATCAGGACTAAAACCAGGTCTAAACCGGATCTAAACCGGATCTAAAACCAGGACTAAACAAGCATTAAATCAGGACTAAAACCAGGTCTAAACCAGGACTACAACCAAACAAGAATTTGCAGGAGGTGGTTGCTACATTCATTTAGTTTTAAAAAGCCAATGACAATATCAAGTATTCAGATTACATTACTCATTTAAGTAATTTAATGGATTACGTTACAAACTACATTTTGGGGTATGTAATCTGTAATCTGTAGGGAATACAGTTTAAAGTAACCTTCCCAACACTGTCAACAGAATTATCAAATGTGTCACAATCAAACGGAATTCAAAACTTCTGAAACGGAAAATCATTGGCCCTAAATATGGTGCACAAGTTGAATTGAGACGTTTGAATCTGCCACATGTAAATTGTTGGATCCTGCAAGTTATTTTCGGTTTATTTGCTGGGCTGATGTAGTCAGACCAGAACCCTCCGTCCATCTGTTCCTGGTCCGACTCTTCCATCAAATTTTAGAGCCTTTGTGACCCTCGAGCCAAAAAGTTTGCCCACCCCGATCTAAACACTTAAATCTATTCGAAAATGACTTAAAGTAGTGAAATTATCTGTCCATGCAGCAAGTTCATTTTACTTGACAAATAAAGTACCTCTAAACCAATCCAATAATAAGTAGATAGTAGGTAATAAATCTGAAAACACAAGTTAAAACTAATAAGTTTTAAGATCTGCAGTGAAAGGTTCTGCTCTGTCCCGTCAGTGGGACTTTTTTATATTGACACGTGTGAGAAATGTGCATATAGTTTGGATACAATCTGATTTTCGATACTTTTCCCACCCCTCTGGCCTCGGAGCGGTCATTCTTATATAACTCCTCAGTAGGTCTCTGACAATGGAGCTGTTATTGTACAGAGAAGCAGTAAGCCCCTTCACAAGACCCTCACCTGACCCTCACCTGACCCGCGCACCAGCACTTCAGTCCACCGAGCACCGCTGACAAACACCGTGCAGGACTAAAAGGACTGTGCAACGGCCCAATGACACCATCTCCTGATTTATGTCCTAATGTGCTTTCCTCACCACAAACAGACCTGCACATGTTTTGTTTCATTCACACATATTTAACACACAAACCCTGTATATTTAGACCGAGTTCTTCTCTCAGAAAACACTCTGTTCCACCTTGTGATGTCATGTGATAATACAGGAAGTGCTCCGCTGTGTTTTGAAACTCCACACACCTTCACTAGAATCACTTGGATCATTTCAGCCCTGGAACTGCCAAATTCTACTGAACTGAAGGTAAAAGGAGCTTGACAACTACCACTTCATGACATCACAAGGTGGAACAGAGCAATTTGGAGCTTTGAAGACGTGGACAGACTAATAAGGTTTAATCAAACATGAGTGAATAGGACCTTTACTTATTAAAAGACACAAGGGGTGTAAGAAAAATGGATTCAGTGACATGTCGTGATACTTCATTGCACAGTTCTCGAATCCATTCAAAATGCACTGGAATCGATTTTTAAAAATAATATTTTTCACTAAAATTCAATAATTGCATTCACTGTTTGATTTTAAAAAGGCAATAATTTATATTTCATACAATTTGCTTCTCGTGAAGATGTAGTTGACATTATTATTGGAAGTAATTATTGAACAATTGAAATATATTATCCATTATTTCAGTATCGGGAAATATCGTGATATATCGAATTGTGACATCACCAGCACTGAGTGTGGAGTGAACGAATAATGAACTGTAAAGTGCTTTGGGTATCATGAAAGGCGCTATATAAATGCAATGATTCATGAATTAAATTAATATCATGATATGTATCGTATCGTGAGATTCAAGGCAATGCACCCCCCTAAAAGAGACACTAGGGAACTTTTCTTTAACCTAAACTGCGGCAGGTCAGAACAGAGTTTACTGTGGAACCGTCAGATCACAGGTGTGTTGACCTGGTTTATGGGCCTATCCACATCAAACAAAAACTGGCACAAAGTTCAGCATCTTCTCTGTCAGGAGAAATAAACTAAAGTCAAGTGAGTTTTTCACAGTCGCAAGAGAAAGTGGAGCCATAAAATCAACCCCAAAGACACGAGTGTTTCAGCTGAAAAGATTTTAAGACGTAAAATTAATCTGACAAGTTTGAGAAGCCGATCCCAAACAAAGAACGAGAAGGAGGAACATTTGTGGAGCAGAAGCTTTCCGACATCTTTCAAATACTGCGAATACTGTTCTACAGACCCTTTCACATCCTTTGGCATCAGAATGTTCTAAATTGTGGAATGGAGGCGAGAGGCAAAATGAATCTAACATAATAGATTTACTATGATTAACTGACGAGCCGACCTAAATGCTCATGGTTTTATGACATTAATACAAAAAAATAAGCTAAACTATTTTGAATTTCAAAACCTCAGATTTTAATTCCTTTGCTTCTCTGTTAAAGATGGAAACAATGGTTTTCTAACCCTGAAATAGTATTTGGGCTTCACAAATAGTGATGAAACGTGCACTATATCTGTACATGAAGTGAAACTGTTAAAACCTGAAAATGTGGATTTGGCCTTTGTAAAAATGCTCAGTATCGATCATGTCAAATAAACAAATAATGTAAAACACAAATGTGAGTGTTTTTTAACTGGGCTCTGGTCTCACATGGATCTGAGCGCTTTTCATTTTCAAAATTGTCCTTGATTTTTCATAATTTGTGATATTCTGAAATGAATCCCAGTTTCTCCATTTAAATCCTATGTTCCACTTCACTTGTGCACATTTTTTCTAAGGGTCTATAGGCTCCTGCTGTAAATCTGAAATGACGTCACCACAGTCTGCACCCGAACCTCTGCTCTAACCTGCATATTTAAAACCATCAGCTCAGTCTGTGATACGATCATTTCCTTTGTCCTCATTTACACAGACCTAATCAGGCCTCAGAGCTACGATCACTCTCAAACACAATCCTCCTTTAAAAATAATCCCGTTTAGTTGAGCGTTTGTTTCCTGTGAAGAGTCTCTGACCCCTGAACTTTGACCCCGGAAGTTCAAACCACTCCCGACAACATGAGCTCAGAGTGAGGACAACACACTTTAACGAGTTTATGGTTTTTAGATGGAAAATCTGAACTCAATCTGTTCTGTGCTCCACTTAACACCTCACAGAAATCAAATCGCTCTCCTTCATTTGGTGGGATAAAACAGCAGTGCACAATTTTCAGAAAAATACAACTGTGATTATATTTGTGTTTGCGCTCTGACACAGAGGGAGGGCATCTGACACACAGGGAACTTCAGAACATGTGTGTAGAGGTGGTAACTACAGGCACAACAAAGGTTTTCTTTGTGATTTGAAAAGTGCACCAATGTTCATTTCCTTTCGATAACAATGAGTCGTGTAATGTTGTAATATTTAGTTTTAATCTGCAGAAAAACCTGTTTACAGGAAGTCGAGCTGAGATCTGATGATGACACCACCGGGAGAACTCTGTGTTTAAGCTTTTTTAACAGAATTAAAGCTTTTATTTTTATGTGTCACATATTCATCTGTGTTTGAGTATTTTAAGCCCTGGGTTTGACTTTTGGCCCTGTGTGTGTTTAGGGAACAGTTTTAGGACAGGCTTTTCTTTTACAGAATCCCCCTCTTTAAAGCACAGTATCGGAATCGGTATCGATGAAAAAGTGGGATCGGTGAATCCCTGAACACAAAATGCCAATATGAACCTGATCCTTTAAAGTGCACTATGTAACTTTTCTGGTACAAGTCCAGCACCTGGTGGTGTCCATGGAGATATGCTGGGGAGAGTGCTTTCCACAGAATGTTCCACAATGTGGCATTACTGTTTATTACCTGGAAAAATAAGGCTTTCTGCTAGAAGTGGCCCACCTCTCCACAGACCAGACCTGTACATTGGTCTGGTGCTTGTCTCCATGGAAACAGATACATTTAGAATGTTACAGAGTGCACCTTTAAGTCTAACACATGCTCACGCTTGTGTGAGTCACTTTGTGCACACACAATTTCACTGACAACAAGGAACGCACAAAACCTGCAGGAAATAATCAAATCCTCACAACACACGCAGTACCGAGCAGTACCGAGCAGTACTGAGCAGTACTGAGCAGTACTGAGCAGTAAAGTGCAGTACTGAGCAGTACTGAGCAGTAAAGTGCAGTACTGAGCAGTAAAGTGCAGTACTGAGCAGTAAAGTGCAGTACCGAGCAGTACCGAGCAGTACTGAGCAGTACCGAGAAGTACTGAGCAGTACCGAGCAGTACCGAGCAGTACTGAGCAGTACAGGCAGAGAAAACTTTAAAAAAGTGCAGCAGCTTGTAGTAATTTGTACCTGGGTCAGAAAGGCTGAGAAGAACTCACCAGAGAACAGCTGAATAAAGATGAACGACAGAGGGAGACGGAGGGAGAGAGAGAGTGAGAGGGAGGGAGGGGGAGAGAGGGAGAGAGGGGGAGAGGGAGGGAGGGAGTGAGAGGGAGGGAGAGAGGGGGAGAGAGGGAGTGAGAGGGAGGGAGAGGGAGGAAGGGAGGGAGAGAGGTAGGGAGAGAGGGAGGAGAGAGGGGGAGTGAGAGGGAGAGAGAGGGAGAGAGAGAGAGGGGGAGTGAGAGGGAGAGAGGGAGGGAGGGGGAGGAAGGGAGAGAGGTAGGGAGAGAGGGAGGAGTGAGAGAGAGGGAGAGTGAGAGGGAGTGAGGGGGAGGAAGGGGGGGAGGAAGGGAGGTAGGGAGAGAGGGGGAGTGAGAGGGAGAGAGAGGGAGGGAGGGAGAGAGGTAGGGAGGAGAGAGGGGGAGTGAGAGGGAGAGAGAGGGGGAGTGAGAGGGAGAGAGGGAGTGAGAGGGAGGAGGGGAGGGAGAGAGGGAGGAGAGAGGGGGAGTGAGAGGGAGAGAGAGGGGAGTGAGAGGGAGAGAGGGGAGAAGGGGGGGAGGGAGAGAGGGGGAGAGAGGGAGGGAGAGAGGGAGAGAGAGGGGAGAGAGGGAGGGAGGGGGGGGGAGAGAGGGGAGGGAGGGAGTGAGGGAGGGAGGGAGGGGGAGGGAGAGAGGTAGGGAGAGAGGGAGGAGAGAGGGGGAGTGAGAGGGAGAGAGAGGGGGAGTGAGAGGGAGAGAGGGGGAGGGAGGGAGTGAGGGGGGGAGAGAGGGAGGGAGAGAGAGAGGGGGAGAGAGGGGGAGAGAGGGAGGGAGGGGGAGGGAGAGAGGGGGAGGGAGGGAGTGAGGGAAGGAGGGAGGGAGGGAGAGAGGGGGAGGGAGAGAGAGGGAGGGAGGAGAGAGGGAGGGAGGGGGAGAGAGGGAGGGAGGGAAGGAGGGAGGAGAGAGGGAGGGCGAGAGGGAGGGAGGGAGAGAGGGAAAGAAGGTGAGAAGGAAAGAGGGAGAGGAAAGGAGAGAGGGAAGAATCACATGTCTGTCCTGGTTCAGACCCTGGCCCAGACCCTGGTCCAGACCTGGTTCAGATCCTGGTTCAGACCCTGGTCCAGACCCGTTTCAGACCCGGTCCAGTTTCAGAGTGGCTGTACATAATCCCAACAGTTAATGCAAAACTGGACCGAAATTAGACTAAAACCAGGACTGAACCAGATCCAAACCAGATCTGACCTCTTCCTTCGAGTCCTTTGTTTTCCGTAAATTAGCCGCATGCTAACGCTAATGCCACAGTCTCATTGAGTACAGTGGGGGATTAGCATTAGCTCACTCAGCGCTAGCACTGAATCTAATCCCAGAATCAGAATGGATCAGTTTAAATCCTGATCATCTGTCCAAACATATGTTACACTGCAGCACCCACACACCAGAGGGTCACCGGGCCCATTCCCCTCAACATACACTGGCACCGTGTCCCTGAGCAAGACACTCCACACCCACACCTACACACTGTGACAGGGAGGGCATCTGGACTAAAAATATGCTAAAAGACTTGAACTAAACCAGGACTAAACCAGGTCTAAACCAGAGTCTAAGCCAGGTCTAAACCAGGACTAAACCAGTCTAGGCCAGGACTAGGCCAGGACTAAACCAGGACTAAACCAGGACTAAACCAGGACTAAACCAGGTCTAAACCAGGTCCAAACCAGGGTCTAAACCAGGACTAAACTAAAGTCTAAACCATAGTCTAAACCAGGTCTAAAAAAAGGACTAAACCAGGTTTAAACCAGAGTCTAAACCAGGGTCTAGCCCAGGTCTAAACCAGGACTAAACCAGAACTAAAAAACAGAACTTAACCAGGACCAAACCAGAGTCTAAACTAGGTCTAAACTAGGTCTAAGCCAGGTCTAAGCCAGGTCTAAGCCAGGTCTAAAGCAGGACTAAAGCAGGACTAAAGCAGGACTAAAGCAGGACTAAAGCAGGACTAAAGCAGGACTAAAGCAGGACAAAGCAGGACAAAGCAGGACAAACCAGGACTAAACAGAACAGTCTAAACAATCTTAATCAAACTTTTAAATCAGGTCTGAACGAGGACTAAACCAAAAATAATCCAGATCTAAACCAGGACGAAAGCATTTGTCCGTGTACCTTTTTGTCTGCTTCTGTTTAAGTGTCTAAAGTGCAGTATAAATGGGGAACTGTCTGAAGCCACAGGGCTTCCACACAATCTGAGGGTTTGGGTTTTCCAAAGTTCACGTCAGAATCTCATGTCTGAAGTTCAAACGCAGCAGAAATATGTGAAATGCTTTAATGGAACTGAAACGGAAACAATACGATTATTCTACAGCCTCAACACAGAAAGGTTAAACCATCCAAAACCATCCAACGCAACAGGTCTGTGAGAGAAAGAGCCCAGAAGACCCAGGACTGACCCAGGACTGACCCAGGACTGAACCAGGACTGACCCAGGACTGACCCAGGACTGAAGCAGGACTGAAGCAGGACTGAAGCAGGACTGACCCAGGACTGACCCAGGACTGACCCAGGACTGACCCAGGACTGACCCAGGACTGACCCAGGACTGAACCAGGACTGACCCAGGACTGAAGCAGGACTGAAGCAGGACTGAAGCAGGACTGAACCAGGACTGAACCAGGACTGACCCAGGACTGAACCAGGACTGACCCAGGACTGAAGCAGGACTGACCCAGGACTGAGGCAGGACTGACCCAGGACTAACCCAGGACTGAACCAGGACTAACCCAGGACTGAACCAGGACTGAAGCAGGACTGAAGCAGGACTAGAGCAAGGATTAAAGCAAGAACTAAAGCAGGGACTAAGGCAGGGACTAAACCAGGACTAAAGCAGGGACTAAACCAAGACTAAAGGAGGGACTAAAGGAGGGACTAAAGGAGGGACTAAAGGAGGGACTAAACCAGAGACTAAACCAAGACTAAAGTAGGGACTTAAGCAGGGACTGAAGCAGGGACTAAAGAAGAACTTAACCATGACTAAAATCAGGTCTAACTGGGTTAAAGCAGTTTTAAACCAGAACTAAACCAGAACAAGACCAACCCAGAACTTGAACATGACTAAATGAGGGCGGCTCCATTTGTAGATCATTAGTCAGAGTGACAGATCGGGGCCTACACTGAGCTCCGGTGCACTAAAGACGGAAACAGACTTCACGACGTCATGACCAACAAATATACAACTCAACTTGAGGCAACCTGCTGGATTTACAGGGGCCATCACACCGTTTTGTCTCATTCACACACGTTTAAACCCACACTCTGTTCCACCTCATTATGCCATGTGGTAATACAGAAGAGCTCCACTGCATTTTTAAACTCAATACACTTTTACTAGAATCATTTGGACGATTTCAGCCCTGGAATTTCCCATCTCTACTGAACTAAAGGTAAAACTACTGGTGGAAGAGAACATTTTAACCTTTGGAGATGTAATCAGCCTAATAACAGTTACTCAAACATGTGGGAATGAAAAACAATACAACTCCAGGTCTGTTTTTGAGGAGGGAACAACATTCTAACCTGGTTTAAAGCTCATAGGAGTCCCGTTTTGCGTAATATAGGAAATGTAAGAGTTTGGTGTGACGCATTCAAATGGAATTTGTAGGTCTACTTCCAATTTACAACAACTTGTAAATAAAATAAGACCTTAAATCTGTTCTGAGTGTGATTTTTTTTTTAATGCTGTGGACTCGTGGTGGTGAGAGCGGGGGTCCGTGGCTCCTGCAGCCGACACACCAGCGCTGTGCTCCGGCTGCCCCCGCGCCGCAGTCCCGTCACCCTCCACTCAACACGCCACACTTTATCGACCCGCTTCCCCCACGCCGTGTCCCCTCCGCGGTCGCATCTCCGCGTCTCTGGACATGTGAGCGGTGGACTGTGGACCACATCCCCGCCGCCCCTCACAGCACTGTCCACTTTTACGCACTGACGCGGCTAAAGCTGCTAGCACACGGAGTACGCCGCAATCTGGACACGAGCCCTGAGCCTTTCAAAGTGCCGTGAACCACAGTACACCGCGTGTCAAACGGAGGCACGCGTGTGTCTTTGGAGAGCTCCGTGACGCTACGTAAAGCCTGCCCGGTCCACGCGGTGTGAGCGCCCGGGGACAAAGCCGTGTTTTTATATCGTTACCTCACTCGAGTGCCGTGTGCATCTCCTCTCCGCTCGGTACCAAAAAGCTTCGTGCAGTGCGCAACCGAGGCGCCACTCACCAACGCTTTTTACGCACTTTCCGTAGATCGCGCGCACCGTGAAGGAGGGAGTCTGCGCAGTTTACGGAAGCCTCACGAGGCTGGTTTGTTTCCGCCTGTGAGCTGCCTCGTGGGCGTCACATGACCACGGTGTGCAGAGAGGCGCGTGAACAAGGCGCGTGCGCAAGGAGACAGACCTGAGGAGAGGCGCGCGCTCTGGACACTCATCAGGCAGGTCCATACCAAGGATCTATGGTCCATAAGGTCTATGATAACGTCTATGGTCAGGTCCATACAGACTATGGCCAGGTCCATAATGTCTATAGTCAGGTCCATATAGTCTATGGTCAGGTCCATACAGACTATGGTCAGGTCCATAATGTCTATAGTCAGGTCCATACAGACTATGGCCAGGTCCATATAGTCTATAGTCAGGTCCATAAGGTCTATGGTCAGGTCCATAAGGTCTATGATAACGTCTATGGTCAGGTCCATACAGTCTATGGTCAGGTCCATACAGTCTATGGTTAGGTCCATAACGTCTATAGTCAGGTCCATACAGACTATGGCCAGGTCCATATAGTCTATAGTCAGGTCCATAAGGTCTATGGTCAGGTCCATAAGGTCTATGGTCAGGTCCAGAATGTCTATGGTCCGGTCCATACAGACTATGGCCAGGTCCATATAGTCTATGGTCAGGTCCATAAGGTCTATGGTCAGGTCCATAAGGTCTATGGTCAGGTCCATAAGGTCAAT
This sequence comes from Odontamblyopus lacepedii, assembly GCA_034769755.1. NCBI lineage: Eukaryota > Metazoa > Chordata > Actinopteri > Gobiiformes > Gobiidae > Odontamblyopus > Odontamblyopus lacepedii. Next base: position 35,414,405 of record CM068356.1, on the reverse strand, counting down.
GGTCAGGTCCATAAGGTCTATGGTCAGGTCCATAAGGTCTATGGTCAGGTCCATAACGTCTATAGTCAGGTCCATACAGTCTATGGTCAGGTCCATACAGACTATGTCCAGGTCCATATAGTCTATAGTCAGGTCCATAAGGTCTATGGTCAGGTCCATAAGGTCTATGGTCAGGTCCATAAGGTCTATGGTCAGGTCCATAACGTCTATAGTCAGGTCCATACAATCTATAGTCAGGTCCATAAGGTCTATGGTCAGGTCCATAACGTCTATAGTCAGGTCCATAAGGTCTATGGTCAGGTCCATAAGGTCAATGGTCAGGTCCATAAGGTCAATGGTTAGGTCCATAAGGTATATGGTCAGGTCCATAACGTCTATAGTTAGGTCCATAAGGTCTATGGTCAGGTCCATAAGGTCAATGCTCAGGTCCATAAGGTCTATGGTCAGGTCCATAACGTCTATAATCAGGTCCATAAGGTCTATGGTCAGGTCCATAAGGTCAATGATCAGGTCCATAAGGTCAATGGTTAGGTCCATAAGGTCTATGGTCAGGTCCATAACGTCTATAGTTAGGTCCATAAGGTCTATGGTCAGGTCCATACAGACTATGGTCAGGTCCATAAGGTCAATGGTTAGGTCCATAAGGTCTATGGTCAGGTCCATACAGACTATGGTCAGGTCCATAAGGTCAATGGTTAGGTCCATACAGACTATGGTCAGGTCCATACAGTCTATGGTCAGGTCCATATAGTCTATGGTCAGGTCCATAAGGTCTATGATAACGTCTATAGTTAGGTCCATAACGTCTATAGTCAGGTCCATACAGACTATGGTCAGGTCCATACAGACTATGGCCAGGTCCATATAGTCTATAGTCAGGTCCATAAGGTCTATGGTCAGGTCCATAAGGTCTATGGTCAGGTCCATAAGGTCTATGGTCCGGTCCATACAGACTATGGCCAGGTCCATATAGTCTATAGTCAGGTCCATAAGGTCTATGGTCAGGTCCATAAGGTCTATGGTCAGGTCCATAAGGTCAATGGTCAGGTCCATAAGGTCTATGGTCAGGTCCATAAGGTCTATGGTCAGGTCCATAACGTCTATAGTCAGGTCCATACAGTCTATGGTCAGGTCCATACAGACTATGGCCAGGTCCATATAGTCTATAGTCAGGTCCATAAGGTCTATGGTCAGGTCCATAAGGTCTATGGTCAGGTCCATAACGTCTATAGTCAGGTCCATACAGTCTATAGTCAGGTCCATAAGGTCTATGGTCAGGTCCATAACGTCTATAGTCAGGTCCATAAGGTCTATGGTCAGGTCCATAAGGTCAATGGTCAGGTCCATAAGGTCAATGGTTAGGTCCATAAGGTCTATGGTCAGGTCCATAACGTCTATAGTTAGGTCCATAAGGTCTATGGTCAGGTCCATAAGGTCAATGCTCAGGTCCATAAGGTCTATGGTCAGGTCCATAACGTCTATAATCAGGTCCATAAGGTCTGTGGTCAGGTCCATAAGGTCAGTGATCAGGTCCATAAGGTCAATGGTTAGGTCCATAAGGTCTATGGTCAGGTCCATAACGTCTATAGTTAGGTCCATAAGGTCTATGGTCAGGTCCATAAGGTCAATGGTTAGGTCCATAAGGTCTATGGTCAGGTCCATACAGACTATGGTCAGGTCCACAAGGTCAATGGTTAGGTCCATAAGGTCTATGGTCAGGTCCATACAGACTATGGTCAGGTCCATATAGTCTATAGTCAGGTCCATAAGGTCCATGGTCAGGTCCATAAGATCTATGGTCAGGTCCATACAGACTATGGTCAGGTCCATAAGGTCTATGGTCAGGTCCATACAGACTATGGTCAGGTCCATAAGGTCTGTGGTCAGGTCCATAAGGTCAGTGATCAGGTCCATAAGGTCAATGGTTAGGTCCATAAGGTCTATGGTCAGGTCCATAACGTCTATAGTTAGGTCCATAAGGTCTATGGTCAGGTCCATAAGGTCAATGGTTAGGTCCATAAGGTCTATGGTCAGGTCCATACAGACTATGGTCAGGTCCACAAGGTCAATGGTTAGGTCCATAAGGTCTATGGTCAGGTCCATACAGACTATGGTCAGGTCCATATAGTCTATAGTCAGGTCCATAAGGTCCATGGTCAGGTCCATAAGATCTATGGTCAGGTCCATACAGACTATGGTCAGGTCCATAAGGTCTATGGTCAGGTCCATACAGACTATGGTCAGGTCCATATAGTCTATGGTCAGGTCCATAAGGTCTATGGTCAAGTCCATAAGGTCAATGGTTAGGTCCATACAGACTATGGTCAGGTCCATATGGTCTATGGTCAGGTCCATATGGTCTATGGTCAGGTCCATATAGTCTATGGTCAGGTCCATAAGGTCAATGGTCAGGTCCATAAGGTGCTATGGTCAGGTCCATATGGTCTATGGTCAGGTCCATACAGACTATGGTCAGGTCCATATAGTCTATGGTCAGGTCCATAAGGTCTATGGTCAGGTCCATACAGTCTATGGTCAGGTCCATAAGGTCTATGGTCAGGTCCATACAGACTATGGTCAGGTCCATATAGTCTATGGTCAGGTCCATAAGGTCTATGGTCAGGTCCATAAGGTCAATGGTTAGGTCCATAAGGTCTATGGTCAGGTCCATACGGTCTATGGTCAGGTCCATACAGACTATGGTCAGGTCCATATAGTCTATGGTTAGGTCCATAAGGTCTATGGTCAGGTCCATATGGTCTATGGTCAGGTCCATACAGTCTATGGTCAGGTCCATATAGTCTATGGTCAGGTCCATAAGGTCTATGGTCAGGTCCAGTCTATGGTCAGGTCCATATGGTCTATGGTCAGGTCCATAAGGTCAATGGTTAGGTCCATACAGACTATGGTCAGGTCCATATGGTCTATGGTCAGGTCCATATGGTCTATGGTCAGGTCCATATGGTCTATGGTCAGGTCCATAAGGTCAATGGTTAGGTCCATAAGGTCTATGGTCAGGTCCATATGGTCTATGGTCAGGTCCATAAGGTCTATGGTCAGGTCCATATAGTCTATGGTCAGGTCCATAAGGTCTATGGTCAGGTCCATACAGTCTATGGTCAGGTCCATACAGACTATGGTCAGGTTCATACAGACTATGGTCAGGTCCATACAGTCTATGGTCAGGTCCATACAGATTATGGTCAGGTCCATACAGACTATGGTCAGGTCCATACAGACTATGGTCAGGTCCATACGGTCTATGGTCAGGTCCATACAGACTATGGTCAGGTTCATACAGACCATGGTCATGTCCATACAGTCTATGGTCAGGTCCATACAGATTATGGTCAGGTCCATACAGACTATGGTCAGGTCCATATGGTCTATGGTCAGGTCCACACAGACTATGGTCAGGTCCATATAGTCTATGGTCAGGTCCATAAGGTCTATGGTCAGGTCCATACAGTCTATGGTCAGGTCCATAAGGTCTATGGTCAGGTCCATACAGTCTATGGTCAGGTCCATAAAGTCTACGGTCAGGTCCATACAGACTATGGTCAGGTCCATACAGATTATGGTCAGGTCCATACGGTCTGTGGTCAGTTCTATATAGTCTATGGTCAGGTCCATACAGTCTATGGTCAGGTCCATACAGATTATGGTCAGGTCCATACGGTCTGTGGTCAGTTCTATATAGTCTATGGTCAGGTCCATACAGTCTATGGTCAGGTCCATACAGATTATGGTCAGGTCCATAAGGTCTATGGTCAGGTCCATACAGATTATGGTCAGGTCCATACAGATTATGGTCAGGTCCATACAGTCTATGGTCAGGTCCATACAGACTATGGTCAGGTTCATACAGTCTATAGTCAGGTCCATACAGACTATGGTCAGGTCCATATAGTCTATGGTCAGGTCCATAAGGTTTATGGTCAGGTCCATACAGTCTATGGTCAGGTCCATAAGGTCTATGGTCAGGTCCATACAGACTATGGTCAGGTCCATACAGTCTATGGTCAGGTCCATACAGATTATGGTCAGGTCCATAAGGTCTATGGTCAGGTCCATACAGTCTATGGTCAGGTCCATACAGATTATGGTCAGGTCCATAAAGTCTATGGTCAGGTCCATACAGTCTATGGTCAGGTCTATAAGGTCTATGGTCAGGTCCATACAGACTATGGTCAGGTCCATACAGACTATGGTCAGGTCCATACAGTCTATGGTCAGGTCCATACAGATTACGGTCAGGTCCATACAGTCTATGGTCAGGTCCATACAGATTATGGTCAGGTCCATAAGGTCTATGGTCAGGTCCATACAGATTATGGTCAGGTCCATAAGGTCTATGGTCAGGTCCATACAGATTATGGTCAGGTCCATACAGATTATGGTCAGGTACATAAGGTCTATGGTCAGGTCCATACAGATTATGGTCAGGTCCATACAGATTATGGTCAGGTCCATACAGATTACGGTCAGGTCCATACAGTCTATGGTCAGGTCCATACAGATTATGGTCAGGTCCATAAGGTCTATGGTCAGGTCCATACAGATTATGGTCAGGTCCATAAAGTCTATGGTCAGGTCCATACAGATTATGGTCAGGTCCATACAGATTATGGTCAGGTACATAAAGTCTATGGTCAGGTCCATACAGTCATACAGTCTATACATGTGAGTCACTAAAGTCATGTTTTCTTTGTGTTTTCTGTGATTTTACCTCAACAAATGACAATGTATGTCTCTCTTTACTGTTGGTGTGGATCAAACTTCACAAGGACATCTGGGACATTTCTTGTATAAAATTGGGACAAATCAGTGGTTTTGGATAAATCTGCTGGAAAAGGGGACACAGGGCTCAAAACTGGAACTGTCCTGGGTCAATAGGGATATCTGGTCACTCTAACCTTTTTTTCTCCCTAAATTTGATGAGATTCGTGCAGGTTAAAGTCCCAGACTGCAGGTGTGAGAGTTTATCAAGATTTTTTTTTATTAGAAGCACGTGCACAGAAGTGTTATGGTTCATCATCAAACATGGATGAGACACATTTATTCATCACAGTGAGAGGTGAAGGTTTAATGACCTAAATGCTTCTTATTTAAAGTGCATTTGACAGATGAATTTGTAAAATGTAACCGAAAGTTTTAAGTGTAGAAGATGGAGGCCAGTATGAAGGAGATGTCTTTATTTTTCTCCACAGCTCCGTCTCATCCACACAGGGTACAGTGGAACTTTAGAACTGCCCAAAGCACTTCCTCTTTCACAATAAAAGCTAGGGAGTGAGACGGAAACAGAAATGTAACTTACAAATATATTTTTCTAATTATGGCATAGTTTGGTGGATAGTATCTGTGGTTGTATCAGTGAGGGGACAGTTTGTGAAGAAAAGTAGAAAATTAAAAGTTGGAAAATACATGAAATCTTTCCAAAAACAGAACCCATTTTAATCCAGTCAAACCATGTGTGCGCAAGGAAGGCAGTTTAGACTTTTATTTAACATGCGACATTTAGTTTTATTGGTCTAATAACTATTCTGTGCTAGACATGTTTTGTCCCTTGTTTACATTACGGTTGCTAGGTAACATACCTCTATATCTCCCATTTGATGCGTCACACCAGGATAAACCCAAAAATGTAATTCAATTAAAATTAAATTACAAAACTAGAAAAGAAATCTCACCTTATGAGTTTTGCCTCTGTTTGGGAGAAATGAGTCGTCAAAGTGGTCATGCGTTTTAAATGAAAGAAGAGGAAAAACGAGCATTTAACACAACTCCACCAGGAAATAATAGTGGGAATAGTGGGTAAGGAAAGTATTCAGACGCCCTTAAATTTTTGTTATATTGCAGCCATTTGCTAAAATCATTTATTTAAGTTCTGTTTTTCCTCATTAATGTACACACAGCTCCTCATACTGACAGAAAAACACAGAATCGTTGACATTTTTGCAGATTTACTAAAAAACACAAACTGAAACATCTCATGGCTATAAGTATTCAGAGCTTTGCTGTGACACTCATATTGAACTCAGGTGTGTTCATTTCTTCTGCCCATCTTTGAGATGTTCTACACCTGCTCTGGAGTCCAGTGTGTTTGATCAGACTGATGGGACTGGATTAGGTGCACCCCACACCTGTGGATATAAGAACTTCAGCTCACAGTGCAGGTCAGTGCAAATGAGAATCAGGAGGACGAAGGAACTGGCTGAAGAGCTCACAGTGAGAATCAGGAGGACAAAGGAACTAGCTGAAGAGCTCACAGTGAGAATCAGGAGGACGAAGGAACTAGCTGAAGAGCTCACAGTGAGAATCAGGAGGGCAAAGGAACTGGCTGAAGAGCTCACAGTGAGAATCAGGAGGGCAAAGGAACTGGCTGAAGAGCTCACAGTGAGAATCAGGAGGGCAAAGGAACTGGCTGAATAGCTCACAGTGAGAATCAGGAGGACGAAGGAACTGGCTGAAGAGCTCATACACACAGTTGTGGGAAGACACAGATCTGGCCAAGGTTACAAAACAATTTCTGCTGCACTTAAGGTTCCTCAGAGCATAGTGGCCTGTTTGGGATGAGCAGAACCTTTCTAGAGCTGCTGTCTGGCCAAACTGAGCCATCAGGGGAGAAGAGCCTTGGTGAGAGGTAAAGAAGAACCCAAAGATCACAGTGGTTGAGCTCCAGAAATGCAGTCGGGAGATGGGAGAAAGTGCTAGAACGTCACATCACTGCAGCCCTTCACCAGTCGGGGCTTCATGGCAGAGTGGCCCGACAGAAGCCTCTCCTCAGGGCAAGAGAAAGCCCACATGGAGTTTGCTAAAAACACCTGAAGGACTCCCAGACGGTGAGAAATAAGATTCTCTGGTCTGATGAGACCAAGATAGAACTTTTTGGCCTTAATTCTAAGTGGTTTGTGTGGAGAAAAGCAGGCACTGCTCATCACCAGTCCAATACAGTCCAACAGTGAAGCCTGGTGATGCATCAGGCTGTGGAGGTGTTTTCAGCTGCAGGGACAGGACCACTGGCTGAAATTGAAGGAAAGATGAATGTGGCCAAGTACAGGGAGATCCTGGACGAAAACTTTCTCCAGAGTGCCCAGGACCTCAGACTGGGCTGAAGCTTCACCTTCCAACAAGACAATGACCCTAAGCACATGACTAAAATAATGAAGGAGCGGCTTCAGAACAACTCTGTGACTGTTCTTGAACGACCCAGAGCCCAGACTTAAACCCAACTGAGCATCTCTGGAGACCTGAAAATGGCTCCACCAACATTCACCATCCGACCTGACAGAACTGGAGATCTCCAGGAGGAATGGCAGAGGATCCCCAAATCCAGGGGTGAAAAACTTGTTGCATCATTCCCAAAAAGACTCATGGCTGTACTGGCTGTACTAGCTCAAAGGTTCTTCTAAATACTGAGCAAAGGCTCTGAATACTTATGGTCATGTGATATTTTAGTTTTTCTTTTTTAATAAATCTGCAAAAATGTCAACAATTCTGTGTTTTTTCTGTCAGTATGGGGAGCTGTGTACATTAATGTGAAAACACAGAACTTCAATGATTTTAGCAAAAGGCTGCAATATAACAGAGTGAAACATTAAGGGGGTCGAATATTTTCCATACCCACTGTAGTTCATCTTTAAACAGTATGAATTATAAGCTATGACACCGTCTCCATGGTGACCATGATGCTACCAGGCCAAGTTACAGGTCAGATCTGCGGAGAGGTGACTCTGTTCATAGTATCAAAACCTGGATGACCCTGAATTACCTGCTCTTAAACCCTGAAAAAACAGAGGTCATTGTTGTCGGTCCTAAAGGTCAGAGAGATTCTCTGTCCGACCAGATAATCTCACTTGACAATGTGAGTATAGCCTCTAGCTCTACTGTAAAAAACCTTGGAGTCGTATTTGACCAAAATCTCTCATTCACAGCTCATATAAACCAAGCTTGTAAAACTGCATATTTTCACCTGCGAAACATAACTAAAATCAGAAATATTTTGCCTAAAAATGATGCTGAAAAACGTATCCATGCATTTGTTACATCCAGACTAGATTACTGTAATTCTCTGCTCACCGTCTGCACTAAAGGTACATTAAGAAGCTTCCAGTTGGTCCAAAATGCAGCGGCCAGAGTCCTAACAGGAACTAAAAGGCGTGATCACATCAGTCCTGTGTTAAAATCACTTCACTGGCTTCCTGTCGAGTTTAGAATTAAATTCAAAGTTCTCCTCCTGACATACAAAGCCTTAAACAGTATGGCCCCATCATATCTTCAGGATGCCATTGTCCCCTATCAGCCAAATAGAGCACTTCGCTCTCAGAATGCAGGATTATTAGTGGTTCCTAGAGTGTCTAAAAGTACAGTGGGGGGGAGAGCCTTCAGTTACTAAGCTCCTGTGTTATGGAATCAACTCCCTGTTGATGTTAAACAGGCTCCACAGTCTCTTTATTAAGACCAGGCTTAAAACCTTCCTCTTCGGAATAGCTTATGACCAGGTTACTTAGTTGATGTCACTAAGATAAGCTGCTGCAGGAGATAACAAGCTGGGGGAAGTGTGGCAACCTGAGCACTGTCCTCTGTTTCCTCCTATTTTCTCATCAGCATCACTTACTATGTTCTCATCTGTAGTTTGTTCATTGCTATTCACATGTTGTCCCCTGTCCCACTCCCCCTGTGGAGTGGAACTCTTTCAGACGCCTGATGACAGCTGGACCCCTCTCCTCCTAATCGCCCGGCTCCTCCTCCTCCTCGCCTGGCTCCCCCTCCTCGCCCGGCTCCTCCTCCTCCTCGCCCGGGCTCCTTCCCCACCTGGGTAGCTGTGGCCATACTGAACTGGCCCACGGGCCTGGACATCTATAGCCTGTCCGTCCATGGGAGTGGATCTCTCCTTCACTGTAGTTCTCCCCGAGGTTTCTTCTTTTTCCCAGGACCCTGGGTTTTTGGAGTTTTTCCTTGCTGAGAAGGAGGGTCTAAGGACAGGGGATGACTGGACCATGTTTCATTTGCTGCTTTACATGAATGTTGTTTATTCCTGTTTTGATATGTCTGTGTGTATGTTTTACTCATCCAAATCTTGGAACGCCCTTAGAGGCAACTGTTGTTGTGATTTTGGGCGCTACAAAAATAAATTGAATTGAATTGAATAGTAAGAAAGTTTTCTGAGGTATTTTAGCAAACAATCTATAACTGAAAATAGGTGAGTTTAATGCCATGGAACATTCCATCTCCATGGAGACAAGCAGGTGACAGCGCCTCCAGAAAAGTTTCATTTTGCACCTGTAAAACTTTTTTATTTCCTCCCCCCTCTCCCAAAACTCCTCTCCCTCTACTCCTCCTCTCCCTTTCTTTGTGCAGTCTTTCTTCTCCCTCGGTCTTCCTCTCTTCCCCTCTCCCTTTCCTCCTTTGTCCCTTCGTGCTCTCTCTCTTCCTCTCCATCTTTCCTCTTTCCTTCTTCTCCTCTCTCTACCCCTTCCCCCTCTCTCTCAGTGTCTCCCTTTCCCCTCCTCCTCTTTCTTTGTTTTACTTTCCTGTCTTCTCTCCCTCTCTCTCTATGTGCTATCTCTCCTTCTCATCTTTGTCCTCCTCCCTCTCTTCTCTTCTCTTCCCTGTTGCTTCTCTTTCTGCTCTTTCTCCTCCCCGAGAAGCTGAGGCTCCGCGCCGCCATTTTGGGCTGGCCTGAATAAATGATGATGAGGATGAAGAGCAACGGCCCAGAAAAACAGGAGAAACTTTGGGACGGGAGAGGACAAGAAACTCGCCTGTGTGCCAGATGCCCTCCCGTCCTCCTGCTTTAAACGCCTGAAGCAGAGACGGTGTGTTTCTCTTTCTTTAACCACTCTCTCTCTTTAACGAGCTGTGTGTGGTGGCCTCGTTTTCTCTCTCTCTCCCCCGCTCCTCCTGCCACTCTCCTCTCCCTGCCTCCTTTAACTTTCTTCTCTCAATCTCTCCTTCTCCCTCTCACTCTCTCTCTCAATCCTCCCACTTTATCCTCTCTCTTCCCTCTCTCTATTCCCCCTCTCTCTATTCTCTCTTGCTCTCTCTCTATCACCCCTCTCTCCCCTCTCCTTCTCTCTATCCTCCCCCTCTCTCCTCTCTCTATTTTCTTGTGCTCTCTCTTCATCCTCCTTCTCTCTTGTCCCTCTCCATCCCTCTATCCTCCCTCTCACTCTCTCCCTTTCCCTCTCAATTCTCTATCTCTCTCTCTCCCTCTTTATCCTCTCTCGCTATTCTCTCTTGGTCTCTCTCTTTATCCTCCGTCTCTCTCCCTCTCTCTTTATCTTCCCTCTCTCTAATCTCTCTTTTGCTCTCTCTCTATCCTCCCTCTCTTGTTCTCTCTTTTTCCTCTCTCTCTGCCCCTCTCTGTCCTCACTCTTTCTATTCTCTCGCTCTCTCTCCATCCTCCCTCTCTCTCTCTAACCTCCCTCTCTCTCACTCTCTTTCCCTCTTTTTCCTCCCCTCCTCTCTCTTTCCTTTTCTCCTCTGTCCTCTCTTGAATCTATCACTTTCAGTATCCACCATTTTTCTGAGGAGACAAAGAGGGAGAAAAGTGCAAAATGGTCCTGTCTCCTCACCTGGTCCTGTCTCCTCACCTGGTCCTGTGTCCTCACCTGGT
>CM068356.1:35373787-35398787 GCA_034769755.1 Odontamblyopus lacepedii | reverse complement strand
TTCACCCCCGCCACTGTCCACTCAGCACCAACGTCCAGACAGGCAACTGTGGTCTCTGCATCCGGACAGAACTGCAGATCTGGTTTAGTTCATTATATTTTGTTCTGAATGCTCCGTCCTCTGTGCGCTGGTTCTTTCCGGGGAGTACTTCACCACTCTGAACCACTCCTCGCTTCAGCTCCTCTGAACTCGGGCTGAACCAGAGCTGCTCCCGCTGGTCACATGATGTTGTCTCAGAACCCGACCAGGTGAAAATGAACTTTAAATAATCAGGATCATATTTCCTATGTTTTTGCTTGTTCTGTCTCCTCCCTCGATGCTGATTTCTGTTGAGATGGAATCAGAAAACAATGCATTTTAAGATAAAAAGTGGACAAATCTCATAATCATAATCAAATCTCATGTTATGTAGTGGACTACAGCTCTGAGAAAGGACAGGAGAATGGACTCTGGAGCACAAATTATGAGAAATTAAGACAATATGATCTATTACTACAGCTATTATACACCACACATACATGTTTTGGCATTTTATAAAAAACACATTATTGGTATTTTATAAAAGCAGAATATTTGTTCTACATAATATACATTGGTATTGAACATGTAAAACTGCCCCCTAGAGGTGGGAATCTGGAAGTGCTTCTGTCAAAAAGAACATTTCTGGATTCACCAATTTAAGACTCTTGCCTTTCACTGCCTTAATGTAGATTTGAACCTAAGATGCTTTTTGGGATATGGTCAAACTGTTTTTGTGTTTAATAGATTGTTTTTCTGTAGCTACTATACTTTGGGATCTCCCATTCATTAGTAGTGGATATGAGCACCTGGGCAGGTGGTGGTCCAAAGCAAGAAAAATATCTCAAGGCTTTCTTCCGAAACGTTGTTTCATTAAAAAAACAAAAAACAAAAACCTTTTGGACAGCAGCCATCTGAGTGTGCTGTGCATTTTTTTTTTACTTTTGTTTTGTCCAACCGCAGCTGCTCAGAGGATATAGGAGTTATATGGTGTGGGGTATGAGAACAAGCAGCAAAACTGGGATTAAAGCTCTGGCCCTAGTCTTGGATGAGTCTCTGTTTAGGCCTGGATCAGTCTCGGTCCTGCTTCAGTCCTGCTGTAGTCCTGTTGTAGTCCTGTTGTAGTCCTGTTGTAGTCCTGGTTCAGTCCTCGTTTAATCCTGCTTCAGGCCTGTTTTAGTCCGGGTTCAGTCCTGGTTCAGTCTGATGGGGATGGCATGAAAAGTCATCATGCCAAATTTCACAATATTCCATGATAGTAAGATTTTTATCACGAATGGGAATTTTTGGGATAACTCCCAATAACTCCCATTAGGATAAAATTGGACCTTTGGCGCTTCACCATGGAAACAGGATTAAAAATACCATCTGGTTTACATGGACTTTTTTGTATTGAAATGACCCACAGCAATATTGTGCAAAAGTTTTTACATTTTCAAAAATGTAAAATTTTGACCAACAATGCAAAATTTTGTTGTGTTCTGGAGGGGGCGCTATTGAACCATTTTAGTTTGTGTCACAATTAGTAGCTGTTGGCCAGAAAGTTTTACAAGTGATTCAAATTTGAGCCAAATCACTTTTGATGCCCCACTTCTCTAGATGAGGTACAGTGATTTTCTCAGGGGGAGTGGCCACAATATTTTTTGTTTGTCTTCACATAACAAATGTGTGAACTGAATGTTGTGGCTCTGTGACAAACTTTAAGTCGGGACATCTCCCATAGGCGCAGTGTATTTGGACTTTTGCAGGTGGCGCTTTATGTCCAGTTATCAACACATATTTTATCAAATTTTTCAGTACTTCTGAATTTTGCCCAAAATTTGGTAAGTTTTTGAATATAATTAGGGGGTCAAATTAGAGCTGAAAGAGTCAGCACACCTTGGAGATGCTGATGTGCTGACATAGATAAAGATGGGCACTTTGGGACAGCACCATGGAAACACAGTGCAAAATATGACTTTGGCCCCTGGACTGTTTTGATCGGGCTGACCTGAAAAATCCGTGTGCCAAATTTGACATTTTCAAAAAAGTTAAATTTGGACCCTCCAGGCAAATTATTGTTATGCTCTGTAGTGAGCGCTATCGCACCATTTTGGTTTTGGCCAGAAAGTGATTCAAATTTGAGCCAAATCAGACTTTGTATGCGCAAACGGGGCAAAATTTTGACACTGGAAAATTTCAGAAAATTCAGAATGATATATATGATATAACTCTGACAGTTATCGAAATAAGTTGGTTCACTTTTTATGACCCACCTGGAGGGGCTATGTCTCTGGGCTGGCCTGGGAACACCTGAGATCCTCCCAGAAGAGCTGGAGGAAGTGTGAGTGGAAAGGGTCTGGGCCTCCAGGCTCAGACTGCTGCCTCCACGACAGCCCCGGATAAAACTGAAGAAAATGGATGGACGGGAATAGAAAAGAAAGTACTACCATTTAATGTGGAAAATCACGTTCTATTATCTAAAGAAAGAGGGTTTTTATTATCATGGCATCAGAATCAGTATTGAATATTGAATTGAAGTTTGAACTTTTAGTATCGTGACAAACTCTATTGACTAGATACAAAAACACAGTGTTACAACAATATTAGCTTAGCTGCTGTCCCATCTCTGAATTGTGACGGGCCTAATGAATGTTGTGGTGTCATGTGAAACCAGATTAAACCTGGAGGACTCTGAGCTGCAGATGTGAAAGCGGTCAGCCTCTGCACTTCAGGTTTGGCCTCTGCTTCAGTTTCAGCTGCATATGCTGGTTTCTGTCTTGGTCTGGTCCTAGTTCAGTCCTGGTGTAGTCCTAACGTGAACGCAGCAGGTGGAACAACACAGTCAATGAACAAAGCGTGACCACCGCACTACTTTTACTTCTGATTTCACACAAACTGAACACTTTGTGGCGCAGTGAACACACACCTGGTGACTAAATCCACACGGGAATTATTCACTGTCAGATACAAAAAAGCAAATGGTAAAAAATGGTTAAAAACTGTAACATAACCAGTGCGAATGCCGTGGATCAGACACTACAATGTGCTGTGTGTTTTAGTGGTAGTTCGCCGTGTGCCGTGGGTCAGAGACTGTGCGAATCCATGTAATAGTTTTGTTTTGACTCATACTTCACAAATGTAAGTATGTAAGTAATGTAGAATTGACCTGCAAATTTTGTACCCAAGTAGGCTGAAAGTACAGTTACGTGGCTAAAAATGTACTCAAGTACAAGTACACATTGCTTACAAATTTGTAAGAAAAGTAAACATGAAAAATACTACTCTCAGTACCCGTTACTAGCAGCATTTTAGATCAGTATTTTAAATTTAAAGATGAATTTTGTCGTTTCAAACCATAATTTACATGTCATTTGCATTGATTAGCTGTGGCCAATCAGAGCAGCAGATGCAGTGACGTCATGTGAGTTTGTCATTTTAGAAAGAACTCGTGACATGAAATGAGCCTCATTACAAAAACAAGGCTAATATTTGACTTCATTTGTGACACGAGCACAGGTTCAAGAATCTCCTCCAAAAGCAGCCTTGAAAAAACATATGAAAATACAAGATTAAAACAATATTCTCAGTTATTGAAACTCATCACAGCAGGAACAAAAAAGCTGCATTTCCTTCACAGGCCTGTGTGGGGGAGGACAGGGTGGGGTTTTGGGGAAGGCTCGGCTGTTTTTATTCTAACAGGAGGGTCACAGTCACAGAAGTTGAAAACCCCTGGTTTATGCTGTTGGACCAGGAGGCTTTTTTGAGGTCTTGGTCCACTTGATTTAATGCAGATTCGGGTGAGATTGATTCTTGATCCTTGTTTAGCCCTGGATCAGTCCCGAGTTAGTCCTGCTTCAGTCCTATTTTAGGTCTAGTTTAGTCCTGGTTCAGCCTTGGTTTAGTCCTGGTTCAGTCTTGGTTTAGTCCTGGTTTAGTTCTGGTTCAGTCTTGGTTTAGTCCTGGTTTAGTTCTGGTTCAGCCTTGGTTTAGTCCTGGTTTAGTCCTGGTTTAGTCCTGGTTTAGTCTTGGTTTAGTCCTGGTTCAGTCCTGGTTTAGTCCTGGTTTAGTCCTGGTTTAGTCTTGGTTTAGTCCTGGTTTAGTCCTGGTTTAGTCCTGGTTTAGTCCTGGTTTAGTCCTGGTTCAGTCCTGGTTTAGTCTTGGTTTAGTCCTGGTTCAGTCCTGGTTTAGTCCTGGTTTAGTCCTGGTTTAGTCCTGGTTTAGTCCTGGTTCAGTTCTGGTTCAGTCCTGGTTTAGTCCTGGTTTAGTCCTGGTTTAGTCTTGGTTTAGTCCTGGTTTAGTCCTGGTTTAGTCCTGGTTTAGTCCTGGTTTAGTCCTGGTTTAGTCCTGGTTCAGTCCTGGTTTAGTCTTGGTTTAGTCCTGGTTCAGTCCTGGTTTAGTCCTGGTTTAGTCCTGGTTTAGTCCTGGTTTAGTCCTGGTTCAGTCCTGGTTTAGTCCTGGTTTAGTCCTGGTTCAGTCCTGGTTTAGTCTTGGTTTAGTCTTGGTTTAGTCCTGGTTTAGTCCTGGTTCAGTCTTGGTTTAGTCCTGGTTTAGTCCTGGTTTAGACCTGGTTTGGTCCTGGTTTAGTCCTGGTTCAGTTCTGGTTCAGTCCTGGTTTAGTCCTGGTTTAGTCCTGGTTTAGTCTTGGTTTAGTCCTGGTTTAGTCCTGGTTTAGTCCTGGTTTAGTCCTGGTTTAGTCCTGGTTCAGTTCTGGTTCAGTCCTGGTTTAGTCCTGGTTTAGTCCTGGTTTATTCTTGGTTTAGTCCTGGTTTAGTCCTGGTTCAGTCCTGGTTTAGTCTTGGTTCAGTCCTGGTTTAGTCCTGGTTCAGTCTTGGTTTAGTCCTGGTTTAGTCCTGGTTTAGACCTGGTTTGGTCCTGGTTTAGTCCTGGTTCAGTTCTGGTTCAGTCCTGGTTTAGTCCTGGTTTAGTCCTGGTTTAGTCTTGGTTTAGTCCTGGTTTAGTCCTGGTTTAGTCCTGGTTTAGTCCTGGTTTAGTCCTGGTTCAGTTCTGGTTCAGTCCTGGTTTAGTCCTGGTTTATTCTTGGTTTAGTCCTGGTTTAGTCCTGGTTCAGTCCTGGTTTAGTCTTGCTTTAGTCCTGGTTTAGTCTTGGTTTAGTCCTGGTTTAGTCCTGATTCAGTCCTGGGTCAGTTCGAGAGTGAAACAATTTGAAATAGACTGAGCTCATGCACTAAACGTCTTTGAGAGTCCTGAAAAGCGCTGTATAAAACTGATGCATTATTATTATTATTAAACACACTGTTACTTTCACTTTCTGTTTGACCACAACAGGTGTGGGTGGTGGGGCTTTTCAGATGGATATAAATCCATATGACTCCAAATGACAGTGAAACAGTCTGAAACAGGCTGAGCTCATGCACTAAACCCACTCACACTTTCACTTTTGCCTTCAGAGTCTTGTTCTCACCCATTGCTTGATTGAGAGACCAAACAAGCACTATAAGTCTAATTAGGCCCGAGCCCCTACAGGGCGCAGGGCCTATTGCTTTCAACTGTCTTACGAAGTTGAGCGCTTTGCCTTCGGCATGGGACAAAGTTGAGCGTGAATATGCATATTTGTTCTTCCTAACAAGTCATCGTCAACATTCATTCAATTAGGTGACATTTTTGTCAATGTTGACAAAAGTAGCACGAAGCTCCTGTCCCCCAAACACACTCCTGACATGAAGCTGTATCCAAGCCCCAGGCCAAAGGCATGGGCCATATTTACAGCTGCTAAAATGAATGGAAATCAATGGGGGTCAATGGCCGACCCCGACGAGATGCTGAATGACCTCACGGTGACGTGGGGAATCTCGAAAGCTTTTAAAAAATGTATTATATGCATTTCCTCTGTAAAAGGAAATATTGTTTTTGCTAAAATTATTATTATTTTTATTAGGCCCGAGCCCCTACAGGGCCTGGGCTTGCTTGGGTACAGTCACGAAATTCGGTACAGACATTCGTCACGTGAAGACAAACAAAAAATATTATTATGGCCACGCCCCCTGACAAACCAGAAGGCGGCCATCTTGGATTGAAATACAAAACATGCTGAGTCAGCATTTTCGCTCACGTCGCATTTGAATGAACTCCTCTGAAGGCACTTCGCCCACTGGGGTGAAAGTCGCCGTACATCAACTAGAGAAGTCGGGCATCAAACGATAGCTGAATTTTTTTGATAACTGTTATGGTTTACGTGCGGCGAAGCCACAAAATTTGTGCAGTTTTTTTTGCAATTTTCCAGTGTGTAAATTTGCTCCCGTTCGGCCATACAAAGTCCAATTGGGCTCAAATTTGAATCACTTGTAAAACTTTCGTGCCAAAGCCGACTAATTGTGACACGAGCAAAAATTGTGTGATAGCGCCCCCTGCAGGACACTACTAAATTTTGCATGGAGGGTCAAATTTTAGTTTTTCTAAAATGTACCAAATTTGGCCCAAAATTACTTTAGGTCTTCTCAATCAAAAAAGCCAATGTAAACCATATGGTATTTTTAAAAGTGTTGCCATGGTGATGCACGACAACTCCAATGTTATCCTAATGGGACAGATCAGAAAAATTCCCATTCATGAAAAATATTTTACTTTCACAGAATATTCTCAAATTTGGCAGAATGACTCTTCATGTCGTCCTGATCAAAAAAGTCACCAACAACCATATGGTATATTTCACTGGGTTTCCATGGCGATGTGTCAAAGAGCCCATGTTATCCTAATGGGAAAATTTCCAAAATTTCATACATTTCAAAGTGATATAACGACTTATGAGTTTCATTGAAGAACATGAAATTTGGCACAGTGATTCTTCAGGTCACCCTGAGAAAAAAAGTCCAGGGGGCCAGGTTTGTTTTTTGCATGCTGTTTCCATGGCAATGTCCCAAAATGCCCATGTTTGTCTATGTTAACACATCAGCATCTCCAGTGTGTGAGGACAAGTTCAGCCCAAAGCCACAAACACACAGAGACAAGGGGCTCATCAGCGCCACCCGGGGGAAAGTCAGCGCCACCCTGTAGGAAAGTCAGCACCACCTGGGGGAAAGTCAGCACCACCCGGGGGAGCGTCGGGTGGGCCGAGTACGAAGCGCGGCCCGCGAAGGCTGTTTGATGCCGCTTGCGGCTTTAATTATGATTATGATTATTATGGTGATTATGATTATGATTATGATTATGATTATGATTATGATTATGATTATGATTATGACGATGACGATGATGATCACATTACTGACACATTAAAATGAACTCTTATTTGACAAAATAAATGTGTTACTTTGAAGTAAATTTGTGTTCATTTGTTCTGAAAATTAAATGTGACTTTTCTTAAAGTGAATCTGAATCCTGGTTTAGTCCTGGTTTAGTCCTTGTTTAGTCCTGGTTTAGTCCTTGTTTAGTAGTATGTTCTATCCTATTTCAGCCCTGGTTTAGTCCTGGTGTAGTCCTGGTTTAGTCCTGGTCCATTCTTGGTTTGGTCTTGGTTTAGTCCTGTTCCAGTCCTGGGTCATTTCGAGAGTGAAACCATTTGAAACAGGCTGAGCTCATGCACTAAACACACTGTTACTTTCACCTTCTGTTTGAGTGTGGGTGGGGCTTTTCAGACATGTATAAATTCAAGAGTCCAGAGCCTCATGCATCTCTGCATCCACTTCATCTCTGCGACGGCTCGGACACAGACGTCTTCTCTCTGACCACAGTATGTAAGTCTCTGCTGCTCTGACCTTCTGCTCACTGACCTCATGGCTTTCAAACTAACATCTGACTTTGGCATACACGACTTTCTTCATCATCATAGATCTGAAACATCACATTTCTGTGCACACTTGAAGACAGTTTGTACATTGTATCTGAAAGTGAATGTATTTATAGTAGAGCTGACTGGGCAACATGAGGAAAAAAGGTTAAAAAGGTGATAAATGAGGTCTGACATTTCACTCAAAAACTATGAGAATAAAGGGGTTTACTTTTCTTGGATTATAAAGAGGAGAAGCTTCAGAGCAAGAGGAGAAAAGATGCAGAGGAGAAAAGATGCAGAGTGGATCAGAAAAAGAGGGGGACCGAGGGCGCAGTCAGACAGCACCACACACACAGAGACACACACAGAGACACACACAGAGACACACAGACAGAGACACACACAGAGACAGGGAGAAACTGGACTTTAGTCAAATTGTACAGATTTAAGTTAAAAGTTGAAATGTGAGGAGATGTGAGGAGATGTGAGGAGATATGAGGAGATGTGAGGAGATGTGAGGAGATGTGAGGAGATGTGAGGAGATGTGAGGAGATGTGAGGAGATGTGAGGAGATGTGAGGAGATGTGAGGAGATGTGAGGAGATGTGAGGAGATGTGAGGAGATGTGAGGAGATGTGAGGAGACGCGCTGTGGCCCTGACTCTGAGCTTTCACCTAAACAAGAGAGCAGAGATGCCTCTTCAGCTCCTGTCGATTAAAATGCACTTCCTTTATCATCAAGATGGACCTCATTTAGATGACAGAAAACAATATGTGGCGGACAGCAGGGGGAGCTCTCGTGTTTTTAGGCTCCCTGGCACCACCTTCCGGTGCCAGCAGAGGTCGGGGCTTTAAAAGGGCGCCTCCGAAAGACCGCAGTCCCGACTTCTGCTGGCTGGTGACAGGTAGTATTGTAATACGTGTTTGTATTTTTAATGATTTTTAGTTTTTAAACTGGCTGGTGACAGAAGCAAGTCAACTCTGGTGGCAGATCTTTACCCCCAGGATTTTAAGAGATTGGTCTGCTACTGTTTTGTATGAGTTTCGTTTACGGGTTTTGTTTTAGTGTTTTGATTAAACGTTTGTTTGGGTTGATTTTTAGTTGACTTGCACGGACAATACGTCCTGTTTTTAACAGTTGCCGTCCCTGGGCTTTTAGCTCTCATTTGGTTTAAGTTTCCCGGGCCGTACTTGGGAGGGGTTTAGCCCAACCTTTTAGTTTCCACTTTGGGGTTTTAAGTTATTTTGCTGTGAATGTACGGTAGCACTTTCTGTTTTGTTTCGGGTGGGGCTGCCCCCTCTCAAGTCGTCTTTGTTTGGATTTTGTTCTAATATTTATTTCTGTTTCAGGACTTGTTCCTCCGCCCAGGGGCTGCAAGGTTTTATTTTGAATTTTATTATTTTAAACCCAATTTGGCCATTTCTTTATCACTGAAGAAATAAAAATAATTTTTCGCAACTTTGACTACTTTTAGACTTTTTAATACATTTTAATTACCCTTTTTAAACTCACGTCTCTGTTGTTTTTTTTTTTGTTTGTTTTTTACAATTCTTATCTGTGGCCTTTTAATATTGTATTTATTGGTGATACAAAGCGTACCTCGGGTCACAAATACACCCTCAGAGAGTGTGTTGGCTCAAGGTGATTTGTGTGTGTGTCTGGGTTAAACTCAGAGCTGTGGGCTGTGTGCTTTTTAACAAGAGATGTTCATCATGAACTGATGGGATCTGTAAAAGTGACAAAGTTTCTCTTGCTTAACTTTACACAGAAATAACTGTATTTTTTCTTTCAGCCTTGTTTGATTCATCTCATCATGGACAGTCTCACTGAGCAAATCAAATGTGCTCTCCAGAACGACAATCCTGAATTGGCTGTTTCTGAAACAATGAAGTTATTGAAGGATTCCACAATGATTCCCATCAGTATTGCCATCACCGGAGAGTCTGGAGCAGGGAAGTCCACTCTGGTGAACGCCCTCAGGCAAGTGGACAACCGAGCTCCAGAAGCTGCCCCCACTGGGGTGAAGGAGACCACCATGAAGCCCACTAAATACACTCATCCACACTTCCCTAACGTCACAGTGTGGGACCTCCCAGGAGTGGGCACCATGAAGATGCCTGCAGACAAGTACCTGGAACATGTGGACTTCCAGAAGTACGACTTCTTCTTCATCGTCTCTAACATTCGCTTCACAGAAAATGATGCAAATCTGGCTGTAGAAATCCAGAAAATGGGAAAGAAGTTCTATTTTGTGCGATCTAAGATTGACAGCGATGTGTACAACGCAAACAGGAGTCTGGGTAAGAGTGAAGCAGAAACTCTCACGGAAATCCGAAGTGACTGCTCCAATGGTAAGGATTAGTGTTCACACACAAACTGCACATGACGGCTTATTGGTTAATGTTGAAACTATTGTTTTGGTGCAGGGCTAGAGGCGCTGGATGTGAGAGCTCCAAAGGTCTTCCTCATCTCCAGTTTCGATCTGCACTTATATGATTTTCCTGCATTAGTTGAGGCTCTGACAACAGAGATGCCTCAGCACAAGTGTGACGCTCTTCTCCTGGCTGTTCCTGCCTTCAACCACGAAATCATTGAGAAGAAGAAAGCTGCACTGAGTGGCCACATTTCAGGCCTCAGCGTCAGTTCCATAGCGGCTGCATTGGTTCCTTTCCCTGGTGTCTCTGCAGCTGTTGATGTTCATATTTTGATACATTTTACCAATACCTGTAAGTCATCGCTGGGGCTCACAGAGGAGAGCCTGCAGAGTCTTTCTCAGGTGTCAAAAGTGCCTCTGAGTGAGCTGAAAGCGGTGATGAAGTTGCCTGTGGATGAAGAGGATCTAGTCTATTTCATTCTCCCTCCCCTGAAAATCTTCACTGGAGGCATCGCCTCCAAACTCATCCACATCCTCGACACCTTCGCAGAGGATGCAGAGAACGTCTTCAAGAGGGCCCTCAGTCCATAGAATGTGGGGTCCCTCAGCTGGAGCAGGAGCTATTATTTACCCATTATACTAGTATATCCACAGTCATTATGTGTAGTCCAGTATCTAACCGTACACAGCTTTAGAGCTGCACCTATCTCTTTTAAACAGCACAGAGGTACAGGAGAATGGGAGGGCATCTGACACACAGTGTGTACTGTTGTCATGTGAAAGGCTTTAAAGGCATGTCTTACTGAGATATTAACATGAACTCTTGTTTGCAGCAGTGAAATCAAAGTGTTTGCTTGAAATAAACGTGTTGTTCATTTGTTCTGAAAATGGAATGTTGCTTTTCTTCAAATATAGTCAAATATAGTTTTATGGGAGAATCCATTGCACTCGTCAGGGTTAGGCCAGAGGGGCGGCAGGTAGACCTCCCTCTCCCCAGACGCTTGCACCAAACTGACTGAACTCTACACAGTTTGTGGTGAGGAGCTGTTCAGAGAAGGCGAGATAAAGTGACATATTACACCAATAATCGCCAATAATCCAAATCTGCTGCTGTGTAATAAGTTAGAATTTAGTTTGAACATTTACATTTCTTTAGCCAAGGTCCATTATCTGGCTGTTTATCCAAGCACTGCTCAGAAGATACAGGAGTAACATTCGATTTCTAATTTAAAAGAAGAATTAGCAAGACAAAACTGGGGTCAACTTTATAAAGAAATTAATGTAAATGAAGCTTATAAATTATTCCTCAACAAATTTAAAATATTGTACGACAAACATTGTCCAATAAAATGTTATAAGAAGCATACAAAAACAAATAGTAACGAATGGATGTCAAAAGGTCTTTTAAATGCATGCAAAAAGAAAAATACATTATACAGGGAATTTATTGAGAAAAAAACAAAGGATGCGGAGAAGAAGTATAAACAATATAAAAATAAACTTATTAGTATATTAAGAACATGTAAGAGAGGCTATTATAGCACCAAACTGGAAAATAATAAAAATAACACAAAGGAACTATGGGCAGTATTAAATACGATAATCAGGAAGGAAAGGGCAAATGCCACTTATCCTCAGTATTTCACCCATAATAACAAGACAATAACAAATATTATGGATATCACAAATGAATTCAATAAATACTTTGTGAGTACAGGTTCCACACTGGCAGAGGAAATTAAACAGGAAAATGAGGGCGACATCCAAGCAATCCAGAATGTGGAAATAAATAATAACTCGATGTTCCTCAACTCAGTGGATGAAAAGGAGATCTTAGATATTGTACACAACTTTAAACCCAAATCGTCCACTGATAACAACAAAATTGATATGGTTATTGTTAAGAGAGTGATTGAAGAAATAGTAAAACCGTTAAACTATATTTTTAATTTATCTTTTTTAACTGGAGTATTCCCTGAGGAAATGAAAATAGCGAAAGTGGTTCCATTATTTAAATCTGGAGATAAGCACATTTTTAACAATTATCCGCCAATTTCAATGTTGCCACAATTTGCAAAAATATTAGAAAAAATATTTAGTACAAGACTTGACAGTTTTATTGAAAAGCATGTCCTACTATCGGATAATCAGTATGGGTTTAGGGCTGGAAGATCCACATCATTAGCATTAATTGACTTGGTGGAGGAAATCACAGGGTGTCTGGACAAAGGAAAGTCCTCAGTAGGAGTATTTTTGGACTTTAGTAAAGCGTTTGACACCATTAATCATAGCTTGCTTATTCATAAAATGGAAAGATATGGTTTGAGAGGTCTTGTATCAAACTGGCTGAAAAGCTACATTACGCATCGCAAACAATTTGTGCAAATAAACGAAGTTAAGTCAGACCTGTCAGAAATAAAATATGGGGTGCCGCAAGGTTCCATATTGGGCCCTAAGCTCTTCCTAATGTATATAAATGACATATCTACCGTTGCAAAATATATTAAATTTGTCACATTTGCTGATGATACAAATGTTTTGGCCACAGGAGACGATTTGCAACAGACATTGAATTTGATTACACAGGAAATGGGGAAAATCAAAAAATGGTGTGATATAAATAAATTATCTTTAAACTTACAGAAAACTAAATTTATGGTGTTTGGACATAACAAGAAGCTTGGAAGTACAAAAGTCAGTATCGAAAATGTAGAGTTAGAAAATGTTGATGAAATTAAATTCCTAGGTGTAATTCTTGATAAGAAGATCTGCTGGAAACCTCATATAAAATATATTTGATCAAAGTTGGTGAAGTGTGTTGGGGTTATGAGCAAAGCGAGGCAGGTATTAACTCAAAGCGCCCTACAGACTTTATACAGCTCACTATTCCTTCCCTACCTAACTTATTGTGTGGAGGTCTGGGGTAACACCTACAAAACAAACCTACGATCCATAACTGTTCTGCAAAAGAAGGTTATTAGAATTATAAACAACAAAGCTTACAGAGAGCACACAAATATTTTATTCCTACAGATGAAAGTACTAAAATTGACTGATTTGATTAATTATAAAACAGCGCAAGTATTGTATAAGGCTAGAAATAAACTACTTCCAGATCATCTCCAAAAATTGTTCTTAGATAGAGAAGGAAAATACAATCTCAGAAGAAAAGAAAATATGAGAACACAGTGTGTAAGAACCACAATGAGGAGCTTTAACGTTTCAGTCGGCGGTGTTAAGTTATGGAATAACTTGCCTAAGAACATCCAGCAATGTGGTAATATTCTGCAATTCAAAAGTGCATTTAAAAATTATTGCCTTGAGGAGTACCGTAAAGAAGAGGAGACTGTTCACCCATGATGTTTGTTTTTTTGTTTTGTTTTTTTCTCTCTCTCTCTCTCTTCTTCCATTGTGTGTGAAAGAAAGAGTGTTTCTGTTCTAAGACTGCCATACTACAGTGGTTGGACTTGATGTTGAGCCTATGTTCATCACTCATATTTGATTTTTGATTTGTAAATGTGGGGCAGGGCTCGATAAGCTTATGCTTCTCCCTGTTCCCTTTTGAACATGTGCACTTTAAGTTGATGATATGCAGGTTGCTCTGTACAAAAAAGAGCACTTGAAGTGAAATATTATTGTCATAATGACACATGTTTCAAAATAAATAAATAAATAAATAAATAAATATGGTATGAGGGATGAGAAAAAGCAGCAAAATTCTGGGAACTAAAGCTCTGGCCCTAGTCTTGGTTCAGGCCTGTTTTAGTCCTAGTTTAGTCCTGGTTCAGTCTTGGTTCAGTCCTGGTTTAGCACTGGATCAGTCCTGGTTTAGTCCTGCTTCAGGCCCGTTTTAGTTCTAGTTTAGTCCTGATTCCCTCTTGGTTCGGGCCTGGTTTAGTCCCACATCAGGCCTAGTCTGGTCCTGGTTTAGTCCTGGTTTTGTCCTGCTTTCATTTTGGTTTAAGGTCCCATGACATAAATCATTTTTTCATTAGATCTGGGTTAACAAGATCTGGGTTAAAATACAGTACGTGAAGAAGTCTTCTCGCTTTCACTCTCTTCCTCCTTTCTCTTTTGAATCTCTCCCTCTTTCTCTCTCACTCAGTCTCTGTTATCTTTCTATCTCCTCCTCTCCCTCTTGTCCCTTTTTCAAATGACAATTGCTATAATAATTCTCTGGATTTTCAAAAATCTAAACCTAGACTGAACATGGACTAAATCAGTTCCAAACTTGATACATTGACTAACCCAGAACAAAACCAAGAACCTAACCCTAACCCGGAAGAAACCAGAACCAAGAAGAGCAGGACTGAACTACAGCCAGGACTAAACCAGGACCTACCCAGGACTAAACCAGGACCTACCCAGGACTAAACCAGGACCTACCCAGGACTAAACCAGCACCTACCCAGGACTAAACCAGGACCTACCCAGGACTAAACCAGGCCTTAACAGGGTCTAACCTTCACTGGTGTGATTTTGTTAAAAGGGAGTGTAATGCATGAGATAGTACGGGACCCTGAAGTCATTTCAAACCAGGACTAAAACAAAGACTTATTAACCAAGTTTTGTTCAAGAAATCTATTCGAGTTTAGTCCTGGTTCAGTCCTGGTCTTGGTTTAGTTCTGGTGCAGTTCTGGTTTAGTCCTTAGCCCTGGTTCAGTCTTGATTCAGTTTGAGAGTGAAACAGGCTGACACAGGCTGAGCTCATGCACTTACTCTTACTTTCACTTTCTGACATAAATCCATGAGTCCAGAGGCTGGTCCACTGCAGTCCTGTGCAGACACAGTCTTGGTTTAGTCCTGGTTCAGTCTGGGTTTAATCCTGGTTCAGTCCTGATTTAGTCCTGGTTTAGTCCTGATTTAGTCCTGGTTCAGTCCTGGTTTAGTCCTGGTTCAGTCCTGATTTAGTCCTGGTTCAGTCCTGGTTCAGTCCTGGTTTAGTCCTGGTTCAGTCCTGATTTAGTCCTGGTTTAGTCCTGATTTAGTCCTGGTTCAGTCCTGGTTTAGTCCTGGTTTAATCCTGATTTAGTCCTGGTTCAGTCCAGGTTTAGTCCTAGTTTTAGTCTTGGTTTAGTCCTGCTTTAATCCTGGTTTAGGACTGGTTCAATCCCTGTTTTAGTTTTGGTTTAGTCATGATTCAGTCCTGGTTTAGTCCTTGTTCAGTCTTGGTTTAGTCCTGGTTCAGTCCTGGTTTAGTTCTGGTTCAGTCCTGGTTTAGTCCTGGTTCAGTCCTGATTTAGTCCTGGTTTAGTCCTGATTTAGTCCTGGTTCAGTCCTGGTTTAGTCCTGGTTCAGTCCTGATTTAGTCCTGGTTTAGTCCTGATTTAGTCCTGGTTTAGTCCTGATTTAGTCCTGGTTCAGTCCTGGTTTAGTCCTGGTTTAGTCCTGGTTTAGTCCTGATTTAGTCCTGGTTTAGTCCTGATTTAGTCCTGATTTAGTCCTGGTTTAGTCCTGGTTTAGTCCTGGTTTTAGTCTTGGTTTAGTCCTGCTTTAATTCTGGTTTAGTCCTGGTTTAGTCCTGATTTAGTCCTGGTTTAGTCCTGATTTAGTCCTGGTTCAGTCCTGGTTTAGTCCTAGTTTTAGTCTTGGTTTAGTCCTGCTTTAATTCTGGTTTAGGACTGGTTCAATCCCTGTTTTAGTTTTGGTTTAGTCCTTGTTCAGTCTTGGTTTAGTACTGGTTCAGTCCTGGCTTAGTTCTGGTTCAGTCCTGGTTTAGTTCTGGTTCAGTCCTGGTTTAGTTCTGGTTCAGTCCTGGTTCAATCCTGGTTTAGTCTTCATTTAATTCTGGTTTAGTCCCACTTCAGTTCTGGTTTGGTCCTTGTTTAGTCCTGGTTTAAGGTCCCATGAGATAAATGATTTTTTCATTAGATCCACAACATGGTTTAAAGTTCACATCTGTTACATCAGAATCAAGATGGCCGCTGAGGTGCAGACTCATTTAAATGTACGAAGCCTAGTCCCAAAAGGGAACAAATAGAGCACATATTAAATCATTCTAATATTGATGTTATATTATTAACAAGGGCCTCTCCTATCCTGAGGCCCTTGTTACGATGCCTGGCTACAGTGTCTCCAGAAAAGGCAGATTAGAGGGAATAGGTGGAGGTGTTCTTTTATATGCACAAAGTCACATAACATGTCATAAACTTGACCTGCCTACAGAAATCCATGTGGAATGTATTGGTGTTAACATCACACTCTCCACTAATATGTCTTTCACTGTCATTTTTATAAATCGAAAACCAACAAGCAAAGTAGATTTTTATGACCAATTTAAAAAGCTTCTTAACTCTTGTCACCACAAGAAAAAATCATCTTGATTGGTGACTTCAACATAATTTGGGATAAAACAGCAGACAGAAGGCAGCTAAAAACCATGACTGCTAACTTCAATTTAATCCAGTTTATAGATAAACCAACCAGAATTACCAGCTGTTCACAAACTAAAACTGACCTTTTGTTTATGAACAGACATGAAAGAATCGTCCAAACATATTATTTTTAACTGGAATATCTGATCATGATGCAATTTTCTTTTGTAAAAAACTTACTAAAAGGTGAATTCAAAATTCTTTCCAGTATAAAATGTAGAATAATATAGTCCCTAAAAGTCAACAACATAATCTGAAATAGGCATTAAAGGAACTTGATTGGAATGTTCTTCTTTCTTTAGAGAATTTAGACTTTCAGTACTTTTCAACTAAAATCATGGCCATAATGGCATTTTTTTCAGAAGGGAGAGACAAAAAAATAATAAAAACAATCTTCCATGGTTGACTTCAGAATGCATACAACTAATGAAAAAAACGAGACCATTTTCTATAAGTTGCTTTAAAATCAGGTTTAACTGCAGACAGACAAAAATTCACATCAGCAAGGAATAAAGTTATGCACATAACACTTCGGACTAAGGCCAATTTTTTGTAGATATCATGGAGACTGCAAATGGAAACAGTAATGAGCGCCCGTATGATCCCAGGAGCTATGTTGTCGGGGGCTTTATGCCCCTGGTAGGGTCACCCAAGACAGGGTCCAGGGGTCTGGTCAGACTAAGAGCAGTTCAGAAGCCCCTATGATGAGAGATACAACGAGGCCAATGACGTTGCCCAGAATGGCGCTACCGAGGCCCCACCCTGGAGCTAGGCCTGGGGTAGGTGCACATCGGCGAGTGCCTGGTGGGCGGGCCTTTCCCCACGGGGCGACGTGGGGCCACCTTCTTGTGGACCCACCACCCGCGAGAGGAGCCATGGGGTCCGGGTGCAGAGAGATCTGGGCGGCGGCCAAAGGCGGGGGCCTCGGTGACCGGATCTCTGGACATGGAGACTAGCTCTGGGGACATGGAATGTCACCTCGCTGAGGGGGAAGGAGCCTGAGCTTGTGCGGGAGGTTGAGTGTTACCGACTAGATATAGTCAGCCTCACCTCCACGCACAGCTTGGGTTCTGGAACGCGACTCCTTGAGAGGGGTTGGACTCTCCATTTCTCTGGCGTTGGCCGCGGGGAGCGGCGGCGAGCTGGTGTGGGCTCATCGCCCACAGCTCAGCCGCTGCGTGTTGGAGTTCACCCCGGTGAACGAGAGGGTCGTGTCCCTGCGCCTTCGGGTCGGGGACAGGTGTCTCACTGTGGTGTCGGCCTATGGGCCGAACAGCAGTGCAGAGTACCCGGCCTTCTTGGAGTCTGGGAGGGGGACTAGACAGTGCACCGACCGGGGACTCCATTGTTCTACTGGGGGACTTCAACGCCCACGTACTCCGGGGCCCTTTGCTAAGGGCTGTCCAGTCCCTGTATGACCGGAGCAGGAGCTGTGTTCGCATTGCCGGCAGTAAGTCAGACCTGTTCCTGGTGCATGTTGGACTCCAGGGCTGCCCTTTGTCACCGGTTCTGTTCATTGTATTTATGGACAGAATTTCTAGGCGCAGTCAGGGGCCGGAGGGGGTCCAGTTCGGGGACCACAGGATCTCATCTCTGCTTTTTGCGGATGATGTTGTCCTGTTGGCTCCATTGAACCAGGACCTGCAGCACTGGGGCGGTTTGTGGCTGAGTGTGAAGCGGCCGGGATGAGGATCAGCTGTTCCAAATCCGAGGCCATGGTTCTCTACCGGAAAAAGGTGGTTTGCCCTCTCCGCATGGGTGGGGAGTCTCTGCCTCAGGTGGAGGAGTTCATGTGTCTCGGGGTCTTGTTCACAGTGAGGGGAGGATGGAGCATGAGATTGACAGGCGGATCGGTGCAGCATCAGCAGTGATGCAGTCGCTGTATCGGACCGTTGTGGTGAAGAGGGATCTGAGACGAAAGGCAAAGCTCTCGATTTACCTCAATCTAGGTTCTTCTCCTCACCTATGGTCATGAGCTCTGAGGAATGGTCGAAAGGACCAGATTGCCAATACCTGCGGCCCAAATGAGTTTCCTCCGCAGAGTGGCCGGGCGCTCCCTTAGAGACAGGGTGAGGAGTGAGGTCATGCAGGAGGAGCTCGGAATAAAGTCACTGTTCCTCCACGTCGAGAGGAGCAGCTGAGGTGGCTCGGGCATCTGTTCTGATGCCTCCTGGACGCCTCCCTCGGGAGGTGTTCTGGGCATGTCCCACCGGGAGGAGGCCCCAGGGAAGACCCAGGACACGCTGGAGGGACTATGTCTCTGGGCCTGGGAACACCTCGGGGTCCAGGAGGAGCTGGAGGAAGTGTCTGGGGAGCAGGAAGCTTGGGAGCCCCTGCTTAGACTGCTGCCCCCACGATCTGGCCCCAGATAAGTGGAAGAAGATGGATGGATGGATAAATAAACTTACTGAAAAACAGAACAAAAAGACAATAGTGAGATTGAAATAAACATCAATGGAAAATTGGTAAAAGACTCTAATGCATTTGCTGCAGAGTTTAACAACTTTTTCATTAACTCAGTCCTGGTTTAGTCCTGCTTCAGTCCTGTTTTAGTTCTAGTTTAGTCCTGGTTCAGTCTTGGTTCAGTCCTGGTTTAGTCCCACTTCAGTCCAAGATCTGGGTTCTCTTTTTGAATCTGCTCCCTCTTTCTCTCTCCGTCACTCACTCAATCTCTGTGATCTTTCAATCTCCTCCTCTCCCTCCCTCCTCTCCCGTTTTCAAATGACTATTGCTATAATAATTCTCTAGGCTAAACATGGACTAAATCTGTTCCACACTTGACAAAAGGACTAACCCAGAACTAAACCAAGAACCTGACCCTAACCTGGAAGAAACCAGAACCAAGTAGATAAGAACTACAGCCAGGACTTAACCAGACCTAAACCATGACGTAACTGGGTCTAAACTGATGAAGAAGGACTTCACTGGTGTGATTTTGTTAAAAGGGAGTGTAATGCATGAGATAGTACGGGACCCTGAAGTCATTTCAAACCAGGACTAAAACAAGGAGTTTTAACCATTTTAGTCAAGACATTTATTCTGGTTTAGTCCTGGTTCAGTCCTGGTCTTGGTTTAGTTCTGGTGCATTTCTGGTTTAGTCCTTAGCTCTGGTTGAGTCTTGATTCAGTCCTGATTTAGTCCTAGTTTAGTCCTGGTTCAACTCTGATTCAGTTCTGGTCTAGTTTCTCTTTGGTAAGTGCTGTGTTGTTCGCTGTCCGTGGTGCTGAACTGTTCACACACCAGTTCAAATAAAGTTTCATTTATTTGTGGTGACAAAGTCCTCTTTGGTCCAGTTCGTCAGGGTCTTTTGAGGAGAGCCGTGTTGACAACGTTGACTCCATTTCCACATTTCTAACACAGGACACTTCAAACAGACTGACACCTCATTTTAAAATCCAATTTAGTCCTGTCTATCAAAACCTACATGAAGACACTTAGAGACACTGCACCTGTGCACCTGTGTGTGACAGCTGTACTTCACCTGTCACCTGTACATGTGTGTGTGTCTGTGTGTGTGATAGGGATACTTCACCTGTCACCTGTACATGTGTGTGTGTCTGTGTGTGTGATAGGGATACTTCACCTGTCACCTGTACATGTGTGTGTGTCTGTGTGTGTGATAGGGATACTTCACCTGTCACCTGTACATGTGTGTGTGTCTGTGTGTGTGATAGGGATACTTCACCTGTCACCTGTACATGTGTGTGTGTCTGTGTGTGTGATAGGGATACTTCACCTGTCACCTGTACATGTGTGTGTGTCTGTGTGTGTGATAGGGATACTTCACATGTCACCTGTACATGTGTGTGTGTCTGTGTGTGTGATAGGGATACTTCACCTGTCACCTGTACATGTGTGTGTGTCTGTGTGTGTGATAGGGATACTTCACCTGTCACCTGTACATGTGTGTGTGTCTGTGTGTGTGATAGGGATACTTCACCTGTCACCTGTACATGTGTGTGTGTCTGTGTGTGTGATAGGGATACTTCACATGTCACCTGTACATGTGTGTGTGTCTGTGTGTGTGATAGGGATACTTCACCTGTCACCTGTACATGTGTGTGTGTCTGTGTGTGTGATAGGGATACTTCACCTGTCACCTGTACATGTGTGTGTGTGATAGGGATTCTTCACCTGTCACCTGTACATGTGTGTGTGTGTCTGTGTGTGTGATAGGGATACTTCACATGTCACCTGTACATGTGTGTGTGTCTGTGTGTGTGTGATAAGGATACTTCACCTGTCACCTGTACATGTGTGTGTGTCTGTGTGTGTGATAGGGATACTTCACCTGTCACCTGTACATGTGTGTGTGTCTGTGTGTGTGATAGGGATACTTCACCTGTCACCTGTACATGTGTGTGTGTCTGTGTGTGTGATAGGGATACTTCACCTGTCACCTGTACATGTGTGTGTGTCTGTGTGTGTGATAGGGATACTTCACATGTCACCTGTACATGTGTGTGTGTCTGTGTGTGTGATAGGGATACTTCACCTGTCACCTGTACATGTGTGTGTGTCTGTGTGTGTGATAGGGATACTTCACCTGTCACCTGTACATGTGTGTGTGTCTGTGTGTGTGATAGGGATACTTCACCTGTCACCTGTACATGTGTGTGTGTCTGTGTGTGTGATAGGGATACTTCACCTGTCACCTGTACATGTGTGTGTGTCTGTGTGTGTGATAGGGATACTTCACCTGTCACCTGTACATGTATGTGTGTCTGTGTGTGTGATAGGGATTCTTCACCTGTCACCTGTACATGTGTGTGTGTGTGTGTGTGTGTGTGATAGGGATACTTCACCTGTCACCTGTACATGTGTGTGTGTCTGTGTGTGTGATAGGGATTCTTCACCTGTCACCTGTACATGTGTGTGTGTCTGTGTGTGTGATAGGGATACTTCACCTGTCACCTGTACATGTGTGTGTGTCTGTGTGTGTGATAGGGATACTTCACCTGTCACCTGTACATGTGTGTGTGTCTGTGTGTGTGATAGGGATACTTCACATGTCACCTGTACATGTGTGTGTGTCTGTGTGTGTGATAGGGATACTTCACCTGTCACCTGTACATGTGTGTGTGTCTGTGTGTGTGATAGGGATTCTTCACCTGTCACCTGTACATGTGTGTGTTTGCTTTTCCTCTCTGTTGTAAATTTATTGTGTTTGATGTCACTGAAAATATGTATTATTAATTTTAATGAAATGCTAATTGGAATAAACTTAAAAAGGTCCAACATTTGAAATCATTTTTATCATTCCTTTATCGAAAGTTTGCTGAACTTTTCTTTTC
Source organism: Odontamblyopus lacepedii (assembly GCA_034769755.1). Taxonomy (NCBI): domain Eukaryota; kingdom Metazoa; phylum Chordata; class Actinopteri; order Gobiiformes; family Gobiidae; genus Odontamblyopus; species Odontamblyopus lacepedii. The sequence continues at coordinate 35,377,020 of CM068356.1, read as the reverse complement.
TTTGCTGGTTTCATGGGCTCTCTGTGAATGAGAAGAACACTGAACCAGAGTAAAAGTGTGCAGCAAAATCAGTGGTGTCCAAGGTGACCAAACTGAGCCTAACCCTGTACTAAGGCCAAACTGAGCCTAACCCTGTACTAAGGCCAAACTGAGCCTAACCCTGTACTAAGGCCAAACTGAGCCTAACCCTGTACTAAGACCAAACTGAGCCTAACCCTGTACTAAGGCCAAACTGAGCCTAACCCTGTACTAAGGCCAAACTGAGCCTAACCCTGTACTAAGGCCAAACTGAGCCTAACCCTGTACTAAGGCCAAACTGAGCCTAACCCTGTACTAAGACCAAACTGAGCCTAACCCTGTACTAAGACCAAACTGAGCCTAACCCTGTACTAAGGCCTAACTGAGCCTAACTCCTGTACTAAGGCCAAACTGAGCCTAACCCTGTACTAAGGCCAAACTGAGCCTAACCCTGTACTAAGGCCAAACTGAGCCTAACCCTGTACTAAGACCAAACTGAGCCTAACCCTGTACTAAGACCAAACTGAGCCTAACCCTGTACTAAGACCAAACTGAGCCTAACCCTGTACTAAGACCAAACTGAGCCTAACCCTGTACTAAGACCAAACTGAGCCTAACCCTGTACTAAGACCAAACTGAGCCTAACCCTGTACTAAGACCAAACTGAGCCTAACCCTGTACTAAGACCAAACTGAGCCTAACCCTGTACTAAGGCCAAACTGAGCCTAACCCTGTACTAAGGCCAAACTGAGCCTAACCCTGTACTAAGGCCAAACTGAGCCTAACCCTGTACTAAGGCCAAACTGAGCCTAACCCTGTACTAAGGCCAAACTGAGCCTAACCCTGTACTAAGACCAAACTGAGCCTAACCCTGTACTAAGACCAAACTGAGCCTAACCCTGTACTAAGACCAAACTGAGCCTAACCCTGTACTAAGACCAAACTGAGCCTAACCCTGTACTAAGACCAAACTGAGCCTAACCCTGTACTAAGGCCAAACTGAGCCTAACCCTGTACTAAGGCCAAACTGAGCCTAACCCTGTACTAAGGCCAAACTGAGCCTAACCCTGTACTAAGGCCAAACTGAGCCTAACCCTGTACTAAGACCAAACTGAGCCTAACCCTGTACTAAGACCAAACTGCCTAACGTACTAAGACCAAACTGAGCCTAACCCTGTACTAAGACCAAACTGACCCTAACCCTGTACTAAGGACAAACTGACCCTACCCCTGTACTAAGACCAAACTGAGCCTAACCCTGTACTAAGACCAAACTGAGCCTAACCCTGTACTAAGGCCAAACTGAGCCTAACCCTGTACTAAGACCAAACTGAGCCTAACCCTGTACTAAGGCCAAACTGAGCCTAACCCTGTACTAAGGCCAAACTGAGCCTAACCCTGTACTAAGGCCAAACTGAGCCTAACCCTGTACTAAGGCCAAACTGAGCCTAACCCTGTACTAAGGCCAAACTGAGCCTAACCCTGTACTAAGGCCAAACTGAGCCTAACCCTGTACTAAGGCCAAACTGAGCCTAACCCTGTACTAAGGCCAAACTGAGCCTAACCCTGTACTAAGGCCAAACTGAGCCTAACCCTGTACTAAGGCCAAACTGAGCCTAACCCTGTACTAAGACCAAACTGAGCCTAACCCTGTACTAAGGCCAAACTGAGCCTAACCCTGTACTAAGACCAAACTGAGCCTAACCCTGTACTAAGGCCAAACTGAGCCTAACCCTGTACTAAGACCAAACTGAGCCTAACCCTGTACTAAGGCCAAACTGAGCCTAACCCTGTACTAAGACCAAACTGAGCCTAACCCTGTACTAAGGCCAAACTGAGCCTAACCCTGTACTAAGACCAAACTGAGCCTAACCCTGTACTAAGACCAAACTGAGCCTAACCCTGTACTAAGACCAAACTGAGCCTAACCCTGTACTAAGACCAAACTGAGCCTAACCCTGTACTAAGGCCAAACTGAGCCTAACCCTGTACTAAGGCCAAACTGAGCCTAACCCTGTACTAAGGCCAAACTGAGCCTAACCCTGTACTAAGACCAAACTGAGCCTAACCCTGTACTAAGGCCAAACTGAGCCTAACCCTGTACTAAGACCAAACTGAGCCTAACCCTGTACTAAGGCCAAACTGAGCCTAACCCTGTACTAAGGCCAAACTGAGCCTAACCCTGTACTAAGGCCAAACTGAGCCTAACCCTGTACTAAGGCCAAACTGAGCCTAACCCTGTACTAAGACCAAACTGAGCCTAACCCTGTACTAAGACCAAACTGAGCCTAACCCTGTACTAAGGCCAAACTGAGCCTAACCCTGTACTAAGGCCAAACTGAGCCTAACCCTGTACTAAGGCCAAACTGAGCCTAACCCTGTACTAAGACCAAACTGAGCCTAACCCTGTACTAAGACCAAACTGAGCCTAACCCTGTACTAAGGCCAAACTGAGCCTAACCCTGTACCCCAAACTGAGCCTAACCCTGTACTAAGGCCAAACTGAGCCTAACCCTGTACTAAGGCCAAACTGAGCCTAACCCTGTACTAAGGCCAAACTGAGCCTAACCCTGTACTAAGACCAAACTGAGCCTAACTCCTGTACTAAGGCCAAACTGAGCCTAACCCTGTACTAAGGCCAAACTGAGCCTAACCCTGTACTAAGGCCAAACTGAGCCTAACCCTGTACTAAGGCCAAACTGAGCCTAACCCTGTACTAAGGCCAAACTGAGCCTAACCCTGTACTAAGACCAAACTGAGCCTAACCCTGTACTAAGGCCAAACTGAGCCTAACCCTGTACTAAGACCAAACTGAGCCTAACCCTGTACTAAGGCCAAACTGAGCCTAACCCTGTACTAAGACCAAACTGAGCCTAACCCTGTACTAAGGCCAAACTGAGCCTAACCCTGTACTAAGGCCAAACTGAGCCTAACCCTGTACTAAGGCCAAACTGAGCCTAACCCTGTACTAAGGCCAAACTGAGCCTAACCCTGTACTAAGACCAAACTGAGCCTAACCCTGTACTAAGGCCAAACTGAGCCTAACCCTGTACTAAGACCAAACTGAGCCTAACCCTGTACTAAGACCAAACTGAGCCTAACCCTGCACTGCACTCACAGTTTGAGTATGTCACCCCACAACAAAAGACCAACTGCGATGCTAAATCTTTTATCCCTTCTGCCGTAAAGCTTTTAACCAGAAAGTCATTTTGCTT
>CM068356.1:35328787-35368787 GCA_034769755.1 Odontamblyopus lacepedii | reverse complement strand
ATTTCATACAAAAAGTTCCACATTTTCAAAAGATTTGTATCTAGAGGTCTGAAATTTGGCACAGTTGTTGCCAATACTATGGACAGCTGCTGTGGTGAGTTTGAAAAGTGTAGCATGAAGTATGTCTTCAGGAAGGCCTTTTAATTTTACTTTTTTTTTTCCGAGGCCAAAAAAAAACTACTTTTTGGGCATGTTTGAACAAGTGTACTGCAAGCTGTGAGTCTTCTAGACAAATCTAAGACATATCTACATAAACTAGAAGGACTTAGCTTTCAAATGATGCATCCACAAAGCATCTAGACTGTAAGGTGCCCAAACAATAAGCTTTAATATTTGGGTATGCACAATTCGAGAAAAACAGTGTGAGGTGGGCCTTAACAGCATTGTACTTTGAGCATACTATTATCAGGGTCTCTACATATGGACCTGACTATAAAGAACATTGTTGGTGTATGCATTGTTTAGTAAAACGTTTCTGAGGACAGTATGTGGGGTGAAGGCATCACGACGCAATCTTTTTTCTGCGGTGGAATGACTTTTTCCCTCTATTAGGCTAAATCAGAGACTGTTTAATAGGAATTTGCGTTACATTGATGTTTGATTTGGTGATGGAATTATTTTGACTTTCCACCCAATCTGTGCAGACCAGCGGTGTTCTTTATGGTCAAGTTCATGCGTGGAGACCCTGATAATATTGTGGATAATATTGCAATATCGTGCGATGTCGACACTTCCAAGTGTTTAGAAATAGCGTTTTCAGTGTTTTCTGATGTCGTAATCTCTGTGAGAGGAGACAGTATGTCTGTGTACAGAAATAGGGTGTGTGCCTTGTAAACCTGCAAGTAGAAAATGCCAACTAGGAGTCATCACCTGTGCTAAGAATCTATGTATAGGAGTTTCCATGTAAGGTGAAAGAGTTTCAAATTGTGAGCTCTGTTTAAGATGGGATAGTGTTTAAGATGGGTAGTGTCACTGTCAGCAGTTTCAGGGAATTAAAATATTTTGAAATTATTTTCACAGAACCAGAATGTCGAAAAGGAAGGTGAGAATAAAGCCCATTGAGGATGCAAGATTGTGTATTCTGTCCTTGAAAGACAAGCCATGGCTTGTAGAAAGATTCATCAATACCTACAAAGGTGAGGTGTCAGTCAGGGGTTTACAGGGGAGCATGTTACACCAACATCATTTGTTTGCATCTGTGGCATAAGCAGGTGGCATAAGCCATCAGCACAATACAGTACAGTTTTTGCTCCTACTGCCACTAGCTGCTGCTTTGTGTGTCCATGTAAGTTTGGCTTATATGTTGGTATCAGGGTTGTGCAAAATTCAGAATTTCATAATTCAATTCAATGAATGCATTTTGAATTTGAATTGGCTCCTCCTCACAGGATGTTGAATTGAAATTGAATTGGAATTGCAGGAAGATGAATTGAATTCTTTGCAATTCAGAGAAATTCATTCTTATCACACATCAGTGAGAATGCAATACTTTTAACATACACTTTTCTTTTAATTGGGGATAATTCTCAAATAAGACAAATGTAGAACAGACACTAACATACAGAACATTCCCTTAATGTTGAATACTACGCATTTTCCACAACTTGAAAGTTATTACAATTGTAAAGATTAGTTTCATATGCTCTTTAATGTTAATTTGTGGTAAATGCATGCATAGTCAGGCTTTCTAGTGTAAGTGCTAAATACAGTATACCTTAATTATCATGAATTTCTTTGAATTTCATGGAATTACAATTCTACTTCCTGCAATTCGAATTTGAATTGCAGTTCCACTTCCTGTTTGCAACCTCACTTCAAATTCAAGAATTGAATTGGAATTTAGGGGTCATTCTCAATTCAGTTCTGAATTTTGCACAACCCTGGTTGGTATTTCCTTTTCCAAGGGTTATGGGTGGTCATCCAATGCTGTAAGCAGTGTAAACACTGAAGACTGCATAATGATTCTTGTAATTGTATGTTAACTGACTTTTGTGTTCTCATAGGAAGGGGAGTTTTTGCTACTCAGCCAATAGAACAAGGGGCTTTTGTCGTTGAGTACAGAGGTGAACTGATGTCATTGGAAGAATGCCAGTCAAGAGACTACTCTCTGACACAAAGTACATTTCTGTATGAATTTGAGTGGCAGAAACGTAAATGGTGGTAAGCAAAAGTATAACTTTTACGGTCCTAGGTGTTCAGTAGATATCAGAAGAAAGTCTGATTAAGGACACTATAAAAAAGTTTGAGTAGGGGCTGAATGAAAGAAAGTAGTTTAATCACAAAGTTTTTAACATATGTAACCATAACAGGATTGTTAACTGAAAGGCAATTGTTTATGACTTTAAACCTGGAGATGTATACACTTCATGAAATGGGCATGTGAATGGCAGACATGAAGTCCCAGAAGGACTTGCATTCAGGGTGTTATTCTGGTAAACGTCTACTTTTATGAAGTGTGCTAGATTGATATTAAAAGACAAATTTGGTGCAAAATGAAAATTGGCATGTTAAAACATAATACCGAGTTGGTATGTTTGCTCAGGAACAAAATTGAGCTGGCCTGTTGCATTTAGAACTTCACTATATTTTACCATTTTGACCAGAAGGCTTACAATGCTAGTGCTAAGCGCCCTTGCAGGAAGCATGAAGATTATGCTATTTTCAAACAACTAAAACAGCTTGAAGAAACTGCACACTCCATCGGTAGTATAACAAAGACCCTGCCATTCAAAACGAGGCACTGAGAACTTTGTAAGTGTGCACAATGTTTATTAATAAAACATTTTAACAGGCAGTACCTTGCTATAGTTTCTCGTCGTCGCCATGATGAAAGTCCACACAAGTCAATTGACGAACAGGAACTAGCAGGAAGAATAGGAGGAGAGGTAGTACAATCGACTTACATGGACTTTAATCTTCATGCTTATTTATTTATTTATTTATGGGACAGTGCACATTAATCAACATTTAGGGAGGAACATGTAAACTCCACACAGAAAGGCCCGGGCGACCCGGGGATCGAACCCGCAACCTTCTTGCCGTGAGGCCTGAGTGTTGCCACTCAGCCACCGTGCCGCCAAAATGCTTCCTCTAAGGGCGCTTAGCACTAGCATTGTAAGCCTTCTGGCCAAAATGGTAAAAAATAGTGAAGTTCTAAATGCAACAGGCTAGCGCAATTTTGTTCCTGAGCAAACATACCAACTCGGTATGATGATTGAATATGCCAACTTTCCATTTTACACTGAATTTATCCAGCATAAGTATTACTTATACTAGTTTACTATCCAAAGTAAACCTAACTAATAAGCTCTCGATGTTCCTTGGCAGTTGAGGCTTTATATTGTGGTTAGGTTGCAGCTGTTAACCTTATCACAATTGTTTACGAATTAAAAACGCATTAATGGAAAGTTTCGACCATCCTGAATGAAAGGACTTCTGGGACTTTAGATCTGCCTTGCACAAATCCTATTGTGCATTAAAGTGGTAATATTTTAATGTTTTGTATTTTTTTTTATTATTTTTTTATTTAGTATTGATGCATCCAGAGAAGATGGATCTCTTGGTCGGCTGGTTAATGACAACCACACATTCCCAAACTGCATCATGAAAAAAGTCATAGTGAATGGCATGCCACATTTGTGCCTATTTGCGGCAAGGAATATAGAAGCAGGAACTGAAATTGATTACAATTATGGTGACTCCAAATGGCCATGGCGTAGAAAGGTAAGCTGGTTTACTTTAAGTAATTGGTTAATCTCTTAAATTCCATTCTAGTGTAACCCTCACCATCATACACATGGCTTTCATGTAAAGAAGAAATTAAAAATTGAATGATTTAAAAACAACTGCAGGACTTCCTGTTGGATTGAAGGAATTGAGAGAAAGATTGGTTGGACAGAGGCTATGATTGGCTGGTTAAATGAACAAACAAACGTTTCCTGGCAAACCTTGTGCCTTAGCTCTCATTACATAATTCATACTTTTATGGTTACCCAAGTGTTGTGACTCTCTCCACTTTCCAAATGAATGTCATTTCTTAATTCATGCTTTGTTTTGATCTGTATTTTAGGTGCCAGAGAAGGAGGCTCCCTCTTCAAAGGTTGAGCGTGAGATGCTACATACTTTGAGTGCTGAAGAAAGTGACACCATCTCCTCTGGAATAGCACAGGTAAAAGAACTCCCAAACAACCAATTCTCTAACACAATTTGCCTTGCAACTGTCTCAGAAACCGCTTTACCTGACATAACACTTGTAGTTGCTACGGCTGCAAGAACCAGCAAAGACATTGAATGAGGACTTTCTTGTGACCAACTTGATTTTACCTATAAATGATCATAGAAACAACTTTGTGTCGTATAGCAGCTGTCATGGTTACCCAAGCAACTGTAATTGGTTGCAGTGGGAGTTACTTCTAGAATTTCACAGTCTAGTTACTTCTCTAAAACATGTATTAAGCTAGAGTACATCAATAGCATTAGCGTTACCTTAATGGGCACATTTCTAATCCAGTCCTGATGGTTCTAGTTAATCCTACACACAGGGGCGTTTCTAGTGGTGGTGTCGTGGGGTCCGCATGAATTTCTGTCTTTTTCTTATGGCTAGTCATTCTCTCACACACACGTTACAAGTCTTGGCCGTGTGGGGCCCTCCCGACTAGATCTGTCTGTAAGTGATTGTATACAGTTTGAACAATACTTACCAGTATCAAAGCTGCATTCATGGCTTACATCTTTGTACATGTTCTAAACTGATATATGCTTAGGAAGTGTACCTTAAATGACAGGGCCTGAAGTCGCGTATGTTAACAAAAATGTCTTTGGAACCTTTCGAGAAGTCAAAGACGGCACTTTGGTTGATCATTTGCGGTTTTCAGAATGCTTTTTCCTCAGGTTAGGTCTTCGTTTTATGACTCCCTTTCCAAATGAATGTCATTTCTTAATTCATGCTTTGTTTTGATCTGTATTTTAGGTGCCAGAGAAGGAGGCTCCCTCTTCAAAGGTTGAGCGTGAGATGCTACATACTTTGAGTGCTGAAGAAAGTGACACCATCTCCTCTGGAATAGCACAGGTAAAGAACTCCCAAACAACCAATTCTCTAACACAATTTGCCTTGCAACTGTCTCAGAAACCGCTTTACCTGACATAACACTTGTAGTTGCTACGGCTGCAAGAACCAGCAAAGACATTGAATGAGGACTTTCTTGTGACCAACTTGATTTTACCTATAAATGATCATAGAAACAACTTTGTGTCGTATAGCAGCTGTCATGGTTACCCAAGCAACTGTAATTGGTTGCAGTGGAGTTACTTCTAGAATTTCACAGTCTAGTTACTTCTCTAAAACATGTATTAAGCTAGAGTACATCAATAGCATTAGCGTTACCTTAATGGACACATTTCTAATCCAGTCCTGATGGTTCTAGTTAATCCTACACACAGGGGCGTTTCTAGTGGTGGTGTCGTGGGGTCCGCATGAATTTCTGTCTTTTTCTTATGGCTAGTCATTCTCTCACACACACATGTTACAAGTCTTGTCCGTGTGGGGCCCTCCCGACTAGATCTGTCTGTAAGTGATTGTATACAGTTTGAACAATACTTACCAGTATCAAAGCTGCATTCATGGCTTACATCTTTGTACATGTTCTAAATTGATATATGCTTAGGAAGTGTACCTTAAATGACAGGGCCTGAAGTCGCGCGTATGTTAACAAAAACGTCTTTGGAACCTTTCGAGAAGTCAAAGACGGCACTTTGGTTGATCATTTGCGGTTTTCAGAATGCTTTTTCCTCAGGTTAGGTCTTCGTTTTATGACTCCCTTTCCAAATGAATGTCATTTCTTAATTCATGCTTTGTTTTGATCTGTATTTTAGGTGCCAGAGAAGGAGGCTCCTCTTCAAAGGTTGAGCGTGAGATGCTACATACTTTGAGTGCTGAAGAAAGTGACACCATCTCCTCTGGAATAGCACAGGTAAAAGAACTCCCAAACAACCAATTCTCTAACACAATTTGCCTTGCAACTGTCTCAGAAACCGCTTTACCTGACATAACACTTGTAGTTGCTACGGCTGCAAGAACCAGCAAAGACATTGAATGAGGACTTTCTTGTGACCAACTTGATTTTACCTATAAATGATCATAGAAACAACTTTGTGTCGTATAGCAGCTGTCATGGTTACCCAAGCAACTGTAATTGGTTGCAGTGGGAGTTACTTCTAGAATTTCACAGTCTAGTTACTTCTCTAAAACATGTATTAAGCTAGAGTACATCAATAGCATTAGCGTTACCTTAATGGGCACATTTCTAATCCAGTCCTGATGGTTCTAGTTAATCCTACACACAGGGGCGTTTCTAGTGGTGGTGTCGTGGGGTCCGCATGAATTTCTGTCTTTTCTTATGGCTAGTCATTCTCTCACACACACGTTACAAGTCTTGGCCGTGTGGGGCCCTCCCGACTAGATCTGTCTGTAAGTGATTGTATACAGTTTGAACAATACTTACCAGTATCAAAGCTGCATTCATGGCTTACATCTTTGTACATGTTCTAAATTGATATATGCTTAGGAAGTGTACCTTAAATGACGGGGCCTGAAGTCAGCGTATGTTAACAAAAACGTCTTTGGAACCTTTCGAGAAGTCAAAGACGGCACTTTGGTTGATCATTTGCGGTTTTCAGAATGCTTTTTCCTCAGGTTAGGTCTTCGTTTTATGACTCCTTTCCAAATGAATGTCATTTCTTAATTCATGCTTTGTTTTGATCTGTATTTTAGGTGCCAGAGAAGGAGGCTCCCTCTTCAAAGGTTGAGCGTGAGATGCTACATACTTTGAGTGCTGAAGAAAGTGACACCATCTCCTCTGGAATAGCACAGGTAAAAGAACTCCCAAACAACCAATTCTCTAACACAATTTGCCTTGCAACTGTCTCAGAAACCGCTTTACCTGACATAACACTTGTAGTTGCTACGGCTGCAAGAACCAGCAAAGACATTGAATGAGGACTTTCTTGTGACCAACTTGATTTTACCTATAAATGATCATAGAAACAACTTTGTGTCGTATAGCAGCTGTCATGGTTACCCAAGCAACTGTAATTGGTTGCAGTGGGAGTTACTTCTAGAATTTCACCGTCTAGTTACTTCTCTAAAACATGTATTAAGCTAGAGTACATCAATAGCATTAGCGTTACCTTAATGGGCACATTTCTAATCCAGTCCTGATGGTTCTAGTTAATCCTACACACAGGGGAGTTTCTAGTGGTGGTGTCGTGGGGTCCGCATGAATTTCTGTCTTTTCTTATGGCTAGTCATTCTCTCACACACACATGTTACAAGTCTTGGCCGTGTGGGGCCCTCCCGACTAGATCTGTCTGTAAGTGATTGTATACAGTTTGAACAATACTTACCAGTATCAAAGCTGCATTCATGGCTTACATCTTTGTACATGTTCTAAATTGATATATGCTTAGGAAGTGTACCTTAAATGACAGGGCCTGAAGTCGCGCGTATGTTAACAAAAACGCGTCTTTGGAACCTTTCGAGAAGTCAAAGACGGCACTTTGGTTGATCATTTCCAGTTTTCAGAATGCTTTTTCCTCAGGTTAGGTCTTCGTTTTATGACTCCTTTCCAAATGAATGTCATTTCTTAATTCATGCTTTGTTTTGATCTGTATTTTAGGTGCCAGAGAAGGAGGCTCCCTCTTCAAAGGTTGAGCGTGAGATGCTACATACTTTGAGTGCTGAAGAAAGTGACACCATCTCCTCTGGAATAGCACAGGTAAAAGAACTCCCAAACAACCAATTCTCTAACACAATTTGCCTTGCAACTGTCTCAGAAACCGCTTTACCTGACATAACACTTGTAGTTGCTACGGCTGCAAGAACCAGCAAAGACATTGAATGAGGACTTTCTTGTGACCAACTTGATTTTACCTATAAATGATCATAGAAACAACTTTGTGTCGTATAGCAGCTGTCATGGTTACCCAAGCAACTGTAATTGGTTGCAGTGGGAGTTACTTCTAGAATTTCACAGTCTAGTTACTTCTCTAAAACATGTATTAAGCTAGAGTACATCAATAGCATTAGCTGTTACCTTAATGGGCACATTTCTAATCCAGTCCTGATGGTTCTAGTTAATCCTACACACAGGGGCGTTTCTAGTGGTGGTGTCGTGGGGTCCGCATGAATTTCTGTCTTTTCTTATGGCTAGTCATTCTCTCACACACACGTTACAAGTCTTGGCCGTGTGGGGCCCTCCGACTAGATCTGTCTGTAAGTGATTGTATACAGTTTGAACAATACTTACCAGTATCAAAGCTGCATTCATGGCTTACATCTTTGTACATGTTCTAAATTGATATATGCTTAGGAAGTGTACCTTAAATGACGGGGCCTGAAGTCGCGGCAGATGTTAACAAAAACGTCTTTGGAACCTTTCGAGAAGTCAAAGACGGCACTTTGGTTGATCATTTGCGGTTTTCAGAATGCTTTTTCCTCAGGTTAGGTCTTCGCTTTATGACTCCTTTCCAAATGAATGTCATTTCTTAATTCATGCTTTGTTTTGATCTGTATTTTAGGTGCCAGAGAAGGAGGCTCCTCTTCAAAGGTTGAGCGTGAGATGCTACATACTTTGAGTGCTGAAGAAAGTGACACCATCTCCTCTGGAATAGCACAGGTAAAAGAACTCCCAAACAACCAATTCTCTAACACAATTTGCCTTGCAACTGTCTCAGAAACCGCTTTACCTGACATAACACTTGTAGTTGCTACGGCTGCAAGAACCAGCAAAGACATTGAATGAGGACTTTCTTGTGACCAACTTGATTTTACCTATAAATGATCATAGAAACAACTTTGTGTCGTATAGCAGCTGTCATGGTTACCCAAGCAACTGTAATTGGTTGCAGTGGGAGTTACTTCTAGAATTTCACCGTCTAGTTACTTCTCTAAAACATGTATTAAGCTAGAGTACATCAATAGCATTAGCGTTACCTTAATGGGCACATTTCTAATCCAGTCCTGATGGTTCTAGTTAATCCTACACACAGGGGAGTTTCTAGTGGTGGTGTCGTGGGGTCCGCATGAATTTCTGTCTTTTTCTTATGGCTAGTCATTCTCTCACACACACATGTTACAAGTCTTGGCCGTGTGGGGCCCTCCCGACTAGATCTGTCTGTAAGTGATTGTATACAGTTTGAACAATACTTACCAGTATCAAAGCTGCATTCATGGCTTACATCTTTGTACATGTTCTAAATTGATATATGCTTAGGAAGTGTACCTTAAATGACAGGGCCTGAAGTCGCGCGTATGTTAACAAAAACGTCTTTGGAACCTTTCGAGAAGTCAAAGACGGCACTTTGGTTGATCATTTCCAGTTTTCAGAATGCTTTTTCCTCAGGTTAGGTCTTCGTTTTATGACTCCCTTTCCAAATGAATGTCATTTCTTAATTCATGCTTTGTTTTGATCTGTATTTTAGGTGCCAGAGAAGGAGGCTCCCTCTTCAAAGGTTGAGCGTGAGATGCTACATACTTTGAGTGCTGAAGAAAGTGACACCATCTCCTCTGGAATAGCACAGGTAAAAGAACTCCCAAACAACCAATTCTCTAACACAATTTGCCTTGCAACTGTCTCAGAAACCGCTTTACCTGACATAACACTTGTAGTTGCTACGGCTGCAAGAACCAGCAAAGACATTGAATGAGGACTTTCTTGTGACCAACTTGATTTTACCTATAAATGATCATAGAAACAACTTTGTGTCGTATAGCAGCTGTCATGGTTACCCAAGCAACTGTAATTGGTTGCAGTGGGAGTTACTTCTAGAATTTCACAGTCTAGTTACTTCTCTAAAACATGTATTAAGCTAGAGTACATCAATAGCATTAGCGTTACCTTAATGGGCACATTTCTAATCCAGTCCTGATGGTTCTAGTTAATCCTACACACAGGGGCGTTTCTAGTGGTGGTGTCGTGGGGTCCGCATGAATTTCTGTCTTTTTCTTATGGCTAGTCATTCTCTCACACACACATGTTACAAGTCTTGTCCGTGTGGGGCCCTCCCGACTAGATCTGTCTGTAAGTGATTGTATACAGTTTGAACAATACTTACCAGTATCAAAGCTGCATTCATGGCTTACATCTTTGTACATGTTCTAAATTGATATATGCTTAGGAAGTGTACCTTAAATGACAAGGGCCTGAAGTCGCGCGTATGTTAACAAAAACGTCTTTGGAACCTTTCGAGAAGTCAAAGACGGCACTTTGGTTGATCATTTGCGGTTTTCAGAATGCTTTTTCCTCAGGTTAGGTCTTCGCTTTATGACTCCTTTCCAAATGAATGTCATTTCTTAATTCATGCTTTGTTTTGATCTGTATTTTAGGTGCCAGAGAAGGAGGCTCCCTCTTCAAAGGTTGAGCGTGAGATGCTACATACTTTGAGTGCTGAAGAAAGTGACACCATCTCCTCTGGAATAGCACAGGTAAAAGAACTCCCAAACAACCAATTCTCTAACACAATTTGCCTTGCAACTGTCTCAGAAACCGCTTTACCTGACATAACACTTGTAGTTGCTACGGCTGCAAGAACCAGCAAAGACATTGAATGAGGACTTTCTTGTGACCAACTTGATTTTACCTATAAATGATCATAGAAACAACTTTGTGTCGTATAGCAGCTGTCATGGTTACCCAAGCAACTGTAATTGGTTGCAGTGGGAGTTACTTCTAGAATTTCACAGTCTAGTTACTTCTCTAAAACATGTATTAAGCTAGAGTACATCAATAGCATTAGCGTTACCTTAATGGGCACATTTCTAATCCAGTCCTGATGGTTCTAGTTAATCCTACACACAGGGGCGTTTCTAGTGGTGGTGTCGTGGGGTCCGCATGAATTTCTGTCTTTTTCTTATGGCTAGTCATTCTCTCACACACACATGTTACAAGTCTTGGCCGTGTGGGGCCCTCCCGACTAGATCTGTCTGTAAGTGATTGTATACAGTTTGAACAATACTTACCAGTATCAAAGCTGCATTCATGGCTTACATCTTTGTACATGTTCTAAACTGATATATGCTTAGGAAGTGTACCTTAAATGACAGGGCCTGAAGTCGCGCGTATGTTAACAAAAATATCTTTGGAACCTTTCGAGAAGTCAAAGACGGCACTTTGGTTGATCATTTGCGGTTTTCAGAATGCTTTTTCCTCAGGTTAGGTCTTCGTTTTATGACTCCTTTCCAAATGAATGTCATTTCTTAATTCATGCTTTGTTTTGATCTGTATTTTAGGTGCCAGAGAAGGAGGCTCCCTCTTCAAAGGTTGAGCGTGAGATGCTACATACTTTGAGTGCTGAAGAAAGTGACACCATCTCCTCTGGAATAGCACAGGTAAAAGAACTCCCAAACAACCAATTCTCTAACACAATTTGCCTTGCAACTGTCTCAGAAACTCCTTTACCTGACATAACACTTGTAGTTGCTACGGCTACAAGAACCAGCAAAGACATTGAATGAGGACTTTCTTGTGACCAACTTGATTTTACCTATAAATGATCATAGAAACAACTTTGTGTCGTATAGCAGCTGTCATGGTTACCCAAGCAACTGTAATTGGTTGCAGTGGGAGTTACTTCTAGAATTTCACCGTCTAGTTACTTCTCTAAAACATGTATTAAGCTAGAGTACATCAATAGCATTAGCGTTACCTTAATGGGCACATTTCTAATCCAGTCCTGATGGTTCTAGTTAATCCTACACACAGGGGAGTTTCTAGTGGTGGTGTCGTGGGGTCCGCATGAATTTCTGTCTTTTTCTTATGGCTAGTCATTCTCTCACACACACATGTTACAAGTCTTGGCCGTGTGGGGCCCTCCCGACTAGATCTGTCTATAAGTGATTGTATACAGTTTGAACAATACTTACCAGTATCAAAGCTGCATTCATGGCTTACATCTTTGTACATGTTCTAAATTGATATATGCTTAGGAAGTGTACCTTAAATGACAGGGCCTGAAGTCGCGCGTATGTTAACAAAAATATCTTTGGAACCTTTCGAGAAGTCAAAGACGGCACTTTGGTTGATCATTTGCGGTTTTCAGAATGCTTTTTCCTCAGGTTAGGTCTTCGTTTTATGACTCCCTTTCCAAATGAATGTCATTTCTTAATTCATGCTATGTTTTGATCTGTATTTTAGGTGCCAGAGAAGGAGGCTCCCTCTTCAAAGGTTGAGCGTGAGATGCTACATACTTTGAGTGCTGAAGAAAGTGACACCATCTCCTCTGGAATAGCACAGGTAAAAGAACTCCCAAACAACCAATTCTCTAACACAATTTGCCTTGCAACTGTCTCAGAAACCGCTTTACCTGACATAACACTTGTAGTTGCTACGGCTGCAAGAACCAGCAAAGACATTGAATGAGGACTTTCTTGTGACCAACTTGATTTTACCTATAAATGATCATAGAAACAACTTTGTGTCGTATAGCAGCTGTCATGGTTACCCAAGCAACTGTAATTGGTTGCAGTGGGAGTTACTTCTAGAATTTCACAGTCTAGTTACTTCTCTAAAACATGTATTAAGCTAGAGTACATCAATAGCATTAGCGTTACCTTAATGGACACATTTCTAATCCAGTCCTGATGGTTCTAGTTAATCCTACACACAGGGGCGTTTCTAGTGGTGGTGTCGTGGGGTCCGCATGAATTTCTGTCTTTTTCTTATGGCTAGTCATTCTCTCACACACACATGTTACAAGTCTTGTCCGTGTGGGGCCCTCCCGACTAGATCTGTCTGTAAGTGATTGTATACAGTTTGAACAATACTAACCAGTATCAAAGCTGCATTCATGGCTTACATCTTTGTACATGTTCTAAATTGATATATGCTTAGGAAGTGTACCTTAAATGACAGGGCCTGAAGTCGCGCGTATGTTAACAAAAACGTCTTTGGAACCTTTTGAGAAGTCAAAGACGGCACTTTGGTTGATCATTTGCAGTTTTCAGAATGCTTTTTCCTCAGGTTAGGTCTTCGTTTTATGACTCCCTTTCCAAATGAATGTCATTTCTTAATTCATGCTTTGTTTTGATCTGTATTTTAGGTGCCAGAGAAGGAGGCTCCCTCTTCAAAGGTTGAGCGTGAGATGCTACATACTTTGAGTGCTGAAGAAAGTGACACCATCTCCTCTGGAATAGCACAGGTAAAAGAACTCCCAAACAACCAATTCTCTAACACAATTTGCCTTGCAACTGTCTCAGAAACTCCTTTACCTGACATAACACTTGTAGTTGCTACGGCTACAAGAACCAGCAAAGACATTGAATGAGGACTTTCTTGTGACCAACTTGATTTTACCTATAAATGATCATAGAAACAACTTTGTGTCGTATAGCAGCTGTCATGGTTACCCAAGCAACTGTAATTGGTTGCAGTGGGAGTTACTTCTAGAATTTCACCGTCTAGTTACTTCTCTAAAACATGTATTAAGCTAGAGTACATCAATAGCATTAGCGTTACCTTAATGGGCACATTTCTAATCCAGTCCTGATGGTTCTAGTTAATCCTACACACAGGGGAGTTTCTAGTGGTGGTGTCGTGGGGTCCGCATGAATTTCTGTCTTTTCTTATGGCTAGTCATTCTCTCACACACACATGTTACAAGTCTTGGCCGTGTGGGGCCCTCCCGACTAGATCTGTCTATAAGTGATTGTATACAGTTTGAACAATACTTACCAGTATCAAAGCTGCATTCATGGCTTACATCTTTGTACATGTTCTAAATTGATATATGCTTAGGAAGTGTACCTTAAATGACAGGGCCTGAAGTCGCGGCGTATGTTAACAAAAACGTCTTTGGAACCTTTCGAGAAGTCAAAGACGGCACTTTGGTTGATCATTTCCAGTTTTCAGAATGCTTTTTCCTCAGGTTAGGTCTTCGTTTTATGACTCCCTTTCCAAATGAATGTCATTTCTTAATTCATGCTTTGTTTTGATCTGTATTTTAGGTGCCAGAGAAGGAGGCTCCCTCTTCAAAGGTTGAGCGTGAGATGCTACATACTTTGAGTGCTGAAGAAAGTGACACCATCTCCTCTGGAATAGCACAGGTAAAAGAACTCCCAAACAACCAATTCTCTAACACAATTTGCCTTGCAACTGTCTCAGAAACTCCTTTACCTGACATAACACTTGTAGTTGCTACGGCTACAAGAACCAGCAAAGACATTGAATGAGGACTTTCTTGTGACCAACTTGATTTTACCTATAAATGATCATAGAAACAACTTTGTGTCGTATAGCAGCTGTCATGGTTACCCAAGCAACTGTAAT
Source organism: Odontamblyopus lacepedii (assembly GCA_034769755.1). Taxonomy (NCBI): domain Eukaryota; kingdom Metazoa; phylum Chordata; class Actinopteri; order Gobiiformes; family Gobiidae; genus Odontamblyopus; species Odontamblyopus lacepedii. Next base: position 35,354,469 of record CM068356.1, on the reverse strand, counting down.
TGGTTGCAGTGGGAGTTACTTCTAGAATTTCACAGTCTAGTTACTTCTCTAAAACATGTATTAAGCTAGAGTACATCAATAGCATTAGCGTTACCTTAATGGGCACATTTCTAATCCAGTCCTGATGGTTCTAGTTAATCCTACACACAGGGGCGTTTCTAGTGGTGGTGTCGTGGGGTCCGCATGAATTTCTGTCTTTTCTTATGGCTAGTCATTCTCTCACACACACACGTTACAAGTCTTGGCCGTGTGGGGCCCTCCCGACTAGATCTGTCTGTAAGTGATTGTATACAGTTTGAACAATACTTACCAGTATCAAAGCTGCAGTCATGGCTTACATCTTTGTACATGTTCTAAACTGATATATGCTTAGGAAGTGTACCTTAAATGACAGGGCCTGAAGTCGCGCGTATGTTAACAAAAACGTCTTTGGAACCTTTCGAGAAGTCAAAGACGGCACTTTGGTTGATCATTTGCGGTTTTCAGAATGCTTTTTCCTCAGGTTAGGTCTTCGTTTTATGACTCCCTTTCCAAATGAATGTCATTTCTTAATTCATGCTTTGTTTTGATCTGTATTTTAGGTGCCAGAGAAGGAGGCTCCCTCTTCAAAGGTTGAGCGTGAGATGCTACATACTTTGAGTGCTGAAGAAAGTGACACCATCTCCTCTGGAATAGCACAGGTAAAAGAACTCCCAAACAACCAATTCTCTAACACAATTTGCCTTGCAACTGTCTCAGAAACTCCTTTACCTGACATAACACTTGTAGTTGCTACGGCTACAAGAACCAGCAAAGACATTGAATGAGGACTTTCTTGTGACCAACTTGATTTTACCTATAAATGATCATAGAAACAACTTTGTGTCGTATAGCAGCTGTCATGGTTACCCAAGCAACTGTAATTGGTTGCAGTGGGAGTTACTTCTAGAATTTCACAGTCTAGTTACTTCTCTAAAACATGTATTAAGCTAGAGTACATCAATAGCATTAGCGTTACCTTAATGGGCACATTTCTAATCCAGTCCTGATGGTTCTAGTTAATCCTACACACAGGGGCGTTTCTAGTGGTGGTGTCGTGGGGTCCGCATGAATTTCTGTCTTTTCTTATGGCTAGTCATTCTCTCACACACACGTTACAAGTCTTGGCCGTGTGGGGCCCTCCCGACTAGATCTGTCTGTAAGTGATTGTATACAGTTTGAACAATACTTACCAGTATCAAAGCTGCATTCATGGCTTACATCTTTGTACATGTTCTAAATTGATATATGCTTAGGAAGTGTACCTTAAATGACAGGGCCTGAAGTCGCGTATGTTAACAAAAACGTCTTTGGAACCTTTCGAGAAGTCAAAGACGGCACTTTGGTTGATCATTTGCAGTTTTCAGAATGCTTTTCCTCAGGTTAGGTCTTCGTTTTATGACTCCCTTTCCAAATGAATGTCATTTCTTAATTCATGCTTTGTTTTGATCTGTATTTTAGGTGCCAGAGAAGGAGGCTCCCTCTTCAAAGGTTGAGCGTGAGATGCTACATACTTTGAGTGCTGAAGAAAGTGACACCATCTCCTCTGGAATAGCACAGGTAAAAGAACTCCCAAACAACCAATTCTCTAACACAATTTGCCTTGCAACTGTCTCAGAAACCGCTTTACCTGACATAACACTTGTAGTTGCTACGGCTGCAAGAACCAGCAAAGACATTGAATGAGGACTTTCTTGTGACCAACTTGATTTTACCTATAAATGATCATAGAAACAACTTTGTGTCGTATAGCAGCTGTCATGGTTACCCAAGCAACTGTAATTGGTTGCAGTGGGAGTTACTTCTAGAATTTCACAGTCTAGTTACTTCTCTAAAACATGTATTAAGCTAGAGTACATCAATAGCATTAGCGTTACCTTAATGGGCACATTTCTAATCCAGTCCTGATGGTTCTAGTTAATCCTACACACAGGGGCGTTTCTAGTGGTGGTGTCGTGGGGTCCGCATGAATTTCTGTCTTTTTCTTATGGCTAGTCATTCTCTCACACACACGTTACAAGTCTTGGCCGTGTGGGGCCCTCCCGACTAGATCTGTCTGTAAGTGATTGTATACAGTTTGAACAATACTTACCAGTATCAAAGCTGCATTCATGGCTTACATCTTTGTACATGTTCTAAACTGATATATGCTTAGGAAGTGTACCTTAAATGACAGGGCCTGAAGTCGCGCGTATGTTAACAAAAATGTCTTTGGAACCTTTCGAGAAGTCAAAGACGGCACTTTGGTTGATCATTTGCGGTTTTCAGAATGCTTTTTCCTCAGGTTAGGTCTTCGTTTTATGACTCCCTTTCCAAATGAATGTCATTTCTTAATTCATGCTTTGTTTTGATCTGTATTTTAGGTGCCAGAGAAGGAGGCTCCCTCTTCAAAGGTTGAGCGTGAGATGCTACATACTTTGAGTGCTGAAGAAAGTGACACCATCTCCTCTGGAATAGCACAGGTAAAAGAACTCCCAAACAACCAATTCTCTAACACAATTTGCCTTGCAACTGTCTCAGAAACTCCTTTACCTGACATAACACTTGTAGTTGCTACGGCTACAAGAACCAGCAAAGACATTGAATGAGGACTTTCTTGTGACCAACTTGATTTTACCTATAAATGATCATAGAAACAACTTTGTGTCGTATAGCAGCTGTCATGGTTACCCAAGCAACTGTAATTGGTTGCAGTGGGAGTTACTTCTAGAATTTCACCGTCTAGTTACTTCTCTAAAACATGTATTAAGCTAGAGTACATCAATAGCATTAGCGTTACCTTAATGGGCACATTTCTAATCCAGTCCTGATGGTTCTAGTTAATCCTACACACAGGGGCGTTTCTAGTGGTGGTGTCGTGGGGTCCGCATGAATTTCTGTCTTTTTCTTATGGCTAGTCATTCTCTCACACACACATGTTACAAGTCTTGTCCGTGTGGGGCCCTCCCGACTAGATCTGTCTGTAAGTGATTGTATACAGTTTGAACAATACTTACCAGTATCAAAGCTGCATTCATGGCTTACATCTTTGTACATGTTCTAAACTGATATATGCTTAGGAAGTGTACCTTAAATTCATAATGTGAAGGTGTCATTATACTGTGAAATTCTGCAAAAATTGTCAGTTTTCTTATTTTAGCATACTTATGAAATATCTTAATCTCTGTTCTCTAAAATGTGACAAGCGACTGGATTTGCCATTGAGGGACACTCATGACCTGCCTGGCAATACCATAGCATCCACTTTATATTGCACAACTGTCATTGGCCTAGGAACACCGTTTTACCAGAGTTCAGATATAATGATGTATGTTTTATCACACTTACAGTATGTACATGATGAAGACAATACAATGGACAATACAAATGGAAGTATAGTGGATGAAACAGAGAATGAAGATTGTGTTGAAGACCATTCTAGTATGGAAGTAGATACTGAAATTATTCCAAAGCTAAGAAGGACAAAAAGCTTTCTGGTATGTTTGACACATTATCAATAACTAATGAAACTCTTTGGTGTTTATTAAATACAAGCAACAAGGAATAATTGTAGCCTGACACTCCCTTTTTGCAGACACCACCACTAGAGTTTTCCAGTGCTCTCTATGATACGAGTGACAGTGACAGTACTGAGGATCCTTCGACTTTTAAGCTCGAAAAGGCTTCACAAAGGCCAAAGCGAGGTTGTTGCCATCAGGTTAGATTGATTTTTTTCCTCTTTTATAATTTTATAAGCACCACCCAAACTCACCCACCCAAACGGTTTTAGACCTAATTACAGATGATACGTGTTTACATGTTCATATGTTTAGTCCCTTAGTCTTCTTGTTTCTTTCTAATTTCTAAATTTACATGAACCTAAAGCACTTTGAATGTCATTAAAGAGGACCTCTTGCATGTTTCAACCAAGATCTTGTTCTTAGGTGGTTTCACACACTTTCATTCAGTACAAAGATTTCAAAAATCCATTGAGAAATTAATAAACCAGATTGCTAATATACTGAGAGCTACAAAACATGGCTAACAAGGCAGATTTGGGCTTTTATTTCGACTTGTAGAATCTGTCCTTTTAGCTATGTTTTGTAGGTGCTTATGTAATTGGTGAGGTAGCTCCCACAATTCTGAATGTATTTTTGTCAGGTGTGGACCAAATGAAAGTACAGTTAGTGAGTTAAAATGTGCTGGAATTCTTTAAGTTCCTCCCTGCAAAGTTTCAACATACAGGGGAGACAATTCATTGAGCAAGAAAGCTAGTAATGTGTGTTCTGTTTCTTTTTTTCTTCTGAATATTTAGATGACCATTGTAGATTCCGGGACTCAAGTATAGATAGCGGAGAGGAATTTGTTCCAAATTATCAGGATGAAGGCAGCAGTGACAGCAGCTTGGAAGAAAATGGGAAACCTAGTGAGAGCAGGTGGAAATCGTCCAGTTGGAGCACGAGCAAGTCGTCCAGCGGGAGCGCGAGCAAATCGTCCAGCGGGAGCGCGAGCAAATCGTCCAGCGGGGCGCGAGCAAGTCGTCCAGCCGGGAGCGCTTGAGCAAAGTCGTCCAGCGGGGCGCGAGCAAGTCGTCCAGCGGAGCGCGAGCAAGTCGTCCAGCGGAGCGCGAGCAAGTCGCCCAGCGGAGCGCGAGCAAGTCGCCCAGCGGAGCTCGAGCAAGTCGTCCAGCGGGAGCGCGAGCAAGTCGTCCAGCGGGAGCGGGAGTACAAGCAAGTCGTCCAGTGGGAGCGCGAGCAAGTCGTCCAGCGGGAGCACGAGCAAGTCGTCCAGCGGGAGCACGAGCAAGTCGTCCAGCGGGAGCGCGAGCAAGTCGTCCAGCGGGAGCGGGAGCGCAAGCAAGTCGTCCAGCGGGAGCACGAGCAAGTCATCCAGCCAGAGCACAAGCAAGTCATCCAGCCAGAGCACAAGCAAGTCATCCAGCCAGAGCACAAGCAAGTCATCCAGCCAGAGCACAAGCAAGTCTCAAATCAGTGAACATGTGATACAAACATATGCTAACAAGGAAAGGAGTGTTTCAGTGCAACTTGAAGAGGCATCTGTGTATGTTGACCCAGTTTTGAAGACAGAGCATGGTGCACGAAGGTACAATAAGAAGCATCACTGTTTGTATTGCGGGCAGGTGGTTCAAAAAATGTCGAGACATTTAGTACGTAAGCACAGCGACAAGGTTGAGGTTGCAAAGGCATTTAGTTTTGCTAAAAATTCAAAAGAAAGGCGACTACAATTGGACCGTATCAGAAATAAGGGGAATCATCAACATAATTATGATGTTACTCATGGCCAAAAAAAGGGTAAACTCATTCCCTCAAAACAGCCAAGCAAAAAAACTGAAGGACAAGAATTTAATCATTGTCCGCATTGCTATGGATTATTCAAAAGAAAAGCAATGTGGAGACACTTTAAAGTGTGCCCGTTCGTACCTGAAACCTCAAAACCAGGTAAAACAAGAGTGCAGGCATTATGTGCTTTTGCCGAGCCTGCTCCAGCAGGATTTACTGATGCATACTGGCAGTTCTTGAATGAGATGAACCAGGACACAATTGCAATTGCTGTTAAGCAAGACCAATGCATTCTACAGTTTGGTTCTAGGCTTTTCAAAAAGATTGAGAAGGTGAAGAGCCAACACCAGCATCTTAGGCAGAAGCTTAGAGAGCTTGGCAGATTGATGATTGCAACAAAAGAAGTTACATCTGTAAAGTCCATCAGAGATCTTATAAAACCTGACATGTATGGTCATGTTGTCACTGCAACAAGATGCCTAGCTAGGTTCAGTGATGAGTCTGGGAAATATCAGTGTCCAACACTTGCTCGCAAAATTGGCCATAGCCTACATGCTTTAGCAATGTTCCTGAAGTCGGAAGGATTAAAGATGAGAGACAAACAAACTGCCCAAGATGCTGATGATTTCATTCATCTTTATCAAGAAAGTTGGAAATTCGACATTGCAAGCCAAGCACTAACCCAACTTAACCAAATGAAATGGAACGCTCCTCAGTTGCTCCCATTCACGGAGGATGTTAGAGTTCTTCATTCCCATTTGTGTGACAGACAGAGGGAAACCTACAGTGACCTGAAAATAGAAGCATCACCCTCAAACTGGAAAAACCTAGCACAGGTGACACTTGCACAAGTCATCCTTTTTAACCGAAGGAGAGAGGGTGAAGTCTCTAGGACACCCTTGTCTGCTTACATATCTCAAACTACCTCAGAAATGCATGAAGATGTGAACCTGGCTCTTACTCCACTGGAGCAAAACTTTGCAAGCATTTTGTCCGAATAACAATAATTGGAAAGCGAGGAAGGAAAGTCCCCTACTCCTTACACCAGTCATGAGGGAGTCGCTCAATCTTCTTACTGAGAAACGACAAGAGTGTGAAGTCTTGGATGAAAATGGCTTCCTATTTGCTTTGCCTCACTCTCTTCACTGCCTCCAGGGTGGCAAATGCCTCAAGAAATTTGTGGATGAATGTGCTGTAAAAAATCCAAGAGCGTTGACCTCCACAAAACTTAGAAAGCATATTGCCACCCTTTCAACTGTTCTGAATCTGAAGAATAATGAACTTGATCAATTAGCAGACTTTTTAGGCCATAACATTGATGTCCATAGACAACATTACAGGCTTCCGGAGGGAACTCTTCAGATCGCTAAAATCAGCAAAGTCCTTTTAGCACTGGAGCAAGGAAGGCTCGGAGAATACAAGGGAAAAAACCTGGATCAGATTCACATTGATGTTAACGGTATTAAATCTTATTACTTATTAGTTTTGGTGTAAAGTGTACTTTACTGTGAATTTACAAGGGTGAATTGACACACTAATGATGGTATTCACTATAAATTTAAGTTGAACTGTTCATCTTTCTTTTTGTAGTATTCTGTCAGGTGTAACGATAAGTAGAGATTCAATGCAGTTAAACAGTTAAAATGTCCAGATTACTGATGCTACATTTTCCTCAATTACCATTTTAGAGACTGTTGACCAGGAGGATTGCTCACAACAGGATATCCAAGGTATTTGTGCACAATAGTTGTGTAGGTTGTTGTTGGGTATGAATATTACCCACCAGTACAAGTGAACATTTTCATGCCATTTATTGCATGCTGATGACTGTTTAGTGGTATAGAAATGGATGAATGTAGGGTAAATGTGTAGACTATTTCCTTTACGTAGCTGCAGGTATGCCAGAAGCACAGAGTTCAGAAGACGAGTCCCCATCAGCACCCTTGTTAGAAGGCATCTCACATGTGCTTCCCCAAAACCAGAGCACATCAAAAAACACAAGTAAGTTTAGAAGGTAAAGACGGTTGGAAATCTGAAAACCAGACATGCATGCAGTATGCTAAATTATAATCTTGTATAATCCATAATTCTGTTTGTTGTTTTTTTTAAGTTGATTTTTATGTCTTGTATTTTGGTGCAAACCATTTTCTGTACTTAGCTTCTGGTATGGCGGGTACACAAAGGTCAGAAGAAGATGCTGAGATTTCTCTGGGTGAAGGACCATCCAACATGTCAGACATGAGGAAATCAAGAAAGCGAGGTGAGAATAAATCCATCAGATATTTCCGGTCTGTCTTTAAGAAAGTCATGATTTAAAAGAATCGGTGTCAGTTTGCCTGGTGTGACAAAAGTAGCTGAAATGGATTGTTGGAGTATTTTAAGAATGTGGGGGGAGAGTGGGGAGAGCAGTGGTGTCACTATGACAGCACATTGTAATGGTTGATGCTAATGTGAGAGAGCCAGCCATCATCTGTATTATAGTTTTTTTTTTCTCCTAAAAAAAAAAGCCTGATTACAAGCACAAACAGCAGTCATGTGAGCAGCACAAAAGTACATGTAGCACAAAAGTACATGTAGCACACCTGTGAAATAAGCTTATAGTTTGTGTTGGTTAAGGAATGCTGTGTCTTTCTAGCCATAATACTTACCTTTATTTTTAGACTTAATGTTTAAGAATCATAATGTATGTGTATCAAACTATATGTTATACTTACCTTTTACCTTACCTTTACATTTACTTTGTGTTTACTCCAGTGTTTCCATGTTTGAAAATGTAAGATATCTGCTAAATATGTTATAGCTACTTACCTTACATAATCAGCCTGTTTAAATTATGCCTGCCTGTTACGATCCCTATTCTTTTTTATGAATGAGGGGTTGCTATGGGAACGGGAGGACGAGCTTGGTGGAGTAAACAGAAACGCAAGGAAAGATGAAAACCGCAGCCTTTAGTTAAGCTCTTTTGGATAAATCTAGTGTATATAGTTACACAAAGTTAACATATTTTATTAAGTTTACTGGACTTTTGCCTTTACACCAGCTGCTCAAAACTTTGATGTTGAATCTTTGCTACAGAAATTGTACTCGGTTTGCTACCCATCTAAAGCAGGTTACAGCTTGCTAAACTGCTTTCATACCTTCAGGGTTTCAGAATGCATTATACGAAAAGGGTTGTGTGTGTCTCTTGGTTGATGCAGCAATCATATTTTATTCCAGTAAAGAGCAGTGACGAAGAATGGGAACCATACTCCTTACTACTTACTACTGCTTACAGCAGTGCAAAACTGGAACCACAATCATCTCAATCTCTAGCCATTTATGCTGTTAAGACTCCTCCTGTATTCTTAATGTAAATGAACTAGGCTGATCATTCAAACAGGTCTGGCGACATTTGGTCATTCTGTATAATAATTACTTTATCTGTGCTGGTTCTCCGGTCCTGGTCTTCACTAACGAAAGGCCCACTGTCAGCTGAGCTGCGCCTCTCTCTCCCCCTCTCCAAAGAGCCCTAGTTGTGCATGAAGCATACTGATTGGCTGAAGGGAAATGTACAGTTCTCGATGTGTCAATGACCATTTGTTAGTGGCATGATAATTAAGTTTAATAAGTTTAATATTTTAATAATGTACTGAGAGACAACGATTCATGTCTGTGTATTGAACCATAGGCGGCGTAACATTTGGTTCAATAAACTGTCGCATCCCTAGTTCTTATCCACTCACTATCTAGCTTCTTCATGCTGCTTCCCTCTGGAGCTTGGCAGCCAGAACAACTAAGCTGAAGGACAGCCCAGAATTGCTCCTGGTGAGCAGGTTGGCACATTACATGGCAGCCTCTGCCACCGGTGTGTGAGTGGATGAATTTGAGGCATAGATTGTAAAGCACTTGAGTAGAAAAGCGCTATACAAATTGTGTTGTGTTGGTGGAGAGACAGACATGGCTAGAGGTGTGATGGAAGCTTGAAAAGGTCTTGGATAGTTAGCTTATCTGCTGGTAGTGACGCTGGCTGAACTAAATCTGCAACCATGGCTCTCGATGCATCAAATGATAAAAGCTTGTTCCTGATTTTCAACCACGATGCTGACTGAGTCTCCAAATTTACCAATAGTAATTTATTTACTATTAATATAATATTTCAATAAATTGGGGAACAGTTTTGACATGTTTCTTTTTTGCCTATATAGGTAAACGGGAAACTACAAAAAGAAGCTGGACTAGAGATGAATCTGCTGCCGTTGAAAGACATCTGAAAAAGTTCATCATAATGGAGCAGGTCCCAGGCAAAGAGGACTGTCAGCAATGTGTTGCTGCTGAACCTCAAAGTCTTCAATCCAGAGACTGGAAAGCAGTGAAGTATTTCATTAAAAACCGTATTTCTGCTCTGCGTAGAAAGCTGCAGTAAAGGGTTGCCTTTACTGTAGCTTTCTACGCAGAGCAGTGTAAAGTATGTTCTTTGTTTTTGGCCTTTTGGGTGGTTTTTGGCCTCAAATTTCTTGAGTTATGTTGGAGGTAAAAGGTCTGCTCTGTATTAAAATGTTTAATTGTGTGATTTGAGAATGATGTGAAACTTACAGAGTTTCAATAAAAATCTGATGTTTTCAAATACTTAAGTTGATTGTGCACAGTGCATTTTCAAACATGACCGTGATTAAACGACTGTTTCCTGATGTTAAATCTACTGCATTTTCTTTTCTTTTGCGTGTAGCCAGAGCAGTGAAAAACTTCACACTAGCTCTGATATGGCTGTTGAGCCACTCTGACTTCTGTCTAGGCGTTACTTCCTAGAGGAATCCTTACGACTGCTGGTGTCCATGACAATGAATAGAAAACTGCAAATGGGTGAGCCTGGGATCTGGGCTCTAATGATGATTCACACCAATCAAAGCAGAAATGCAAGTTAAGATGTGATTGAGTTTTTCAGTTCATCTGTCTGAGACAGTGGTGTTCAGATTTAGAAAGAGATTGAAATTGAACAATACTCAATGATACAGTAACAAAAATTATTTATTAATTCCATTTGGGGGAAAAGATTAAAATGGGTTGAAAAATAAGCAGTAAATCAGAACTTAACAGAAATATTGAGAGAGTGAAAATGTAACACAAAGTATGGTCAAAATAGTGTGAGAAACCGGGCTGCATTTTCCATTGACCGCCACTCAACCCAGAGCTGCAGTTATATGAACTTTGACCTATGAGGTCATCATGGCAATGGGCAATACACGATAAAACACAAATTGCATCTTAATTCTCATTTGTTCATACTACTTAAAACCTGTTAAGGCCCAACTCACACTGGCTGTTTTTCTCGAATTGTGCATACCCAAATATTAAAGCTTATTGTTTGGGCACCTTACAGTCTAGATGCTTTGTGGATGCATCATTTGAAAGCTAAGTCCTTCTAGTTTATGTAGATATGTCTTAGATTTGTAGAAGACTCACAGCTTGCAGTACACTTGTTCAAACATGCCCAAAAAGTAGTTTTGGGCCTCGGAAAAAAAAAGTAAAATTAAAAGGCCTTCCTGAAGACATACTTCATGCTACACTTTTCAAACTCACCACAGCAACTGTCCATAGTATTGGCAACAACTGTGCCAAATTTCAGACCTCTAGATACAACTCTTTTGAAAATGTGGAACTTTTTATATGAAATAGTAAATTCGGCACAGATTTGGCACATCTGTGCCAAATGTGCCAAATTACTTTACATGCATTTTATCACTCTACTAGCAATATAAAACATATTTTGTCACTTTGGTGACTATAAATATCACTTATAACCTGATTTTCAAAGTTTTTTTCAGATAATTATATTTTAGCACTGTAACCATTCAGACCTTATTATTATTGTTTAATTTTTTTAAATTATTATTATTATTATTATTTTTCTTCTTGGCCTTAGACATCATAAAATTAGTGCTAATTGTGCCACATTTATCTTAAAACTCTGAAAAACTCCATGACGCCTATGCGTAAACATCTGGCGCAACCAGTGCGCACCACAGGATGGCGACTTGCCTCCATTACGCATTGTGACTGTGCTCTGATCTGATCTCAGATCTGACTGCCCGCCCTCTTTTTGGAAAGCTTTACTGTTTGGCTACAAGTTTTTGTGATTGACAACCTGATTCACCAATGATGCATCAAGTGGTGCCGTGTTTACGCAGCGGACAGTCCGTGGATCAGGACGCGCTAATGGAGGGCGCTAGCTACAGCCACACGGGTCTAACTTCGTAACGCTTTCATGGAAAACTCCGCGGAATGTCTCGTTTTGAAGCTAAAACTTGGGGGAAAACAAACATACCCTAAGTGAGCGGCCAAAATGGAAGCTATGTTTACAAAGAGGTGCGCAAAAATGTATTAGCTACGTTCCAAAGAAGAAAATGAGAGTGCGGCTGGATAGCTACAACTACATGGAGCTCCAACTACATGGAGCGTCTTATGACAAAAAAACAAGTGGATATTTTTATTCTGTGGACTATGAGGAACAGAAAGAGCACAAACACTTCTGGATTGAATGGGATTTGAAGCTGGAGTAGCGATCGAAAGGTAAGAAATGCGAGATTTCTGATTTGCTTATGGTACAGTTTGATTGCGGTCAAAGTTTTTGGAATGTGTTTTGGAAAGAAATGAACATAATGTGCATTTTGTGGTGAACGTAAGCTTTCAAATGATATATAGGAAGCTCATATTGACTAAAGGGATATTGAATGAATTAAGTTAGAAAGAAAAAAAAACGAAACCGTCCCTGATCAGGAACGGTGGGCCGTTGTCAATGTGCAACCAAAAATAGCACTGCATATTTGCATATGGACATATCAAAGTCCACTGTAATTCATACCAAAGTCCAAGAAAAAAAGGTGTTGGAAAAAAATGCAAAAATTTCATCAGACAAAAAGGTCTAAAGGATGCAAAAACTATATTTTCCAAAAACTCCCAAGTCCATTCTTTCATGCATTGTCAATCCTAACCATCAATAACAAACATATACACAGATATTCCTTTAAACATACCTTAAATTCCATTCCATTCCTGTTATGCATTACTTTTCTATCAGTACACTATATTTACATTATTCAGTAACCAATATTCATAATAACTGGAATTATGCTCAAATTAGTTTCATTTCAACTTTCAGTATTCCTTACATGAATAAGGTGACACCAAGTAGTAGCATAACTTAGTTATGTGTCTTTCTAATTCATTTGTATTTTACTCACAAAGCCTTTAGCATCTGTTATGGTTTTTAAGATGTTCCTTAGAGGCCATACATTTCACTCATCAACTAAAAGGGCTAAATGTACAGCTGAGAAATTTCTGTGGGGCCTGTTCCATTTGTGGCATTGTTTCTTTAGGGGGAGAGATTCTTTCATCCATGTTTTCCAAACCGGGTCACTGAGGTATTGCACTTGTTTCCAGCACCTTTTTCCATATGTTTCATGTTTATCAAACAAACCAGGTGGGATGATGGGTTTTCTTTTTAACAGTAAGAGGTGATTTGGTGTAAACGCTTTAAGGTAATTGGTATTGGTAACACTTTATTTGAAGGTGTCTACATAAGGGTAACATTAACCAGTCATATACATGCCATGACACAGCACATTAATGACACTTGTTTATGACTTGTCATAAAGTGTAATTCGGTTGGTGTAATGTGAAGATGACATTGTGTTGTGTGTTGTCATAATGACAACTTGACATTAACCAAGATGTCATTGTCAGATAACGTCGTTGTCATGACAACTTGATATTAGGCAACAAAATGGAGCCTGTTTATGATGTCATCACAGCTTGACATAATTGTGAATTTGCATGAACTCAGCACCTGAGATTTCCAGACCAACTAAAGCACTCGGCCTGATATTGGCCATAACATCTTGCACTTTTAGATTTGTGCTAAAATGATAGTTTGTATTTTGATTTTTGTTATTATCGATACTGCATAGAAATAGCTCAGCCTTTTGTGTCCCAAGTCACACATGTTGTTACCTCAGAAAGCTCCTCTCACTCAACACGCTTTTGACGCCAAGCATGCTGTCTCCATTGAAAGTGAATGATTTCTGGCGCACTTGCTGCTTTCGGTCTATATTTGAAGGTGGTTTACTTACCTCTGTAATGGTTGATGGCCGGTCCTTACTAAGCCATAAAAACTAGAAATTTGTGTGTGTGACAGTGGGCCCCACAAGTGGCCAAAATCCTTTTTTGAAAAAAGTTTTGAATTTTGATATTTTGAAGTGATATTTGTGGTTTTAAATTTTACTTTATGTTGCCTGATTTTTTACGGAGTTGTAGGACCACTGGAAAGGGTGGACCCCTTAACGGTACAAAAACTAGGTGGGCCCCACAAAGTGGGAAATCTAAGAATGTGTGTGTGTGTGTGTGTGTGTGGGTGTGTGTGAGTGTGTGTGTGTGTGTGTCACATCAGTCATAACAGTGACAGTGACACATGAGGATAGAAAAGCTGTGTCATGGAGCCCAAACACAAACTGGTTTTGACTTGTGCAGTGCAGGATCCAGTAAAGATCCAGTAAGGATCTATTAAGGATCCAGTAAGGATCTAGTACAGATCCTGTAAAGATCCAGTAAGGATCTATTAAGGATCCAGTAAGGATCTAGTACAGATCCTGTAAAGATCCAGTAAGGATCTATTAAGGATCCAGTAAGGATCTAGTACAGATCCTGTAAAGCTCCAGTAAGGATCTATTAAGGATCCAGGAAGGATCTAGTACAGATCCTGTAAAGATCCAGTAAGGATCTATTAAGGATCCAGTAAGGATCTAGTACAGATCCTGTAAAGCTCCAGTAAGGATCTATTAAGGATCCAGGAAGGATCTAGTACAGATCCTGTAAAGATCCAGTAAGGATCTATTAAGGATCCAGTAAGGATCTAGTACAGATCCTGTAAAGATCCAGTAAGGATCTATTAAGGATCCAGTAAGGATCTAGTACAGATCCTGTAAAGCTCCAGTAAGGATCTATTAAGGATCCAGGAAGGATCTAGTACAGATCCTGTAAAGATCCAGTAAGGATCTATTAAGGATCCAGTAAGGATCTAGTACAGATCCTGTAAAGCTCCAGTAAGGATCTATTAAGGATCCAGGAAGGATCTAGTACAGATCCTGTAAAGATCCAGTAAGGATCTATTAAGGATCCAGTAAGGATCTAGTACAGATCCTGTAAAGCTCCAGTAAGGATCTATTAAGGATCCAGGAAGGATCCCAAGTGGATCCAGTAAGGCGTAACATGAGGTTCGGTGATGACAGACTGAAGACAGACTGTCATTTCAAATCGTAGTTGAAGTCTGCCATGAAATAAATGAATGAGCCACATGAAAACATGTGATGTTGAGAGAGAGAGTGTGGCTATGGCAGAGGTTGTGGGTTCGACTCCTGCTCTCCTGTGTGACTGTTGTAAATCAGTGCATTTGAGTTGAATATGAATGTGACATGACTTGATCCTGGGTCTGTCTAATGGAAAACACATGTCCTGTTCCCAACACACTGCTCTACACAAGTTTAAATGTTTCATCTGAAATCTCTTTTGAGAATCATAGACTTTTAGAGTCTGTTAGAATAAAAATAACAAAAACTCATGAAGAGATTTGGTGTTTTGGTGCAAAGATTTGACCAAATTTAACTGAGCCTAGTAATATTATTATATTATTACTCTATATTTTTTTCCACATTTGCTATTACTGCTGTACCAATCTATCATACAGTCCATCATGTAGTATTGTTCCGCCTCCTTTTTCAGTATGCTCACTGTTAAAAAATGCTCTAAACTCACAAAGGTAACTCACACAGCTGCTAAAATCATAGGACTCCCCACAACCGACCTGCAGATCTTAATAACAGGGCCATTGGACGCTTTGCGCTTTCCACAGAACAGGACCCCACTCATCCCCTACAGGATCACTTCACCCCTCGGCCCTCAGGACGGAGGTACAGGGCTCAGCTGCAGGAGGAGCTTTGGCAGAAGCCTGATCCCCTCGACCATTACAATTTTGAACGGTCGACCCTGATGAGTGCACTGTAATTCCTATTGTAATGTGTCTGTCTGTTGTGTTGTGTCATCACTGTGTGTCAAATGAGCTCTGTGTACATGAAAATGAACTTCCCCTCTGGGACAATAAAGTCTAAAGTCTATTTATCAGAATAAAACAATACACACAGAGTAACACACTTGAAATGAGTATATCCAAATACAAAATGGACACAAGAAACACTTTTCCAAATACTAGTACTTTAATGACTATTGTAAAATCAGTTTTTCTAAATAATAAAAAAGGAGTGTCAGTGTTTGGACATTCTCAGGTTAGGACAGAAGTTTGTCCCACTATGGTCTGATTCCAGACTCTTCTGGGTTCAGGATGTGGACAGCACTGGATGCTCAGGGACGCACTTTAGTCGATGTGTCATGGACGCTGCAGAAGTCCCACATGTTTTTCCATCCCCTGTGATATTTACTGTATTTGTATATTTACCTAAAACAAAATAAAATCTTGAAATGGTCTTGGAGCCCAGCTCCCTGCGCTGTGTTTGTGTGACCTTCATGCATCACACTGTGGGGACTAAACTCTGGTCACTCTCACATCATGGGGACCCGCTCTCTTAAAAACAGGTCCATTACATCATTTTTTATTATTAAATCAATGATATGGTTTACAGTTCAGATCTGGGTTTAAAGAGGTTAGATTTGTAAAAACATGTATTCAATGTCCAACGATACCAACCTACAACTCATACAGTTCAAAGTCCTCCACAGATTTCATTACACAGGCTACAAATTACCAAAAAATGGGTTTTTCCTAAGACTGTGACTGTTAAGGCACTGTTGACCTCAGCATCTGCTTATACAGTATTTATGTAGTATATGCACTGTATATATGTACACAGTATATGTGTACTGTACGCATGCATACAAATACAAATACAAATACATGGGACTAATGTAGGACAGCACCTTTAAGGTCAAGCTCAGGCTCCAGGAGCTCAGTGGAAGTCTGGAATATGCCCAAGAAGCATGGAAACCCAGCATGTTTGTGTGAGGAGGGCGTCCATCTTGCGAAGGGCAGAGGGGAGGCCCAGCAGGGGGCGCTCTGGTCTATAATCAGAGGAGGGCTGTTTCAAAAGGGACAGTGAAGGACAAAGCAATGCTGCTGTAAACATACACATTCTCTCTGCTACAGCCATGTCCTGTGTGACTGGACAGAGCTTAACCCGCTCCCTACCGAAACAGGAAGTGAGTCCGGCACACTTTAGACCCCATCACCCGTCCCCCGCTCCCTGTACCTGCTGCTGTGAACCTCGTCAGTTTGGTCTTCAGTGTTGGTAATGTTGCCTCTACATGATCCTGACATTTTATTTCACACTTTTGGGATGCAGAATACACTTCTTCAGTACTTCATGTGAGTCAGGTCACTGGTGGGCCTCTCAGATGGCTGTGATTGAGCGATGGATTAACCAGTCAGAGGCACACATATCTGCTAGCCTTGATGAGCTTCATTTGGAGCTGAACACTTCTTTATACAGTCTACAGCTACAGCTTGAGCACTCTGTGCCAAAGACAAGCAAGTTTTAAGACAACACATTTCCAGGAGCCTGTGATCAGCGAGTTTACTGTACATGTTCCTGTTTAGGAGTTTGATTTTCAACAAAACAGTGACAGTGACTAAATGAAAAACTGTTGGCTAATGTTCGGTCGCTTGTGACTGTGATTTTGAGTGAGAGACTTGTTTAACAGCACAAATCATCTCACCTGTTCCACTTAAGTCAACTCTTTCTGGTCAGACTGTGTTAAAATAAAGCTCAGATTAAAGTCTACCTTGAGTAACAGAGCTTTAGAGAGAGCAGTGGCCACAGTTAGCATCATATCCCAAGAAAATGTTGATGACATCAGTAGAACAGTATGTATATAAGTCTGGAAGATTCGCAGTTTCTAAAGGAATCTCCAAACTTGTTCCACAAATCCTCCTCATTCTTAGTTTAGGATCGGCTCCACAAACTTGTCAGATTTATCTTACGTCTTAAAATCTTTTCAGCTGAAACACGCACGTCTTTGGGGTTGATTTATAGCTCCACTTTCTGAAGCGACTGTGACAGAGAAGATGCTGAACTTTGTGTTAGTTTTTGTTTCATGTGGATAGGCCCAGAAATGAGATGAACCGTAAACCAGGTCAACACGTCTGTGATCTGACAGTTCCACAGCAAACTCCACCTGACGGTTCTGACCCGTCTCAGCTCAGGTTCCACTAGGGACTCTAGAACCTGCTGATGTCTTCTGAAACCCAGTCCAGGTCCAGTCCTGCTTTAGTCCTGAGGTTAGTCTGGTTAGAGTCCGGGTATAGTATTATGTTTTGAGTCTGTTTTTCCCTGTAAAATATCAGCCTCTGTCCCTGGTGCTGAACCCGACCAGGATCCGGGCTCAGATCTGGTCCACTGCTCCTGACAGGGTTTGCTTCTCTCTCTCTCTCTCTCTCTCTCTCTCTCTCTCTCCTTATTTTGTCTCTTTCTCTCCTCCTCCATCCCCCTCCTCTCCTCTCTCTCCTTATTCTTACTCTTCTACTCCATTTCCTCCCATCTCTCTTTGCCTCTTCTTTCTTTTTTCCTTGTCCTCCTCCTCTTCTCTTTCCCCCACTCTCACATCATTATCGTCCACCTCCTTCTGCTGCTCCTCCTCATCCCCCTTTCTCCCCCCTCTGTTTCATATCCACCCTTTCTCGCTCTCCTCTCTGTCCCCTCCTCCTCTTTTACAGTTTTTTCCTCCCGTCTCACTCACTTATTTCTCCTCCGTCTCTTCCTCCTTCCTTTCTTTCCTTCAATTTCTCTCTCTCTCTTATTCTCTCTCTTTCTTCCCTCTCTGTCTCTCCCTCTATTCTCAGACATCAGAAAAACAAAGTCTGATGAAAAAAATGAAAATGTAACTCACTTCTTTATTAAAACATTATAAACTAAAGTGCAAAAGGATCAGAGTGACTAAACCAGGTCTAAACCAGGTCTAAACCAGGTCTAAACCAGGACTAAACCAGGACTAAACCAGGTCTAAACCAAGACTAAACCAGGTCTAAACCAGGTCTAAACCAGGACTAAACCAGGTCTAAACCAGGACTAAACCAGGACTAAACCAGGTCTAAACCAGGACTAAACCAGGTCTAAACCAGGTCTAAACCAGGACTAAACCAGGTCTAAACCAGGTCTAAACCAGGACTAAACCAGGACTAAACCAGGTCTAAACCAGGACTAAACCAGGTCTAAACCAGGTCTAAACCAGGACTAAACCAGGTCTAAACCAGGACTAAACCAGGTCTAAACCAGGACTAAACCAGGTCTAAACCAGGTCTAAACCAGGACTAAACCAGGTCTAAACCAGGATTAAACCAGGACTAAACCAGGTCTAAACCAGGTCTAAACCAGGACTAAACCAGGACTAAACCAGGACTAAACCGGGTCTAAACCAGGACTAAACCAAGACTAAACCAGGACTGAACCAGGACTAAACCAGGTCTAAACCAGGACTAAACCAGGACTAAACCAGGACTGAACCAGGACTGAACCAAGACTAAACCAGGACTGAACCAGGACTGAACCAGGACTAAACCAGAACTTAAACAGGACTGAACCAGGACTAAACCAGGACTAAACTGGGACTAAACCAGGACTAAACCAGGACTAAAACAGGACTGAACCAGGACTAAACCAGGACATTCCTCCGCCCTTATTTCCAGGTTTGTCCTCTTTGTTCCAGTGAAGGACGTATTAAACACATTATTTAGTGAATATATAATTTTCAGACCAGATGGCCAAAAGACGCCATTTTGTCTGATTTTAAAGTGAAATGTGTTTCAGGAGCTGCCCTTTAGACGGGGCTAAAGCTGAAGCTGCTCTGTCCAAGGTCACATCCCAGTGAAGAAGGTCTGAGAGCCGTAGACCCGCCTAAAATACAAAGATCACTATTTTAAACAGAGTATTGATCAAAAACAAGTGGAATACCATAGACACTTTAAATGTGAGTAAACAGTGATGATGTTGGCATGGTTGAGCATGTATTTGGGCGACAGAAGTACGGCAGAACTCACAAATCACTCCAAATGCAACTTCCGAGGTCAATAAGAAGGAACTGCTATAACTTGGAAATCCGTGTATCATTTGTTCATTTGTTTTTCAATATAAAACCAAAAACAAGAAAACGAAAAAGAACTGTTTTTTTTCATTATTTGTCTCCAAAACCAAGATGAAAAAATGGACAACGATTCGATTTTTCAGTTTTTGCTTTTGTGTTTAAATGAAAAATGGAAAAAATGGATAAAGGCCCGGTTTTCCGTTTTGATCCTTGAGCAAGTTACGGTTTAGGCCAAGTTTAGACCGGGTTTAGACCTGGTTTAGACCTGGTGTTAGTTCTGGTTTAGTTGGTGTTAGTTCTGGAGATGCGGAGTACGGGAAAAGATGCGGAGTACTGGAGGAGATGCGGAGTACGGGAAAAGATGCGGAGTACGGGAGGAGATGCGGAGTACGGGAGGAGATGCGGAGTACGGGAGGAGATGCGGAGTACGGGAGGAGATGCGGAGTACGGGAGGAGACGCGGAGTACGGGAGGAGACGCGGAGTACGGGAGGAGACGCGGAGTACGGGAGGAGATGCGGAGTACGGGAGGTGCGGTGTGCGCAGCGTACTGGAGGAGGCGTAGGCCCTATACGGTCTAGGCCTATGGGTTCACGCAGCGTACCCATCTATACGTATACTGAAACCGGAAAAAGACGCGATAGCGGAAAATCATTGGCCCTACTTACAGCAGCACTTACCTTATGTACTGAAAACAGGACGGCAGTTTGTCTTTTACGCCGGAGTTGGTGTTGAAAACAGAATCTTCTCACCGACATTTTCGAACTGTTGCAGCGTGTTAGAAATCTCAACATGTTTTTCCATCCTCAAAAAGCTGTTTAATCATATGATAATGATCCTCAAGTGCAGCTGCCATTATTGTTTTGCGCACTCGTCATATCCGTGTGTCTGTGATCCAAGTAAAGATTCATCTCCGGTTTACGCAACTTGCTCAAGGATCAAAATTGGACAAAACGGGAAACAGCCGTTTTCCCATTTTTCATTTAAACACAAAATCAAAAACCGAAAAAAACGAATCGTTATCCGTTTTTTTTCATTTTGGTTTTGGAGACAAATAATGAAAAAAGTAGTTTTTTCGTTTTCTTATTTTTGGTTTTGTATCGATATGAACAAAAGAAACACGGATTCTTGGACAAAAAATCTGAGAAGTCCCGTTAACAGAATAACCAATATTAAAACTTGAGTTGAAATCAGATTGGAATGGAGCTCCACTGACAAAATGTCCAGCTGCAAACCATCATTTACACACAGTTACAGAAATATAAAATATTCTCTCAGCCGACTGCCTCCAAATCTTATTATTCCAGTGTCCTCCTAGTGTAGGTTCAGACCCAGATTTAGATCCGTTTCTTTGGGTTCAGTCCTGGATTGTGTCAGGTTTTTGTGAGGTTTTTGTCAGGTGTTGTCAGGCGTTGTCAGGTCTCGGACTCCTCGTCTCAGGCTCAGGGCAGAATCTGTCAAACTGTCCAACCCAGCGCCTCCTCCGAACTACTGTCCACACCACAGTGACAGTGAGGAGGAGGAGGAGGAGGAAGAGAGGAGCCGAGTAGGAAACCAGAGTGCACCACAAACACGCAGGAGAAATGAACCCGGGAATGTCAGAGTTTTAACGGGCCCATACAAGACTATTTTATCATGTTCTAATGTTGTTTCCTCATCACAAACACACCTGGAGCTGTGTCTTGTATCATTCACACATGTTTAACACACAAACGCTGCACATTTAGGCTTCTCTCAAACAGAAAACACTCTGCTCGACTTTGTGATGTCATGTGGTAATACAGGAAGTCCAGTGTGTTTTTAAACTCCACACACCTTCACTAGAATCATTTTTGGTTCATTTCAGACCTAGAAATGCCGATCTCGACTGAACTAAAGGGAAAAGGAGCTGTTCACATGAAAACTGATTTATCCGACCAACCAGAAACAAAGAGGGTGTGATTGACAGGAGGATTAACCAATCAGAGAGACACATGTTCTGTTCATGTGGAAAACAAACATGGTTATTTAGACATAAAAACAGAATAAACATCTACATAAAGGACTGAGAAGTAGAATCAACAAACAAAGCACCAAACTATGATGTCTTCTGCATTTGAGAGACACGTGGTATTAATAATGAGCGGCTGTGGTTGGTTTTAGATTTGGATTTGAACAGAATGTTGAAGAGACTGAAGCACACATGGGATTAATATATTGTTCTAATTGTGACTCGGTTTGGTGGAGTCATCAACACGGAAAACTCCACCCAAAATGCTGAGAGAATTTACGCACGAGAAAGACTTTTTCTGACACTTTAAACCTTCATTTCTCTTAAATAAAAGTGGGGTCATTTATGTTTATGAGGCTAATCAGAGCCATTGTGTCATTTAAAGAAGCTTTGGCTCCTGTTTATATTATGGTTACTCGGTAACAGTTGTGGAATTACTTCTAAGCAGGTCACATCTGCAGCTCATATTCAAGCAGGAAATAGAATTATAAACATTTTCAAAACTAGAAAAGACAAGACAAAATTTGTAATGAAATCCTATAACTAATGATGTTAACTTTGTTTTAAAGACATGAGTGGTGTAGCTGGTCATACTGTAGTCCAGTCCTTCTCAAATAGTGGGGCTGATGACGCCTGTGACCTCAGGGAACAGGCTTTTTCCCCCCGTACTAGAATAAAGTGTAACTGCACATCCACTACAGTAGTTGGCAGTGACGCTCTCATTGTCAGAGTGTACACAGGGAATATTCACACTACAGTGTCTGGTTTTTCCACCGGTCAAACGCACACAGAGCAGGAGATCTGAAGTGCAGAGAACAAACTGTAAAGCGTCTGTAGCGCTCGGCTTCACTGTGACTGGGAAATGAGTAAAGACCGCTGTGTTTATGTGTTGTCTAAAAAAATATGCTCTCAAACGATTATTAAAAAAAAAAATCAGATTAATCGCATTTTAGAATTTTGATTTTATTTAATTTATTTATTTAATACAAGGACAGTGCATATTGACTAACAGGACGACTGTATAATATCCCAGAGTTGCCAAGAGGCTGGTTTCATCTGTCGACCTTTGCCAGATGTACAGAAGGCACCCGTGGTAAAGCCATAATTAAAAATCAGTACAAAATGTTTACATAATTAAAATAGTATGTTAATTTTCGACAAATAGTCCAGACAACAGCACAAATATTAAAACTGAGTAAAAAAGGTTTGAAGGAGAACATAATAGTGATAGACAGAACAGCAGGAACAGTCAGCAAGAGCTTAAAAGGCAGTGTTAGTAAAGAAACCATAAGAAGCTAAACCATGCAGATTATTAAAGACATTAGCAGGATAAAACTAAAACATTCAGTAATACAATATCACTTCAATAAAAGAAGGCAAAGGAGCACATGCAGGGGAATCACAAGATGGCAGCAGCAGATAATCACAATTAATCACAGTTAATTATTTGTATTTTAATATTTGAACAAAAATGCAATTCATGATCAAAAAGTTATATTATTGACATTTTTTACATGCTGTGGCTGTCCATTTTGTAAAGGCGCCGGACGACTTATTGCTGGTAGTTTCGTTGACATCATTGCTGCGGGTTTTCTTGCTCGGCTTGTTGTTGGTACAAGTAGTGTTGTTGCTGCCGTTGAATCAAACACGTGTTTTGCTTTAAGGACAGACCAGGACAAGGACTAAACCAGGACTGAACCAGGACTAAACCAGGACTGAACCAGGACTGAACCAGGACTGAACCAGGACTAAACCAGGACTAAACCAGGACTAAACCAGGACTGAACCAGGACTGAACCAGGACTAAACCAGGACTGAACCAGGACTAAACCAGGACTAAACCAGGACTGAACCAGGACTGAACCAGGACTAAACCAGGACTAAACCAGGACTGAACCAGGACTGAACCAGAACTAAACCAGGACAAGGACTAAACCAGGACTAAACCAGGACTAAACCAGGACTGAACCAGGACTAAACCAGGACTGAACCAGGACTAAACCAGGACTAAACCAGGACTGAACCAGGACTGAACCAGAACTAAACCAGGACTGAACCAGGACTGAACCAGGACTGAACCAGGACTAAACCAGGACTAAACCAGGACTGAACCAGGACTGAACCAGAACTAAACCAGGACAAGGACTAAACCAAGACTAAACCAAGACTGAACCAGGACTAAACCAGGACTAAACCAGGACTAAACCAGGACTGAACCAGGACTGAACCAGGACTAAACCAGGACTGAACCAGGACTGAACCAGGACTGAACCAGGACTGAACCAGGACTAAACCAGGACTAAACCAGGACTGAACCAGGACTGAACCAGAACTAAACCAGGACAAGGACTAAACCAAGACTAAACCAGGACTGAACCAGGACTAAACCAGGACTAAACCAGGACTGAACCAGGACTGAACCAGAACTAAACCAGGACAAGGACTAAACCAAGACTAAACCAGGACTGAACCAGGACTAAACCAGGACTAAACCAGGACTGAACCAGGACTGAACCAGGACTGAACCAGGACTAAACCAGGACTAAACCAAGACTGAACCAGGACTGAACCAGAACTAAACCAGGACAAGGACTAAACCTAAACCAGGACTAAACCAGGACTCAACCAGGACTAAACCAGGACTAAACCAGGACTAAACCAGGACTGAACCAGGACTGAACCAGGACTAAACCAGGACTGAACCAGGACTGGACCAGGACTGGACCAGGACTGGACCAGGACTAAACCAGGACTGAACCAGGACTGGACCAGGATGTTATCTTAAACTATCCGTGTATGGACAGACCTGATCACTGACCTAATAACCTGCGCCGCCTTTCAGGTCTCCATCCGCACTTTCCAAAGAAGAGCATGTGCGTTCAAAATAAATTGTGATTAATCTGTGTTAAAAAAAACATTAGTCCGATTTTTTTTGTGATTAATCGTTAACGTTGACAGCCCTACTAAAATGTTGGCAGAGGACGGCATAAAGATAAATAAATGATGGCGTCACTTAAAGACATTACAGCCCATTCACACTGATAAACCGCTTGAGTTTTTTCAGCGAAAACGTTCCGAATATCGTCAACAATCCTCAGCAGAGGAGCTGGTCCTGCTGCAGCTTTAGACATTGATTCTGTCACGATGGATGGAGCGAATGCCCCAAATTATAACACAAGCATCATCTTTAAAAACGAGTAGGCCACAGGAGCTTTGTAGATGCGACTAAACCGTTTGCTCACGTATGTCGACTATTGAAGGCGAGGGTGTGATTTGTCCGTGTTCTGTGGAGTGGGGGGCAGTGAAATGTTTTCTTCTTCCAGGGGGGCGTGACAGAAAATAATCGAGAAGCACTGCTGTAACCTGAGCTGAGACAGGTCGGAATTCTCAAATGGAGTTTGCCGTGGAACTGTCAGATCACAGATTTGTTTACCTGGTTTATGGTTCATCTCTGTCATTCCTGAAACAAAAACTGGCACAAAGTTCAGCGTCTTCTCTGTCAGGAGAAATAAACTAAAGTTGAATGATTTTTTTGACAAGTGGTTCAGAAAGTGGGGCCAGTATTCAACCCGAAAGACATGAGAGTTTCAGCTGAAAGGGGCTCACTCACACTGGGACTTTAGACATGTGCCATGCTCAAGAACAGTTGTGTAGGGTTCTATTGCCCACACTCACTCCTGCACAGCCTGAAGACGTCATCACACAGCGCTGTATGTTTATGTGCCACTCAGCAGAGCTATCACTTTTAGTGGAAATAAATAAGTCCAACAACATGATGTTTCTCCTAAATAGTGAGGCAGATGTACGCCCTGCTGTGATACGCGCTCCTCTTGAATTTAAGGATATAACAACATCGTGGAGGAGTGTGGAGAGCCGGAGACGAGGCTGCAAAACCTTAGTCATCGTCCATAGACTTTATTCACAGTTTTCCTCGTATGACTTACCTCAGCACACACACAGGGCTCGTATAGTGAAGTCTTGCTCGTACATGAGCAAACGTGCTGTGCTTTTCCCACCTCCTCAAACCAGGCCAAAGTCCCAACAGCGCCGTGACCCGAAACCATAAGACGAGACGAGTTTGTGGAGGCGTTTCCAAACAAATAATGAGAAGAGGAAACATTTGGAGATTAGAAATGTGATGGAAATTTCTTACCTTGTCAAGCTAAAGAATGCATTGTTTGGGTTTAGATACTAGTAACTCACAAATTGCTAAAGTATCTCTGTATTCATGGTCACGGGCAGTGGTGTGACCTGCTGTGTCTGGGCTTCTTAAGACAGGACA